>LPNX011039952.1:0-198638 GCA_001517045.1 Pseudotsuga menziesii
AAAAATTAAATTTTAATAAAAAACACTGAAAAAAATAAAAAATTGAAAAATTGAAAAAACCTAGGGGGACTTAGACATGTTCATATGACTTGACCATGATATCTAGCATGTTTATACATTGACACATAGACTCTAATAACCTCAATAGGTCTAAAATGCCAAGCCGACCACCCCAACTTTGGAGGTATGGAGTGAAAAACTTAGAAATTATCAATCGTTTATTCAACAACCAATAATAACTAAGGGAAAAAACACCCTAGGCTGATCAGATTGACAAATAACATCTAAGATACTGAGTCTTTTACATACACTATCATGCTAGAACATTTATTACAATTCCCCCATGGGGTATGAACATGTGATATAGCACAACAAGCACTTCCCAGAAGTACTTCCAAAGGTCTTCTAAAGTCCGAACAAGTTATCCTTGTCCGGTTCACCAGGCTCACTTGATAAAAAAAACACTAAGTACAACTTAGGTGGTAACATTCTGGCTCCAACTATGGGACGTGTGCTCGATCTGGTCTTGGAGGCAAGGAGAGGATATGAGAACACCAGAATCTCTGGTTTATATACCCTGTAAAAACATCTCAACATGACAAGAAAAACCTCAGTAGCACAAGTTTTATAAAAAACCAAATGAACCATTAAGTTGATTTATTTAAACAAAATAAATGTAACTAACTAAAAGAAGCAAAGTTTTATTATAGCTAAGTATAAAATAGAAATGTAGAAAGTAAATGCTCTCTTTCAAGGAGCTTATTTTCCTACTATAAGCATGATATAAAAAGGGTTAAGTGTAATTAGAAATCCAATGTAACCACCTAAGAATTTTATTAAAATAAAAATTTCCTTGTCTTTGGTTACCAGCCAAAGTAAGGATACTTTATTCAGAAAATGCAAACTTGCATGATAATCCGGAAGGGGCGGGATGGATGGGAAATCATAGGGATGAATAATGACATCAAACTTCCTCCCAAACTGGTAAGTGCTTGCGCAGGCTGCTTCTATCCATGACTGGACAGGGTTGATGTACAAATTGGAATGATGAGGCAGATTGACCACACCATCGTACTGATCATCAAGGCTTTCCGGATGATAATTTACTGTATAAGCCCTAAGTGGCTCCAAGTCATGAGGAAACTCTATATGTGAAGATGATAGTTGAGACTGATATTCTAATAACTGCATCACATCTGTCTTTTCACAACACTGCTTCTCCATGTCTTCATTATTTATACCTTTGTGCGGCTCTGCATGATATGACTCTGAATGATCATATGGATAAACTGCATGCTCCTTCTTCATATCAAAGTTTCCCAAGGCCACATTGTCTATGCTCTCTCCTTTGGATATGCCATAGATAGAAAAATCAACAAAACCATCAAAAGTTTATGGTTCATTATTTTCCTCTTTATTCATGTCACAGATTGGATTTTCCATGAATGTCCAGGACTCCTCATCAACATCTTTGTCAGGGATAAGGGAGTCTTCGTCACTTGTATCATGATCCAAGCTATACTTGTCCTCATTTTCATACTCATCTTCTTTAGAGAAAAGGTCACAAGGTAGTAAACCTTCCAGATTGTCATCATTATATTGAGAACACATAGGAGTCCCATCATGTATATTACAGTTTTCATCATAATTTTCACTATAAGATTTTGCAATGGTTTCATCCTCAGGCTTGTATTGTTTATATGGTAACAAAGGGTAGGCCTGGCCTACCATGTATATATGATCAGGCTCACTTGAATTTGTTTCCTGATTACTGACCTTGGGAATTCCATGTTCCATGACTTGATTTGAAACATAACAAGTGCTTTCTTGGTGGAATTGTTCACAGGGTCTACACCATGGAATTACTTATTTTACCATGTTAGCTGAGTCTAACTGGTTTGGAATCCTAGGCTCTTGTTGAGGAAACTTCTTTTGATACATCTGATTCTTCCTAGGATGAAAGTTCCTATGTCCATGATTTCTTTCCATTTTGATTATTCTATTGTGCATAAGATTCAATTGTGCAGAGTGATCTGCCATAAGTTGGTTTTGACTAGTAACCAAGTCTTTTATCGTGTCTGTTACCTTTTCCATGGGATCTTTATAGGATCCCTTTTCTTCTGATTCAAAGGATTTTCCCTTTTCTTCATTGTATGAAGTGTTTCCCTTAGTGTAACATGGAATGTTATATTTTCCTGAAGACTGCATATTCTTTTCTATTTTCTCGACTAATTCCTGAGCATTTTTTAGATCGGTCAACTCTTTGTCCCTTAACTGGTACCTCAAATCACCAATGAAAGCTTTGATGTAAGATATGAGGATGGAGGCATCCCTTGGCTTGATTTATCTAGGGAGGTCTGCAACCACACGCCTGAACTTAGTATTAAATTCATCAATGGTTTCATTCTCCATCTTCTTTATGTTATGGAGGGCAGCAAGCAGATGTCTTGGTTCTTTCTTTCCCCCCCATTTCTTCTTAAAACCCTCTAGGAATTCACTAAGAGTTTTATATGAATCATCATCTAGGTCGAAGTACCATTCTTTAGCATCATCTTCCAAGGATAAAGCAAAGAGCATCATTTTGACATCGTCATGGTCATGGGTAGCATCATTGCAATAACTGACCAAGTGCTTTTCAAACATTCGAAGGTGAGACTTGGGAGTGATGGTATTATTGCCCTGAAATATGGGGAGCTTCTTGATAGCATCTTTTGGAATGGCATGGGGAGCACCCGCTATCTAAGAAAAGTCAAGGGGTTTGAATAATTTTGTCATTTCTTGAGATTGGTGAACATGACTCTCTACAAATATGGGATGGATATCTGAGAGGGATTGGTCTCCTAAATTTTCAAGGTTTCTACGAGAAGTATGCCTATTCGATCTTTCCCTAATAAACCTTTTAGGATTAGGGAGAGGATTGAATAACTGTCGACGGTTTCTTCGGGTATAAATTCTTGAAGGGATGTTAGACAGTGGAGTCGCCAGATGGATCGAGTTTTAATTTTTATGTTTTTTAAAGACTAGATCAATCAAAAGTTTTTATCGTTTTAGTTGTTTAGAAAAAATTTAAGCTAAGTCGTACTTAGGAATAAAAATATTTATCCCCGACAACGGTGCCAAAAAATGTTTCCGCCTTTCACATACCTGGGTCACGTGGCAGAAATATTCAAGCCACTCGGTGTGTCCTTGGTGGCAAGTCTCGAGTCAAGGCTGTCACCTTGTTCTTGACTCCTCCGTTCAGGCTTAACTCCTAACGAAGCCAAGGGGGGTAGACCTTATTAAGTTACTAAGGATGGATTACTTAGTAAGGTGATGTTAAATTGAATGAGTTACTTAGGATTTTGGAATTTAACCATAAACAATCAAAGATGACAAGATGCAAAAATGAGCACACGAAAGCACAATGCTGAGAGACAATATAAATATATAGCAAGAAAATAACCGGTACCTTAAAATGGAGTCAAAGAAGAAATCAATGTACTTGCATGTGCTTGGAGTGAATGTTTTGCAATTGCTTCTTGGTACGCTTTAAGTTAATGTGAGGTGTGAGTGAATTAGAATTAGGCGAAGGGGTGGACTCCAGATATACCCAAAAGTACTTGGAGTATGTCCAAAACTAAACCTCCACGGCTACCCGCAAGGAATATGTGGGATGAATGGAGTCTCTGGGGATATTATTCATAACGCACCCGTTAGGGTGTGACAGATATCGGTGCCCTGATATCACTTTTCAGAATTTCCAGCTTCCTTTGGGTATTTTGCCACCGTAATGGTTTGATCTAGGTGTTGGATTTTCACCTGATGGTTTGTCAATTTGGGAGAGTGAATCCTAATTATACTAGTCACTCAAGTGGTTTGGATATATCTTGACTGATCGGACGAACCGCAGCCAAGTGCAGAGCATACACACCGGAGTCTTGTCAATTTTAGTAAATTTTTAAAATTGGGTGTTCTTGTTAAATAGAAAACCCTCCAGGAACCTCTTTTGATCCAAGTGAATCTCAATCGGGGAATCAAGGAGGGGTTAATTTTATAATATTTGAAGAAACAAATGATAGAAAGGAAAACATAGGTACACAATTCCAGTTTTCTAATTAGTCCTACCATGCATCTCTTTCCCCTTTCGGGTCAATCGGGAAGTCGTGGGGTAAGTATTAAGATTACTTTGAAATATAAAATATGAAATATGAAATTGATAATGAATCAAATTATACTACCCTACATATTAGAGCTACTCTAGTTTGAAAACATATGAGCAAAAAGTAAAAAAATGGCATCGACGCAAATCCCCCCAGGGAGGATGGTGAATAGGCTCGAAAAGAAAGATCCTATTCGAAAATAAATTTTCCTTTTATTAGTAGTGATTTACAATATCAACAAATTAAAATTGATGCACTTTGGTCCTTTTTATCTAGGATCCAAAGGCTTACAACAAGCTTGTAACAAGCTAGAATTAAATAAGATGGTGGGGGAAGCTTCCGGGTAGCTCCGATTCGTCCAAGAGTTGGAAAATGGGTAGAGTCTCCTTCTCTTTTTTGTTAGACCTGCTAAAAAAATAGTGAGCAGTTAGAATCAAATGTGACCAAACACACTTTTAAAGTGTTTTGGTTCACCATGCTAGTTATCGAAAAAAAACTAAGTAAAAAATTGTTAAAAGGGGCTAATCTAGTTTTGCAAAAAGGAACCAAGGAAATAAAGCTTTCCTTGAGACCTTGTCTTACTGTTTGGGTAGCCAATGAGATATGCACTTTTCTTGCAGAATTTAAATCTTTGAAGAACGAGAAAAGAAACTACCTTATGAGCAATCTTTAGATCTATGTTTTAGCTACTTGCAAAAAAGGAAATTCCTACACCTAGATCTATCTTAATGAAATGATATTCTTTATAAAATTATAGATATAAGTAGCAAGACTCTTATAAACTAGATCTAACAATATATATTCAGTTCTAAGAACTAGATCTGATCATAAGAGGAAGAGACAGGTAACCGAAAGATTGATTTTTTAAAGAAAGGAGGAAGAGGAGGGGAAAGGCGCATTGTTGGATGGATCTACAATGGAAACTTGTTAGTGGAATACAGAGGGGAAATGCATTCACAATTTTTTTGGATGTGCAGTGGAGTCAAACTAGATCCATAGCTCTTCCAATCCTTGCTACCTAAAAACTAAACACACAATCCTACACGAAACCTCATGAGATCTGGATATATATATGAAAAAGAGATAAAATTTACATGAAAATAAAATTATTAAACATGTATAATCTAGATCTTCAAACATATATGCTATGAGATATAAAAAAAACAAGTAACCTTACTTGCCCAACTATACTCCTATTGATTCAGCTGAATCGTTCAATCCAGACAGGGTTCAAATGCAGAAATTGAGAGAAAAGCCGGCAACATCAATAGAAAAGAGAGACAATGCTTAGGCCACACACATGAGAGAATTACACCATTTAGCCTCCAAAGCTTCTTTATTCCAACAATCAAAAGATTAGAACAATATTACAATAGCAAGCCCTTCAATCCAACTCTAACTAGCTTGGAAGAGGCTACTGTGCTTGGATATATACAAAAACCAGGAGTTCCAACCCAGGGGGAGAGAAAATACCAAGGATATAAACCAAATATGCTGATGGAGAGTCCATCAATGCCTGATCAGTGTCTAACTGAGTCAGATCTGAGTCTCACTGAGTGCAATTGTCAATCAGAAAGATGATCTGACTGACACCTCAACCTGTTGACTAAAGCATCCACCAAAACTCATCCAGATGAGCTAAAATTTGTTGAGGAGAGAGGGAGGGTAAAATTCCCCATAAAGGATGCTGAATATAAACTCTGGATCTGATTTGATCACCTCCTTCAGTCAAGGATTTGTTAGATCCAGTCAATCTGGTTCAGATCTGACTAATTTCAATCAAATCGGTTTAGAATCCACTGATCTATGATTTTGGATTTTCTCTATTATTCATCAATTTATTAATTAAAATAATCAATAAATGATTTTTTGGGGCTTTCTGACTTGAGTGATGGAAAATCACTCAAAACTAGGAAATAGTGGGTCCATGGGTTTACATGGTGCTCTTAGCTTGAAAATGAGCACCTACATGACTGAAACTAATTATTTGGCCCACTTATTACAAAATCAAATTTTCCAATTAAACTATTAAAAAATAGCCTAAGTTTTGGAAAAATTAAATTTTAATAAAAAACACTGAAAAAAATAAAAAATTGAAAAATTGAAAAAACCTAGGGGGACTTAGACATGTTCATATGACTCGACCATGATGTCTAGAATTTTTATACATTGACACATAGACTCTAATAACCTCAATAGGCCTAAAATGCCAAGCCAACCATCCCAACTTGGAGGTATGGAGTGAAAAACTCAGAAATTATCAATCGTTTATTCAACAACCAATAATAACCAAGGGAAAAAACACCCTGGGCTGATCAGATTGACAAATAAAGTCTAAGAGACCGAGTCTTTTATAGACACTATCATGCTCGAACATTTATTACAATTCCCCCATGGGGTATGAACATGTGATATAGTACAACAAGCACTTCCCAGAAGTACTTCGAGAGGTCTTCTAAAGTCCGAACAAGTTATCCTTGTCCGGTTCACCAGGCTCACTTGATAAAAAAACCACTAAGTACAACTTAGGTGGTAACACTTCCCCATTTAACATGGGAGGCTTTATTTTCTTGAATTCTCCAGAAATATCTTCGTAGGGTTTATACTTCTTTTTCCTAGGTTTTTGGTCACTCTCACTACTATAACTTATGTATCTTTGTCTTTCCCTACGTGACCTTGGTTTAACCTCTGAGGAGGATTCACTATCAGGATACTTTCCTATTTTTCCTTTATGTTTATAGGATGTTGTGTCAGAATTACTTTCGATAACAATTCTTTTATCTTTTTCTTGTTTATTCATTCTACCAATAGGTATTCATTTAGCTCTAAAATTCTTTGATTATCTTGTTTCACAGTTTGAAGTTCATCCTTCAACTCTCTGATTGTTTGTAGTAATTCTGGATTATTGAAATCCACATAAAAGTTACCAGGGTTATCATGTTGACGACCATTCCAAACAGATGCTTCAGCATTATCCATTTCTTGCAAAACAGATTTTTATATTTTTATACAGAAATGTTTACAATTAAAATTAGTACATTGTTTTTCATTATACGCGAGTGATCCAATCAGGCCTAGTGTTGGAATCTCACTTTGATACCACATGTAACATCTCCTAAATTCACCCAATTTTTTATTTTATTTTACTGCAAGTGATACTAGGATTTATTATATCAAGAAATGTGGAGATGTTAATACACTTACTTCTTTCGTCAAACAAAAATGTCGTAAGGTATTTAAGCTATTACTGGTCATCTTATTTGTTTCTCGAAAAACATATCTATACTTATTTTGATTGTGTAAATTTGATTTGTTGTTGCAAGGTAGTTTATCATTGTAGTTTTTACTTCTCCCTTGAGTTGTCCAAGGAAGAAAACAAGAAGTCTTACTTAGTCTTGATGACTAAAGCATAAATATTCTTTTCTACAATGTGCAGGTTTCTTTGGAGTGCCATGGAATTAATGCGACAACCTTTGTTCTAACTGATTCTAAACCAAATCAATCCTATGCAAAAATCCCCTGTTCAAAGTTCCACAAGCTATAAAAATATGGCATCTATGTTATGAAAGGTAGAAACTATAATCTAAGTGTATTAAAGGTCCAAATGAAAAAGATACGGTATGAGCCATCATAACTATAAAGTTCCATAAAACAAAGTGCACCATAAATCAAGGTGTTGATATAGGCTAAATGATAAAGTTTTGATGTGATGCATAGTCAGTATTAATTTGATATCCAATGTAAAGTGCCTTCTAGCTGTCGACAACTCAGGTGTGGTGAAACCCTAAGGGTCTTAATGCATCCTGACAGTCGTGCCAAATTATTGATGGTTTATCATATGGACTTCTTTGTCCCATTCATTCTACCTTCAACTATTGATAGTTTTATCTCTGTAATAACATTCCTCATTTTCCAATAGAGATGGAGGATCCGTAAACTCGGTCACCCATGCCTTCCCAAGAAACGGTTCAAATACAACAATCTGCTAAAACTTGGGTTTCTGGTTCTTGAAGAATATAAAGCTGGTAAGTTTCTTTGCACTAACAGTTATTATAATAATAAATATTCTATTTTTTATTATTATGTTGTTTCTTTAATATTCATGATTTGACTTCGGGTTAATGTAGTTTTTTTTACAAATGCAACCGCTGGAATGCAACGAAAAGCTAACGGGATGCTACATTCTCCCCTTTACTTGTAAGAACTATGTTGCTTCCCTACGCAACTCTTGATAAACTACGGTTTCATGGTATGTCTTTAAGGTGTTGGTTCCTTCCACTCTCAGTTCGATATCATGAATAGTGCTTGGATTTTTTATTTATTTGTAAAAACAGTTCTTGAGGAGTTGGGAACTATTATACCACTCTGGAATCATTCGACAATTCTGAAACTTTAGTTGTTACAACAAAACCTGTAAGGGTTTGGAGATTATATCTCTTTATCAGTCGTTGTTTTGGGTCATTGTGTATTATTACAAATTTCTAGAAGAGTCCTGTTACTTTCTTTTGAACGCTAAGAGGTTTATAAATATTCCAATTTTGAAAATATGGAAAAGTATTTATGTATTACAGTTTTCAAGCAATATTTGACCCATGAGGATTTTGATTTCATTAACTTGTAAATGCAGCAGCAGGCCTTTATCTTGTTAATTTTAATGGGCATAACGAGCCTCTCTAAGACCCAGTTGAGATATGAATATCTATATTGACCTCCATTAGGGTTTAAGTGCAATTGTTTTTAATGGAGACAGAATGAAAGTTTGTATAAATCATTATTGTTCTTCTAGTGTATATCTATATTATGTAAAAATGTTTTCAATCAAATTTCCACTAAGGAACCATTGCATTTATAGAAATAAACGGTCTGGAAAAATTACGGCCATAAGGTCTCTGTTAGAAGTTATTATCTTAACCTACTATGCAGACATAGGTTGAAATAAAAATGGTATTGCTTTTATGATAATACGGGATTAAGGTTTTCTTCTTTAAAAGGATTAATAAACTTACTTTAAAAAAAATAAGTATTCACTTCATTTGCTTAGTCCTCCATAGGTATTTTCATTTTTACTTTATGCAACATCGAAGACTTGAAACGAATTATTTATTAGAGTTTCTTTCTTTACTGTTTTAAAAAAAAAGGCCTGTGAGGATTAAACCCTAGGGCTACGTAACGTAACCAAATCCTGAATAATCTAAAAACTAAATGCTAGTTGTAATTTCTTATAAACATTTCTTGTCTTTATTAAAACACCGTGAATTGTTGATGAATTTTTATATATTGAAAATCTTATTTTACTGTTATAGTACTATTGTTCTGATTATATTTATATTTTATAAGGGTCATGGAGCCCTCCAGCACAAATATAGCTAATTATTGTACTTCAATTTTCTTATTCATACAACTATTGTGATAAATAGAAATTACGATTTTCTAGTTAACCATAAAGTTTTGAAAACATGATGCCCTAAGGTTGACATTTCCTTATGCAAGAGAACACTGCAGAGACATCACCGGTATAAATTGGAAGCCTGAATATTAGTGCTAAGGTTTGTCGATTATCTCAACTCGGTGATAGTTAATATGTTAGTGGTTAAGACTCTAAGCTTAACATATTTTTCAGTAGTCTATTTCAATTTTCTTTATCATGGTTTTACTAAATGGAAATAAGTTAATTTAAAAGGGAAAGAAATCTTAGTATATAAAAGAAGGGACTCTATACTTGTTTTCCTACACTTATACTGTAAAAGTAAGATAAGTTTTACTATATGTAATATAATTATCCACTAAATTAAGAGATACAACATGAGTTAAACTATATTACATCATCTTCTAACTAACAGAAGATTGTAAACATAAAATGTTATATATATCATCTCTATGCACTGTATAATGAGAATATACATTTATTCATTCAGTTTGACACTATTATTCAACAAATTTTTTTATATATTCTACTTTAACATAATTCATATCTCCCTATCCTAGAGTACATCACTACAGTGTAAGGAAAAATACAGGGGATAATTTATTTTCAATTCTAAATCAATCGGTCTCTATTCAAATACTGAATTCTACCATGATCGAACAATTATCTATAAACTACAATTACATTATAGAATAATTTATAGTTTACTTAAGCAGAAATAAACAAAGTCATAACACATCTTAGAGTCAGAACCTGGGTATGTTGTTGAAATGGGACTAACACCCAAGGGAGACTATTCCACCCAACCTTTTCCTGAAGCATCCAAGTCACTTTATTAGGACCCCCGAGCTTGCTCACTGTAGAACTAGGACAGAGTTCTCTACTACACAGTAGACTTATGAAATTTAGTACTCAACAATAGACTTAACTTAGAAAATCAATTTAGTTATCCCCTTATCAAATTCTTTATGTTCCTGACTTTTCATTTTGCAGCAATCACAAAGTTCATTCTCTTAGAAATAAGAATGAGTAGTGAGCCTCTTGCTCAATTTGATAGTTTATATAAGATTTCCTGGGTCTTAGGGTCAATTTTGGAATTTAATGAGCCACCGAGCTCAGTTCCCCCTCTCAGGGAACATGGCCATTTTTTTAGGGATTATGCTCCCGTAACAGCTAGAAAGTGAATTCCAGTGCTGCCACTTGTCGACCAACCTTCTACAACTGCTCCTTCCTCCTAATGGGTAGTCAACACCCATTTAACTGTCTCCCTTGAATAGGTGTCTCCTTTTATTAATTTATAAAATAAATAATTCTTCAATTACAGTCATCCTTGACCCACTTGATCATAAAGTTTACAATAAAAATTAACATAATGTTTTTTATGAAATAAATAATAAATATTTATTTTTCAGTTTTGGGTATGTTACAGTTTGTTCTAATATTGCCTATATTAATTTTCTTACGTGATCTAGTTACTACCGACAGATACTTATGATCTTCCAAATTATGATTAATGACCTCCTTATAGTATCTTAATTTTCTCTTAACTGTTGTTTGAGGAGCAAGTCGATAAGTCGACTTGAACGATAGCCGACTAAGTCAATCAGTCGAGTTAGTCGAAAAACCGACTAAGTCGGTCGGCCGACTAAACTAGAGATTAGGTCGACCACCTAAGGTCGTGTTGGTTCACCGAACCAACAGGTAGTTATTTTGTAATTGATTTGTAATCATATATATTAAGTTGTTGAGCCAGATGGGAACTCGGTTCAGTTCTCTGTATTGTATGGACCCTCCATGTTAATTCACCTACTTGTTCTTATCTCTTATCTCTATTATATATGTATGTTTTAGTATGTATTATTGGTAACCTTATGTGATCTGTGAGATTACAACATTGGTTCTGTTGCCGGTAGTACATTTTTGAAATGTATGCAAACAAATGATATCAGAATAGGAGATTAAGGACTGGTGGGAACGTAAAGTTGCAAATTATTTGCAGAATTATGCACGAAGGAACCAATTAACAATTGCACAAGAAAAAGCAAGATTATTTACAGAAACACATGAGAAGTTTGTAGAAACAGTGCCCCAACTTCTGAAGAAACTACTGGATGAAAAATCCGAAAGGGAATAAAGACCAACAGTTGCTGGAAAAACTGATCCAAGTAGGAAGAAAAAACTTGTCATAGTGGTTCAAGAAAATCGCCGATGACTTCTGTGAGGAGCAAGCAATAGAAGACAGAACTTCAGTGGAAACCCTCAAGGAGAAATTTTACACAGACCTCACTGAGCAATTTCTGTGCTTCTTACCGACCTTGCTATTTAAATTCCTGATCGAGAAGGGAGTAGGTCATATTGTCGAACCTCGTCCATCACTTCATGAACTGCCATCAAACTCTAACTCGGCGGAAAAACAAAAGAGGTGGGAAAATTCATTGCAGAAAGGGAGTGGGAATGCTTCCTAAGCAAGTAGACCAAACTATCCTAGCTTTCTAAAAGCGTTGGGTGGGCTATGGGGGGGTAGCTGGTCATATGTTAGAATAAAGAGGAGTGGATTCTAGTCAACTAGAGGAAGATACCATTCACCAGTAAGGAGAAGTCGACCAAAAGGGAAATCAAGAAGATAATGACACACAAAGGTATGTTAGACATTCAGAAAATAGAGAGGGAAGAGAGACAACAAAGGAGGGATGAAAGAAGAAGAGCCTTAGCGCTGGATAGAGGAAGGAGTCCTAGGGCGACCCACCAGGAAAGAAATCTGCTAGAGTCAGGTCATGACTGACAAGAAGAAGGCATGGAAAAAGAGGTGTCCCCTACAGAGGAAGAATTGTGGATAGAGCAGCCAAAAGATCTCTAATTAAGAGCTCCCCATGAAGGAACAACTCTCTCTTCATTGAATCCGTGTACCCAGATACAAACTATTGTCGAAGAGGACCTCTGACTAGGAGCTGGTGACTTTGGTATATGGAGTTGACTAGACAACAAGACATACACTGGAAGACACCTCATTATCTGTCGACCAGAGGAAGGAAATTAGGTTACCTTTCAAGTGGTACCCTCCAATCGAAGTATCCACTTACTCTTACCGACACATGAAGGAGCACCCCTTGCCAAATACAGCTTTGGAGGAAACAGAACATTCAGAACCGTAGACAAATAGTAGTAGTGGGACATCGACAAGAGAAATCAACACTAATCAACCACTGGTTGAAGAAGAATCGACAACCAACGAAAATGAAAGTTCCATCGACCATAGTTCCGCAGAGATGAATAAGCCAATAACCCCACCACCCCCACCCCCACCTCCACCACCGCCACCTCTTGAAAGTAGCGATAGTGATTCTGACATGGGTCATGGGTCAGCACACATTCCTCTATATGAGGGGGATGAGGACCCCAGATGACAGTGGTTCGTCTGTGAGGCGACTTGGGAGGCTAACCAAGTTACGTACGAAGACAGACAGATGGCACAGTTCACCAGTGCCTTGAGGAAAAGGGCATTAACTTGGTATATGACCTTTTCTGAAAGACAACCTTGAGCAACCAAAGCCAAGATCAAAGCGCAATTTCTATCATTTTTCAAAACTCCAGATGCAAAACACCTGGTAGCGAAAAAACTAAAAACAACATCACAAAAGCTAGGAGAGACTGTCCGCGACTATGATAAGTGATGGAAAGACCTTCTGATCTAGTTGGACTATGTTATAGATGGAAAATTACTAATCTAGTGGTTTCTTGCAGGTTTATCTCAGAAAGTCCACCGACATATAAGTCTGGAAACATTCAAATCTTATGAAGATGCGCTTACAAAAGCTCTCCAAGTGGAAATGGATGAGGACATACCAACATACTCCACTGATAACAGATTAGAAGAACAGCTTGAGAGTGTGTAGAAGTATTTAAAGGAGTTAAACCTCAAAAATCAGGATATCTGGTGCACAAAGTGCTTGACGGCCGAAAATTCCAAAGACAACTGTCGACAGGAATATAGCCGACAGGACGTTTGATTCATGCAGACAAAATATTTTTGCGACATTTTCCAGGAGCATGGGGACCACTCGACAAAAGATTTCCCATTCAACATGAAGAATGGCAAGGCATCCTGGTGTGCAATCTATGAAACTAAAAATCATAACATAGCCGACTACCATTTGAACCTAAAGAACCGACAAAATTATCATGCAGTCTACCAAACCAATGTAGTTGCACAAAATAATGAGCAAAATAACTTACCAAACAATTAGAATGGTCAGAGATATGAAGGTTAGAGATACGAGCGCTGGTATGACAATCGACGTGGAGGCTACGGAGGATGAGGTCGATTCCCTGGGAATCGCGACAACCAACCACATCGACCCATCCAATGCTTTACATGTTATAAGGAGGGACATCGGTATGCAGACTGTCCATATAAAGACAGAACTGACCTCAAATTTTGAACTTGTTGTGGATTAGGCGATCACTCACTAGAGGATTTCCATACCATGTTGGAAAAAATAAATACAAATAAAAATATTAATGTCTTGTCGTGTGTGCAAAAAAATGATGTAATAAACACAAAAAAATTTCATATTGTAACTTGACAAGGAACGAAAACAGGAAGTGATAACCCAAGAAACAACAAAATAAAAGAGAGAAATATCTACCTTGATCCACTTAAAGAAAAACATATATAAAAACAAGAAACCAATGTATTCAAAGAATTTGCACGACAAGAACAAGCTAACAACAATCGACATAACACAATAAATGAATTAATACAGCTTGTACAACAAGACAACTCAGTCTCTCAGTTCATCGACTTACTAAATGAAATAAAACATAAAAACTCTGGAAAACAAACAAAGAACATCTGCAGCTTAAGTAAAAAATATAAAGGTGATGCCGACCCACTTGTCGACCTGGAAAGCGAAGGATACCATGTCTGAAAAGTAGTGCTCAACTTTGGATCACAAGTAAACATCATGACTCGTGACACTTGGGAACAAATGGGAAGACCTTGAATCTATGAGTTAGGCATATACCTGAAACTAGCTGACCAGGGCCTAATTGAACCTATCGGTGTCTGGAAAAACATCGACACAACTATAAAAGGTATCTCGACCAAAGTCGACTTTGAAATCATTGACCCTAAGGAAGGATCTAGTTCCTTCCCAGCATTAGTAGGTTGACCTTAGGGTAGAAAGATGAAAGCATCGATATCCCTAGACAAAGAGAGAATCAAATTAAAAGGAAATGGACAAAAGGTCATTGTACCTATTCATCCATCTCAAGGAGAAACTTGGACTGAACCTATCGACGAAGAATTCGACATCCGACAAATCTACTAGATTCAAAACAATGCAGAATATACAGAACCTAATATCTATGGAGAACTTCATTTAGGCAACCAAGACTCAGTTGGTTATAATTCAGACGTACAATTATATTATTGGGATATCGAGAACTACAAAACACACGCAAGAGGGTGTTGGACTATTCAAAAAGTGTAGAAAAAGCCCACCCAACAGTTCTTCATAGTGTCCATTGCCTCAAAAATATTTGAGAAGAAAATTAGGGAATACCCTACCTTACAACCTACCAATGTAAATACTACACAAATACCAAGATACAAGGAAAGAGAATCACCAGTCATGCATGTAGAACAAGTTTCTAAAAATATTGGTGAACATGGCCGACTTCAAATCCTAGTAGAAACTTTTACAGGCCAAGCTGCTAGATGGTGGGATACCCATCAGACAAGACTGTAGACCTGGACAATAGCTTCAACTTACTTTCTCGAAAGGTTTTGAGGAAAGAAGTTAACCAAGCAGGCTCAGATACCTATATTCACTTAAGGACAAAACCCAGAAGATCATATTAAGACCTGTGAAAAAGAATGGAGAAAACTTGGATACAAGGATGAACGAGCATGGCCACACTTGTTCCCATTAACCCTCGCTGACTTACCAAACAAATGGTATAAAATGGAAGAATCTAGAGGTGAAACATTCTTATGGCATGAACTCAGGAAAATTTTCAATAAAGATTTCAACTTTATACCACAAAATGAAAACTTGGTCGAAACAACAAAACATATTAAAGAATTTATCCAGCTAACCAAAAACAAACCCTTAAAAGATAACCGATAGACAATGAAATGCAACAATATACAAACGAGCACAAAACCACAGTTAACAAGACTACAGTTAGAAAATGAAAATACATAAGGGAAAAGCTTTAGATGGAAATCAAACGATGTCAAAACGACCAAGCCTATTTGTACAGTCCTTAATGTGGAAACAACCAACAAACATGATACTGACAGAATGACTACAGCTGAATTTCATGCCACATTCTCACAATTTAAGGAAGGAAGTCAACCAATCAATGAAGCCAAAGCACCAGAATGACTAGATGCTAAAGTCAAAACTAGATAATTCGACATCTCAAATGATGATCGACCAAAAATGGAAAATATTGGTGACTACTGGAGTGAAGAGCAGACCACGGAGATAGTGAACTTATTAAAAGAGTTCAAGATGTATTTTCTTTAGATTATAAAGAACTTAAAGGCTTAGTCCACCAAATGGGAGAAATGAAGATTGATACTAAACCTGATGTTAGACTTGTGAAGAAAAGGCCATATAAACTAGCTCACAAATACAAAGAGATAGTCAAAAAAAAAATTGATAACATGCTTGCAGCATGCATCATCTATCCTATTGACCAATCAGAATGGGCAAGTCCAATGGTTGTACAGCCTTAGAAACATGATCCGATCAAACTAAGAATTTGTGTGGACTTCAGAGAACAAAATAAAGTGACACTAACAGACCCATTTCCAACTCCTTATGCAGACGAAATATTAAATGAGGTTGCAGGACATGAATGCTACTCATTTACAGATGGATTCTCAGGTTATAACCAAGTGCCAATAGCTAAAGAATACCAGAAGAAGACAACCTTTGTGTGTGAATTTGGCTCATTTGCTTACAAAGTTATGCCTTTTGGATTAAAAAATGCACCTGCATTATTTTCTAGAATTGTTGTCAAAACATTTCAAGAATATATTTACAAGACTATGGCAGTATACTTTGATGATTGGACAATATACTCCATGTTAAAGGATCATTGAAAATGGCTTAGGCTTATGTTGGAGAGATGTCAACAAATTCAACTCTCCCTAAACATCAAGAAATGCATATTTGTGACCCACATAGGCCCTATTATTAGGGCACATTGTCTCTAAGGACGGTACTAAGGTTGACTTTGCAAACATCAAAATTATCCTCGGCCTAAAACCACCAGTAAACCTAAAACAAGTTAGGGTGCTACTTGGCCACACAGGCTATTACAAAAAATTCATAAGATATTATTCAGATATGACCTACCCACTTGAAGAACTATTAAGGTAAGATAAAGAGTTCAACTGGACAAAGGAGTGCCACATATCATTCAAAAAATTAAAAAGAAAACTAGTCGAAGCACCAATCCTAAGGTTTCCAAACTAGTCGATCAAATTCCATGTTCATATTGATGCATCAGGCCTAGCAATAGGAGCAATCTTAACTCAACCAGGCGATGATGGAATGGATTATCCTATAGTCTACAGTAGCAGAAAATTAAACAAAGATGAGAGAAACTATTCAACAACAGAAAGAGAAAAATTAGGAATGGTCTTTGCACTAGAAAAATATCAACATTATCTTCTAGCTAACCCATTTATATTCTATACAAACCATCATGCACTTAAATATCTTGTCAATAAACCACTACACCATGGAAGAATCTGTCGATGGCTACTTTTCTTTCAAGAATTTGAATTCGAGGTCTTTGTCAAACCAGGTAAGTTAAATGTAAGTTAAATGTCGATCCCGACCATTTTTCCTGAATCAACACAGGAGAAGAACCGACAGGAGTCGAAGATGACTTACCTGATGCACATCTATTTTGGATAGAAGCAGTCCCAGCAGAATTAGAAGAAATAGGCCAGTTCTTGGAAGATGGACATGCACCAGAAGGAATGAGTACAAAGAAGAAGCAGATCTTAGCTATGAAGGTTGCACTGTACAGTCTTATAAATGGATTCTTATACAAAATGGGATTAGATGAAATCCTCAGAAGGTGTGGACTAGAACACGAATGAGACAACATTATGCATGAAGTGAATTATGGACCTGCAGGAGGACATTTCCAAGTAGACACAACTGCAAATAAAATCCAACAGTCAAGGTTATGGTGGCTGACACTCCACAAAGATTGCAAAAACTTTGTCAGTCAATGTGACAGATGCCAACGACTAGGTCGACCCCTGCCTAGCATAGAAATTCCTTTGATATCAGTGAACCCAAGTCTGACATTTGAAATTTGGGCCATATACTTCATAGGACCATTTCCTATACTAGCAAAAAGGATAGGTGCAAGGTACATCATCACTGTAGTCGAATATGTAACTAAATGGGCAGAGGCTGAACCAGTCAACACATGTTCTAGTGAGATAGCTACTAAATTTATCTATGAGAATACCATCACCAGATTTGGATGTCCACTACCCTTAATTAGCAACCAGGGAACACACTTCATCAATAGAACTATCAAAACCCTAACTGACCAGTTCCAAATCGACCATCGTCAGAGTACAACATACCATCCTCATTCGAATGGAGCAATCGAAGCATTTAATAAAACATTAACAAGAGGACTCACCAAAATATGTAATGATGATAAGGACGACTGGGACGAGAGAATACCTACAGTATTATGGGCATACAGAGCAACATATAATGCTCAACTGACCAAACTTCTTTTCGACTAGTCTATGGACAAGAAGCAATAGTTCCATTACACTTTCGACAACAGACACCTATCATTGCAGAGATCCTACATGTCGATGTCAAACAAGGAAGAGAGGACCAACTATTGCAACTAAGCAAACTTGAAGAACATCGACTAATGGCAATACAACATCAAGAAATACAAAAGCAACAATAGAAAGCATGGCACGATAGAAACATCAAGAACAAAAACTTGTCGGTAGGAGACCTTGCTCTACTATACAATAGTCGAGTAAAAGGAAAACCTAAAAAGTTGCATACAGAATGGATGGGACCCTATGTTGTCGAAGAGATACATACCAATGGATCAGTTCGATTGAGGACGTTACAAGGCATAGCATTTCAAAAACTCGTTAATGGAGCCCGACTAAAACGCTATAGAAACTAGAAAAAAAAAATCCTATAACGACCATAACCATAAACCAAAATCTATAAAAATCTAAAAATCTAAAAAGAAAAATAATACCATACATGCAGAAAACTATGATAGGAAATTACCATTTCGACAATCGACATCATGCCCATCGACATAACACCATCGACCATTTGCATCAACCGACCATTTTCATCGACCATTTTCATAACCGACATCGACCAACGACCTCGATATTTCCATCACGCATTCATGACCTCGAGCGCTGAAAGCAATTCACCATTAACGCACACTCAAGTGTTCCAGCTGGAACATCATGTCCGCCATTAATACACTAATCAACGAAAACATCCATAGCATCGCCTATAAATACTGGATCGCCAAAGGATCTTTCACCGCAATCCATACAGAGAGAACATCAGAGCATCCAGTCGACTGAAAGCCGATAATACCTTAGTGAAATAGACCACCAAACCAACAAGATGGCACCCAAACAGACTAGAGCCTCAACCAAAGCCAAGGAACTATAGACTGCAGACACACCTTTAGTCCGCAGGCTAAAGAACGTTAAGAATGCCAAGGTGCAGGAAGTATCATGGAAAAACCTATGGACCGAGATGCAAGAATGGTCTTATGTCAACAAGAAGCCCACTTAAGCTACGAAGAAAATAAAATACAGCACCATATTCAACTATGTCAACGCACCGACCATGGCTAGCTTCGGTGGCACCAAAGAAACAACCGTAAAATTCATCATAAGCCGATACCACAATGGATGGTTCTACTTCGACCGACCGTTCGGCATCTCTAGAGAAGTCATCTCCAAGCTGACAGGTCTCTCAAACATAGGAGACCCAGTACAGGTCGGTATTAAAGAAGGACTGGTCGAAGAACTAACTGGGTCGGCTTCGGGCAAAAACTTGAAGGGGTTGATGATTAGTCAAATCACAACTCAAATGCCATAGATTGTGGCCAAAATAATAGCAATAACACTCACCCCGGCAGGTCGAGGCACCAACCTCAAATTAGACATGCTAAAAGCTGTCGACACCATTGTGGCAGATGGAAAGATATACAGATGGGTTGAATATGTCGCCGACATGGTCAAGACCATCTATGAAAGATGCCAAGAAATGGGAGGAATCATCAAGTTCCCCTCCTCATTTTATGGATAGTCATGTACCACGTCTGCTCAGAGGGAAACCCAATTTTTCAGGAACCAACAAGGTTCCACATGTGGAGATTCAAACCATTCTCCCAGAGAGGAACTTTGCAGGAACTTGAAGACGAAAAAGTGTTGTTGTAGAACTGGCTTCAATAACTCAAAGTCCGCACGACTAGATGGAGGGTGCCTCAAAAAATCCGAAGAAGTCTACCGACAAACTCCCACATCTAGCTAGAACTCGACCATACTTCGGTGTGGTACATGCAGGGCGATGACTCAAATGCAAAAGCCCTCGACTACTATCCATTGGCAACCAGATTTTTCAGGAACTGTCTCGACAAGCTAAAAAAAAATACCAGTACCAGCGACAGCAAAGAAGAGTGACTTCTCAATTGAGGAGTTGCTAACCGACCAAGAGAAAGAGGAATACTATGAGTTGAACCTCTACATTAGCACCTTTGTGTCGGAGGAGACATCGGTCGAACACACTGGCCGAATTCAAATCATCATCAAACCTCCGACAACATAGAGGGCGAAGCCATAGACAAAGGAAGCACAACCATAACAGCAGGTAATCACTCCCGCTGCAGAAATTCTCATCCCAACCCAAGAGCCAAGGGGAGAGACAGAACCGAAAAATCCAGAGTACGCTATCACAAAAGGAATTATTAAAAAATTGTCGAAAGAGATAGCTGCTACAAGGAATAAATTAAAGACACAACAATAACAACAAGGAAAAGGTAAGTGTAAGCTTATCATTACAAAATCCTTAGATGACGAGGATGAACTGGTAGCTATGACCATTGACATAAGAGAAGATGGCACAGCAAATAAGGTGCCGGTTGAAACCTAGTTCCAAAGATTTGTCAAGGTAGGAGCGCTACTGGGTCGACTAAAGAAAGCTAAGACCACCCACACGACGACGCCTGAGAACGTCATCAATCTTGTGTCTACGCCTCCACCTCCATCTTCGACAAAAGTAACTAAGGAGCAAGTACCAGAACAACATTCGATAAGTCCACTCGACTTGTGCAAAAATGCTGTGTCGAAGGATGTCAAAGAAAAGTTCGACAGGGACAGGGATTTGTAGGAATTCATTGAGAAACTTCCTGAGATATTCACGTCAGTCCAAAAGATATCCACAAAATCACCTCTCTTCGAGGCTGGTGGATACCAACCAGGCCATGAATTCTAGTCCCGCACCTTTGCAACTATCGCTTTGAATTTTGAGAGAAATCCCGATAAGGAAGCTGAAGTGACCGCACGTTGGACCTCAACTATCACCTTGACTGTACCCCAAACCAACCTTCCAGTCATTGTACTGACCGGAGGAGAAGAACATGCCAAGGACATAAATCGACAAATTACCCAAATGTTCTCCGACTTAGATTCACCTCCCTAGCCTAAAAACCCACCTTTCGACCTCACTTCCACCAACCCAATCACCCCCGACCATTCACCAACTCCATTGCCACCACAACCACCACCACCCCTCGACTCAGAGAAAGTCCCACCCCAACCATCAACACCAACTGCATCCACTTCTGCACCCCTACATCTAAATAACCAGAGGTAGTAGTCATCCCACCTCCCCAAACAGAGAAACCATCAACAACTATCCCACAAACCGATAATCTCGAATCGAATTTTGCAGGTACATAGGTGCCGACAAAAACAGAGAAGGAAAAGTATAAGAAGAGGAAGGAGAAACATAAGAAGGAGCATCATGGACAACCATCCAATTTCCATATAAAATTGAAAGATGCAACCTCACTAACCAATCTAGAGCTAGGTCAACTCCTCAAGACCCTAGCCATCGAAGCAAAGACGAGGAGCGAGCAGAGACACAAGGAACTCGATGACCAGGTCGCAGAACAGGCCGAGTTGCTAAATAAATGCAGAAACCTGGCCCATTCAGTAATGCCAGGCCCCATAGAGGTCGACACCGACAAACCAATCGAAAGGGCGTATCAATTATTTGAAAGCATGGTGTCGGCGCTCAAAGCACAGATTTAGGAAAAAATGGAGGAACAAAAAGAAGAAACCACCCAACTCCTAATGGCACATCACACCGCCTTTTCTGAAGCTTATAAAGTGCTGCAAGATCACATTGAGGAGTCTGTCATCACTGAAGAAATACTGCGAGACTGGCCTGCTTACTACAGGCAAGTCTATCAACAAGCTCGGCAAACCCGACAAGGGATCCAGGCACTGGAAAAAAGGAAAACCACTGATGAAGCACCCATAACCACAATAGAAGAACAAATAGTGCTTGAAACAACCAAGCTACATAAACTTGATAGGGAATCACATCAGTGGGTGCAACAAGCTATCCCCAACTTGGAAAAAGTTAACATTATCTCCTCATAGATGAAACGACTTATTGAGACTGCATAGGAGAAGGACCAATTTATGGGTCCCAACATGGAGAGAATAGCTGAAGTCTCCATTTCAAAAAATATGTCGATCCTATCAAGCCTGACCACACTCACCATCGACATCTAGAAGATTTTGCAAAGTTGGACAGATTTCCAACATCACCTAGCAGTGATAGCCCCATCCATTATCGAAGTCTGTGTACAGAAAAGACTGACCATAAGACTTCACAGCCCATGAATACCAGGCACATCACAATAACTATTGAGACCAGACAGGAAGAATTTTGTACCTCCCTGTTTCTTTGGGACAAAGAAATGTTTTGTTCATGGGGAAGATGTTGGAGGAGAAAGTCGATAAGTCGACTTGAACGATAGCTAACTAAGTCGATCAGCTGACTTAGTCGACCAGCTGACTAAGTCGGTCAGCCGACTAAACTAGAGATTAGGTCGACCACTTAAGGTCGTGTTGGTTCACCAAACCGACAGGTAGTTATTTTGTAACTATTTTGTAATCATATATATTAGGCTGTTGAGCCAGATGAGAACTCAGTTCAGTTCTCTATATTGTATGGACCCTTCATGTCAATATAATCTGTTAATTCACCTACCTGTTCTTATCTCTTGTCTTTGTTATATATGTATGTTTTAGTATGTATTATTGGTAACCTTATGTGATTTGTGAGATTACAACAACCGCTAAATTTTCCTCACACCACAATTTCTCTTTAAATTTAGAAGTAAATATATTTTTGACATTATCAATGTTCTGCAAAATGTCGTTTTCATCAATGACCCAATGGTTTAACCAAGGAATGGTCTCTTTACACCCACTTTGTTTGAGGCGTAGTTAGTTTTGAATTGAGTTCAAAGCAAGTTTAGGAAGTCTCAATAATTTCTCATGTTATGTATGTTATGCTTGTACATCAGGTACCTAGTCATAGCCATGCTCTCTATGGGGGAAATAACCACTTCTATGAGGAGAATAGAATAAGCCGTATTACTTTTAATTTTGAGGTTATAATTTATAAACCGCTTCTAGATTTGCTCAATCTTCCTCCAAGATTCTCCAGAAAGTTTGCACCCCCCTGCTTCACAACCATACAAGATAATAGGGATGACAAGAGTTTCAAAGGGGAAATTATTTTTATCCCACATTACCAGATTGGTTGATTTACACTTATTTTCACTACCAAAATAATCTTTTCACACTCCATAAATCATTTTCTCAATGCTATAGTTCCAATTGATATTGTGATGAATATCAATTCCGAAATACTTGTAAGAAGTCACTTCCTCTAGATTTCTATTATCATAAATAAAATTTGCATAGGTGTCTTTATTAGATTTTATAATCATGATTCTTGTCCTGTCTTGTTAGTGTTAACAGTCATACCCATGTTGAGATAATATTCTAACCAACGCAATTTTCCCATCTTCTCTTCAAACGCCCACTGCGTAATATCATGAACAACTTAATTCTTAATTGTTTATCGAGATCAGAAGGACGCCTTGCCATAAGAATAATATTGTTAGCATAAAGTAGGAGGATGATAACTATCCCATCTAAGATTGTACCATCACAACCTTCTTCTTCTAAACACTTTTCTAGCTTATCAATGTAAATGCC
Source organism: Pseudotsuga menziesii (assembly GCA_001517045.1). Taxonomy (NCBI): domain Eukaryota; kingdom Viridiplantae; phylum Streptophyta; class Pinopsida; order Pinales; family Pinaceae; genus Pseudotsuga; species Pseudotsuga menziesii. The sequence goes on from LPNX011039952.1 coordinate 23,924, forward strand.
AAAAAAGGTAGAGTAGAGGGGGAAACCTTGTTTAACTCCAATATTACAATTTATATCCGTTGTCCACCCCTCATTATTCTTAAACTTGACAATGACACTTTTGTATAACCTTATTGTGACAATTCTCAACTCAAAAGGAACCTTAATCTCCTCTAACCTATTCCACAAGTTATTTCTGGGCATTGTATCAAAATCTTTTCTAAAATCCACAAAGAAACAAAATAGGTCAGACTTAATATTACAGAATTCCTGTGCAATGACCCTAAGTTTAACAAAGTGGTTTGTGGTTCAATGATGCATTTTAAAACCTACTTAGCCTTTAGCCCACTTACCTTTCATTTCTAACCATTGATTAATCTTTTTTCTAAAATAATACCATATAACTTTGCTAAGAATATACCATAAAACATTACCAATAACATTTTTAAAATTTTTTAAATGGTAAAAATCATAAATATCATTTTATAACATGAAACAAAATAACACCATATATCATTACGAGTAATATTTTTTATAAATGGTAAAAATCATAAATATCATTTTATAACATCAAACCATTATATTTTTAAACACAGTAAATTTTAGTTTAATTATTCTTAAAAAAATCAAAATTTATATTTTTAAAGGTAATAATATAAATATAAAAATTCAAATTCAAAATGAATGTGAAGGTTTAAATTGAAAGTTGTACAAAAGTGTCTATATAAACTTCCAAAATGTAGATATCGGATGAATAGAATTTGTAATGGATTGTCATTTTTATTTTTTTTCGTAATTATAATATTTGACAATTATGTATTTTTTTTAATAACAGTTTTCTAAGTAATTATGTATATTTTTATAGATTAAACATGATAATAAAAGACATACCATCTAGAAAATATTTTTTTTTTCAATTTAATATTAAATTTTTTATATATTGAATTTTAATATTTTTTTTTAAAACCACTAAAAGTTTTATGAGATATTGTTTTTTAAATATTTTAATTGAAATGTTGAAGAACAACATTCAGAAATTATATATATATATATATAATAAATCACTTAAACTTTTAATAAAAAACATTAATGAATTTACTAACCATAAAAATTATATAAACATTATATATTTTGAAATTTTGATAACCATAAATATTAGAAGAGCTAAACGTTCCTTTCGAGTTGAGAGTTGCCGCCATAAGATTATACGAAAATGTCATTGTCAAATTTAAGAGCAACAAGGGGTGGTCAAAAGATTTTATGTGTAATATCGGAGTTAAACAAGGATGCCCCCTCTCCCCTATCCTATTTGGCATTTACATCGATAAGCTAGAATGTTGTTTAGAGGAAGCAGGTTGTGTTGGCAGGATCTTAGCTGGATCGGTCATCATCCTTCTTCTCTATGCTAAAAATATTGTTCTTTTGACCAGGTGTCCATCTGATCTTGATAAGCAGCTAAGACTTCTTAAGGATTTTTGCTCTACCATGGGTATGACTGTTAATACTGACAAAACAAAAGTTATAATTATCAAATCCAAGAAGGGCACTAATGCAAATTTTGTGTGACAATAGAAACTTGGAGGAAGTGTCTTATTACAAATACTTAGGAATTGATATTCATCACACGATCAACTTGAACTATAGCATTGAGAAAAGGATTAATGGAGGGTGGAAATCTTATTTTGGTCTCGAAAATAAATTTAAAGCAGCAAACCTTGTGATGTGGGATAAAAAAGAAGCTTTTCTTTGAAACTTTAGTCACTCCTGTTATCTTGTATGGGAGTGAGGTTTGGGGGTACAACATCTCTAGAGAATCCTAGAGGAATATTGAGCAAATCCAGAAGCGTTTTATAACGTATAACCTTAAAATTAAAAGCAATACACCCTACCATATTCTCCTTATAGAAGTGGGTCTTCCCCCTATTGAAAGCCTCACTATGCCTAGACTCCTATTATACAAGCACACAATCAATAACATGGGAGACCATAGACTTCCTAAGCTACCTTTAAATTCTAGCCAAAATCACCTATGGCTCAAGCAAGGTTGGTATAAAGATACCAGGGTCTCATTAAATCATTAGGAGATCGATGAAACGGTTGCATTGCAAAATATTAATAACATTAAAAATATTGTTACTTCTAAGTTCAAAGAGAAAATGTGGTGTGAGAAATATTTAGAGGCTAAAAGAAACTTAAGATATTATAAAGAGATCATCAACCCTACTCTAGAAGATCAAAAGTATCTCTCTGTTTTAATTAGTTCAAAGAAAAAAATTAATATAACCAAGATAAGAACGAACTCTCATAAGCTCCATAGTGAAACAGGTCATTAGGAAGTTCCTTAAACACCATGGGTAGATAGGATTTGCCATCTCTGTGAGAATATGAACATTGAGGATGAAAATCACTTCCTCTTAGAGTGACCTGCGTACACCCACAATAACTCCGAGTTTCATAATCTTTGTTGCAATACCGACCTTCCTAGCCTTTTATCTTGTCAAAATTACAGTGAGCTCAGGATGCTTCTGTCCAAGCTCTTTGAGCATATAAATACAATTTTAAAACAAACTGAATAATCTGTTTCTTTAGATCTGATAGACCAAATTTTGGTCTGAGGGGACGTGTAATGTCCCAGTTTTGACCCCGTTACATTAGATGTATATGATGTATAAATTGTAAATGATCAGGGTGTGGAGCTAAAGGTCAAGGCCCCACCATTGATCGGTTATGTTATGTTTTGGATTTGAATTGTCACTGATGGTATATCGGGGCATGCGACATATATTATGACGGTCATCATGTAAATATACATCTATAATTAAAAATGAACCCGACCAGCTATGATCACGGCAACTAAAATGAGAAAGGGGCATGATTTTCACAAGGATAGGGGTGGGGGAAATTGTCAACCTTGGCCAATGAGAGAAAAACCCATATGTCTTCTTCCTTTGTTTTATTCCAACCACTTTCATTAAGAAAGGCTGCTGGTGGTTGAGGTAGTTATGGTCTTGGAAGTGGGGTGGCAGGATTGTTAGTCCTCACCCACACACACACTCTACCCACGATTTTGTTGTTCATCCTCTCATGTAGATCTTCTTCTCTCCACGACTGTGCTGAAGGCTCATGCACTTCCAATTTTCGCATCCTTCCTATTGTTTGTTCATCCACGGACAAAAACGGAGCTGTTTTTCCTCACGCAGGACCTCCATTGTCTGTTCATTCCTCACAGGGTGGGATTGTTTTCCACGCACAGGATTTTCCTAGTTTTTATCCACGTATTTTTCCTCTACGGATCTATGGATGGTTTGGCTGTATTCTTCCCTCACGGACTGATTCGTGGGTCCTGCGTTGTCATTTTCATTCATGCCCAGGATGGGGAACTATAATCTCTTTCCCAGCATGGTCTATGTATGTTTTCCCGGCGACTTCATTGCCCAAGGACGGGTTGAGTTTTCCCCATGTTGTGAGCCGCGTCCACTGATGCATTTCGGGGGCTGTTAATTTCCCCAGGCCATGAGCTGTGTTTGCTGTTACGTTTGGGGACTGTTGTAGATGGTTTGAAGTCGTTTTCCCTGGTTTAAGCTGTGATAGCTAAATTGATTGCCTGAGTGCAATGGTTGGTCTTTGGACTGTATTGGGAGCAGGGATGGGGGCTTAGTTTTGCTTGATAAACCTGGTGGCTAGAAACCACACAGATAGAGCTAGAGGGCTGGCCTTCTTCTCCAACACCCCTGAATCGCACTGGAAGGGAATGCAGGGCCTGAGGGACTGTGTAGCAGAGAAGGGACTGATTCCTTGTGTTGGGTGTGGGTGGGTGTCTTAGAGGTCAAGCTAGTTCTGGTGTAGGTGTTCTTGGCTCTGTGATGAGCTCACCAGCTTAGCATTTAGCCTTTCCCAACTCCTTGATGGCCTGATAAACCCAACTGTGTTGGCTTGGCTATGTTTTTGTGTATCCTTGGCTATGTGTAAGCCTTCTTGTTTCCTTATTCCTTGGATAATCATGCCCAGCTCGGGGGTGGCAGCGCTGCTGAGAGATTAAGGAGCACGCTGGCCTATGGTTGGGTGGAATGCTGCAGCGACGTAGCTGGTTGTGGAAGGAGTTTTCATAAGATAAGTAATCTTTCCTATTTTACTTCTGCAATCATTTTTCTGTTAATGAATGTAATGAACATGTTGAACGAATGCTTGTCTGAATGCATGTTAATTCCGCTGTGCATGATACATAAATGTAGCTATGTCTGATAGACAATTGCATCTGCGCATGATAAATGTTCATGTGTGCATGTCCCACATTATAGAATTCGTTTAAGCATTATGTTTCAACAATTTTATGCATGTACATGTTCATGGGGCTCTTAGCCCGGGTGGTTTAAGCTTGGAGTCGCGTCCTCTTCGCCGGTCGGAGGCATGGGGACGTGACAGGACGTTAACCACCACCACCACCACCATCATCATAAACATTATATATTTTTATTTCAAAAATATGAAGAAATGTTATCATTATTATTTAACCATTGGTCAAAGAAATCTTTATACATTGTTTACAATATGTTATTTGATTTATTATAGTTATATGTTTTATAATTATGCATTTCCATTCACTATTACAAGGAGGTCATTAATCTTAACTTGGAAAATGAGAAGCCAAGATTAGAACGAACTCTCATCAACTCCATACCGAAATAGGGTGTTGGTCTATTCCTAAAATTCTAGGGGCTGAAAGGGTTTGCCATCTGTGTGAGTCTATGGTGTTGATGATGAAACTCACTTTCTCTTAGAGTGCCTTGCTTACACCCACATTAGATCTGAGTTTCATAGTATTTGCTATAATATAAACCTTTATAACCTCCTAACTTGCCAAAACTATAGTGATCTTGGAAAGCTTATTGGAAATATTTTTTAGCACAGGAACAAGATTTTGAAGTAAACCAAGTATTGTCCTTCTTAAGGTTCGATAGTCAAATTTTTGTATTAGTGGACGTTAATCATGATCAACATCACAAAAAGTTTTTCTTTCATATTTTTTTGTATTATATATTAATTTTTTCTTTTATATTATCTGTAATCATGAGTTTTTGAAACATTTGGTTATATATGTATTTTGATTTTTATTATTAATATGAGAGTGCAAGATAATGCATCTTTTAAGAATCTAAATGATGTAATCAATATACAAAAGTATGACAAACATGCGGATAACAAATAGTACCTCTGTGGAGATATTTTTCGAAAATAAAATTATGACTTTTATTTTTAATTATGTAATTGAACAAATGTGGAAATTACTATGCCAAGTATTATTGCACCTATATGTAGAGGTTGTCTAGTAGAGAAACATATGATTTTTTATAAAATGGTTAAGAAAATAAAATTTATGGCATAAACGTGATTGGTTTTCTAAAAATCCAATTGCATCTAAAAGGTTCACTAACTTAATGCACTCAAAGAGATATATTATTCTTTTTTTTCAGATGGAAAGATCCACGGGAAACCCAGCAATACTTCCCCACATTCGTGGATGGTAGAGGTGGTAAACCGCTGGCCATCCTAGCAGAAGGCCTAACCCCAAAGGACTCAAGGCTCGAACCCGTGACCTCCCCCCGAACCAAGAGAGTGTGCGCACGTCTTACCAATTGAGCTAACCCTTGGGGCTAAAGAGATATATTATTCTTATAAACATAGTTACAATTCTTTATAGAAAGAGTAAAATGAAAATACTCTTCTTTCAATCATGTTGGTTTAGAAAAATATGAAAAAAAACATCTATATTCTTATAATTAATGGCTATATGAAAAGTAAGATTATAAAAAAAAAAAATTAAAGGATTATTTTTAGCACTAATTCATATAAAAAACTGTAAAAATATTAATGGTAATGTACCTAAAACTATAGTTTAATTGTAAAACACACATATAATCAAACGTGTGGGTCTCACATTTTTTCTCATTTAATATTAATAATGAGTTAGAGTTAGGGTTAGTGTTAATGTTGTTGTATTTTTTTAAATGTTATATTTTTGAATTGAAACAGATAAAGATTTATATATTAAAAGGGACGGAGAAGTCACTCGGCATTACATAGATTTTGAAAGACAAAAAAATATCCTATGGTTCAAATTTTCAAAACATGGCACGCTACTAACAATCATCACTAAGAAGAACCCTAACTGAACCTAAACTTGATACTCTTACACTAATAGTTGTAAGTTATAATAAGCCGGATAAGCAAAAGAGTACCCTGGAAATACATTAACAAACATCGCACAAACTTCTAGGGAACCTGGCTCTCTTGCTTCACTTCAAGTAGATGAGTGGTGTATCCTTCAACGGTCTCCCTTTCGTTGATTTTTTGCAACAACACCCATAGATCTACTTCCAACTAGACAATTCTGGATACCAATTCTTCATTCCGAGCATGTTGATGATGCATATTAGTTTTGAAAATGGTTAATTGGTAATTGTAACAAACTCAACTTCTTCTTTTCACTTTTGTAAAAATGGGGTATACTTTTTTTTTTTTCGTTAAACCTTTTACAACTACCCAAGAATGTTAGTGCCACTTATTATTTATCATAGTTAATAAATCACAACTATATTCATACACATAAACTGTATCCTTCCAATTATCCATCTTTTTGTCTTGATCCCTCAATATACAGAGTCGTGAGTAGCAAAACGATATTCATCGTCACTCTAATCGTCACTATTCATTGACACATTTATTAGCCAAATGTGGCTAGGACACCACGAGAAAGGGGATTGAAGGGCCTGCAATGAACCTGCATTCAGAACCAATATGACACTTACCAGACAAAACAATAAACTAATAACACATATTCATTCAACAGAACTACCTACACAATATGACAAATCCAAACCTCACTCCAATATTTAATCTAAATAGGAACACAACCACCACGAGTCAACATGATTGCCATTGAAGTCGAAAAAGTGTGTGGAGCTCTAGTTCTCATGAATCCATGGTCGATCTTTTCCTATCGATATTTCTCGCCACCTTAATCCATAATGACCCCCATAAGGAGGAGTACACGATTCTGGGTTAACATTTAATTCTATCTTAAGGAGTTGTGCGTCTTCCTATTCCCACTACTATAAAATGGGTAGTTAGTGATTAGCAGACCCAAAAAGTCAGCCTCCATTGGTAATTTAATGACTAAACCACCCAAACATTTAGTCACCATCGTGATTTTAAGTGAAATACTACAAAATTTGATCACAACTAAAAATAACTAAAATAAACAACTAATTCAATCACTAGATAAAAAAAAATACGACTAGATATATGAGTATGAATTTATCGTGTTTCTTACCTATAAGATGCAATTTAGTTTCAATGGTATAGTCATTTTAGTGTACTTAAACATGTTCATGTTCATGATTATGATTTTTAATATTGAATTAAAGTAATGATGTCTTTCTAGAGTACTTTTAATGAAGCCTAAGGCAGGGAAAAAATATTAGCTTGCATGTCTGCATTGTATATAGACATAATGTCCTAGATTTCAATTTTATTATAATTATATCAAGACAAAGACATAGATCTTTATATATCAGTGATCCAATTATGATTGGAATGATGCTTACCATAGTGATCATCATGACGATGATGACAATGATAAATATTATCATCACAGTCACTATAATTTAATGCATGATCATCATCTCCTAGAAGAGGAATCCACATATTCCTTGCATGTCATGTGGGAGGTCTCTAAATCCTTCTACATTGTTAAAATTTATAAAATTGTAATTTTTAAATTTTTTTTTTTGTAAATTTTAACATTGTATATAGATTCAAAGACCCCTTGAAGTGTTAAAATTTATGAAATTGTGTTTTTTTACAATTTCATAAATTTTAGCCCATGGATTCAAATCAGGGTTAAATTTACAAAATTGCAAAATTTAATTATCAAAATTACAATTATCCGTTATTGGATTTCATAAATAACTTATTCCAAAGAAAATATTGCTTTATGATATTTAACATACTTCGTTTACTTAGTTGTACTACATTCGATGCAATAATTAAACTAATAAAAACTTGAAATCTTAATTTAATAATATATAATTTTACCATACATATTTACACATTAATGTGTATTATTAATATATTATAGTTATATATATTAATATAATCAAAATTATATATTAATATAGAATATGTAATAATACAGTGTTAATATATAGCACTATGGTTGATAGTAAATATATTAATCTAGTATATAGTTATTATTATATTATATATGGTTAATTTATGAATGTATTATATAGCTGTTATAAATATAGTTAATATATTAATATTAATAAATGAAAATAAAACATACAAATAATAATAAAAATAACAAGGAGATGGAAAATAAATAAAAATAAAGTAAAATAGGGAAACGAGAATGAGAGAGAAAATAGATGAATTTAAAAAAGATTGAGAGAGAAAACAGGGGAAAATAAATTAAAAGAGTGGATTTTTTTTATGGAGTAGTTTATTTATTATAGGTTTTGGACTTTATTGTGGGCTTTTGTCAAAATCAGGTAACATTTTTTTTGGTAAAATCCAAATTTGGAAGTATTTAAATTGTGTCTTTGAATCCATAAATATATTTAATACCCTTGAATATCCCTATTACATTCAAGTTATGAAATTTCAATTGCTAATATATGCGATTCTAAGACTTTTTAAAGATTTCCAATCGAACAAAATAAGAGAGAAAATATGCTCATAAAATATTTAGACTACACACGTTTTTATTAGCGATGGTTCAAGTTGATTTTTTTCTTGAAGGAATCTCCAAAAAAGCTAGGTCCATTCTCCTTCTATGAAGATCTAAAGGATCTAAGGTGAGAGGAATATGCTAGTTCCTTCTTTCTCCAACAAGAGACTATTGTTTTTTGTCCCAACTGCAACATAGTTCATATCCAGAAAGGGATAGGGTAAGGGAGAGAACTAGAGACCGCATAAGGTAGTTAATCCCCATTGATAGCGATAAGGGAAACCCATATAACAACTTAAAACCTAATGAAATGGATTGGTGGGGAACCTTTTCCTAGGGGATCAGTTGAATATATGAGGAGGAACCCAACCATAATTGTAAAGGCCAGGAAGAATCGAACCATTAGAAAAATTCATTGCTTAGGCCCATAGATCAAGTATTTCCATCCTAATCCATAGTGAGTGCACTAATCGATCTGTGTGGGAAGGAGGAATCAACCTATGGCCTACGAGTTGTATTTATCCACAGGTGCCGGTAAAACTCCATTCTGTGGAATAAATGACCCTTGTTTACTTTTTTTCTTTGTGGTAATTCACTAGAAAGGTAAGTAACTTGGTAACCCGTCTCTACGGTTGGTTGGATCTTTATCTTGAACTATTGATTTTACTCGATAAACAGAATCTTGGTATGGAATAGGAAGTGATTATAGTCAAACTAATAGTTCGTAATGATTAAACCCATCATAGATAGTTTGTCTTGAATCATGGAGGACCCATTTTACCCTGTCTTTACACCATAGCGGGTAGTACAATATATTTACTATGACAAACCATTCCTAGAAAGAAGATATATACTAAATGGGGTTTATATAATAAAGGAAGGTCCAAGATGAAATCAAGATATGGAGGAGGATCATATAAGTGATTAAATACAAACCTAAGATGATCATCAAGGAGAATCACATGCTAGTCAAATCAATAAATATATCTGAAACGTTTCAAAATATTACCAGACTTGCATTAATTATCCTTGATGATAGAGAGGTAGCCTTGGAATATAAACAATTTGATTGGACCTAAAATTATGTGGAATATGAATCACTTCTCCTTACTTTGGAGCAAAATTGGGAATCTTATTTTCCATGTCTTTAAATAGAGACATGTAGAATGAAAGGATACCATTAAGTGCTACCAAAAAAAAGATCGATGAAATAAAGCTTTGTGTTGACCCCTTTTCTATATAGGGGATTCGAATAGAATATATATTGTGTCTGAGGAGAAGCTATGACAGTTAGCTTAGGTATTTCTATTGAAATATTGTAACTTCAAAGGATATTCTAAATGTATTTTACTAATGTGCCCCAAGGGAGATGTTATTATTCCTCCGTCGAGATGTTACTATTGTAATTGGTCATCATAGAGTCATGAAGTAAATCCTCCATTGTAAGTCGGGTCAATAGTACCCCAATGAATAATACAAAATATTGTTTTGAGTCTTCCTAGGTGAAGTCGGCCCACATAGTTTAGTGGGGCCAACTTGTTTAGGGTAAAATTCAGTTGACATAAAGTGTATAAATAGAGGAGTTGTGTTCCTCATTATAACACACACTCACTCACTTGAGTAGCACATAGGAGAGAGAGAGATCAATAAGGATGATAATACTTGTTTTGGAGTTTATCTTATACATCTTATATAGAGGAAGTTTTGTTGGGTTTTCTTCCCCTTGAGGGTTTCCTAGGATAAATATTGTGTCTATCTTGTGATTGTGTTTCTTTCAATGATTTTGCATATGCTAGTGTTGTGAATTTGGTTAAACATTAATGATATATATTCTAGCATATGAAATATTAACATGGTATAAGATCTATCTTGAATAGGACAACTTTCACAAGGTGAAAATGTCTCTTGTCTCCCTTTGGAAGAAATTAGGGTTTCTGCAAAGTTTGGAATTTGGAAGATCTGATTGCATAGAAATTTGCACTCCCTAGAGCAAATCTATTGATCCTAGGATTGATTTTTTTGGGTGGTTGAATCTCTAGGAAATCCAAACCCTAGTTTGGCCATGCACTAGAAAACTGCATAAAACCACAACCAAAAATTCTGCAGAAATTGGAACCTCGCAAGTAAGATTTCAAGCGTGAAGATTTGGGATCTCCATAAACCAATTGGATCAATCAACTCACCTCAATCAAGTGCATCTCCTGGTAAGGTCATATTTTCATTTTGAGAAATTTTAATTTTTAGTGACCACCATGATAGGATGGCCCCAAGCACTAAGCTTGAGGACAAATTGGAAGGCATAGAAAAATTCCTAGCATGAAATTATAGGATTGGTATCATTCTTAAGGAGAATGGTCTTGAGAAGTACATCAAGGATGAAGTTGCAGAACCAATAGAAGTTGAAGCTAAGGAGAAGCATGAACAATACCTAATCAAGGAAATGAGGATCATTGTTGATTCTATCAAAGATCACTTGATCCCTTAAGTGTCATCTAAGAAGACACCAAAGAAAAAGTATGATGCACTTTCCAGAATGTATGAGGGAAAGATGAATTTGAGAGCTCAACTGAAGGGCACCAAGGAAAATCTATTCAATATTTCTTTACAAGGGTTTCCAAATTTAGGGAACATCTAAGTTCTATTGGAGACACCCTTGATGAGGATGAAATAGTTATTACTACTCTTAATGGTCTCACTAGACCTTGGGAATCATTCATACGGAATCTGTGTGCCCGAAAAGAAAGTATGAAGTTTTACATTGTACAGGAAGATTGCATTCAAGAAGAAGCTAGAGTAGCTAACAGAGAATCTCTACTGAGAGAAGATGATTAAGCTCTAGCCATCAAAAGAAAAGAGTAAACAATCCGAAGAAAGACTACCGAAGGTATCAATGCTATAATTGTCATAAGATAGGACATATTTCCAGAGAGTTTCCTTCATCAAAGAATAACAACAACAAGAGACATCATGCTCATCTAGTTGAAGATGAGGACGGGGAAGAAAGACCTCAAAAGAGACTAAGAAAAGAAGAAGACGTAGAATAATATGTACTATTCTATGCACTATCTAGGTCTGTAACACGTAGAGAAAATACGTGGATTATTGATAGTGGTGCTTCAAATCACATGATAGGGAAGAATAAAACTCTATCAAGACTCGAAGAAAATAGCTATCCTCAAAAAGTATCATTAGGAGATGAATATCAATATCCCCTCAAAGGTATTGGTGAATCAAGCTACAAGCTTGACCCTGGGACTTCCATGAAGATGAAGGAAGTATTGTATGTATGAGGTTTGAAAAAATAACTTACTTTCCATCTCAGCTCCAGATAATAAAGGATATAGAGTTTCTTTTATAGATGGACAAGTACTTATGTGGTCAAAAGGAAAGACGCTTGAAGGTGTTGTGGTCATTGGAGAATAAGAAGGAGGACAGTACAAACTCAAAGGACATACAGAGACAATCCTTGTCAATGAGACTACTAGCTCAAGTGAACTATGGCATGGGAGTCTTTCTCACATTAACTACAAAGAACTTCCCTATGTGAGAAAGGTGGTAACAGGGTTACCAGATATAAATATTGATCATGAGGGAACTTGCAAAGGATGTGCAAGAGGAAAGAACATGAAGACTAAAGGTACATTGGAATTGATTCATTCTGATGAATGCGGTCCCATGCCCTCCATATCGTTAAGTGGATATGAATATTATTGCACATTTATTGATGACTATTCAATAAAGACATGGATATACTTCTTGAAGAAAAAGAGTGAAGTGTTTGGGAATTTCAAGGAATTCAAAGCCTTCATAGAGAACCATTTAGAAATAAGAATCAAGACACTCAAATCAAATAATGGTGGAGAATGTACTTCAAAAAAATTTGAAGCATTATGCAAGGAGGAAGGAATCAAGAGCGAACTAACCACTTCCTATAATATTCAACAGAATGGTGTTGTGGAAAGAAATAATAGAACTAATATGGAAGAAGTGAAAACAATCATTCATGACCAAGACCTCCCCATGCACCTATGGGCTTAAGAAGCAAGAAAAACCGTACATGTGAAGAATATATTATCTCACAGTGCTCTTGGATTCAATACTCCTGAAGAGATGTATACATGAAAGAAACTTGAATTGAACCATCTCAAGATATTTGCTTATCCAGCATATGTAGATAATCTAAAAGAGAAGAGAATCAAGTTGGATCCTTCTAGAAAGAAGGGAATATTTATTGGATACCGAAAAGTCTCTAAAAGCTTCAAGATATACATTCCAGGATTCCATCATATTGAGATTAGTAGGGATTTAACATTTGATGAAGAGACATATCTTAATAAATCAGGAAGGTTTCAGCTTGAAGAAGCACATGAAGAGGATGTACCTCCCAGAATGATAGAAGCTAAACCCTCTCCTGAAATAGTAGCATTTGAAGATCATGATATGTTATAACCTCAGGAACCCACTATTATGGATATGTCTCAAAAGATAAAACCTTCTTGGGTAAGAGAAATCATACAAGAAGCAGAGAGATATGGAGCTCCATAAGGCTCCACAAGAACAAGCAAAAGATCAAATCCATACTCCAATTATGTATCTTTGATGTGTGACCTTGTCGACCAAGAACCCACCACATGTGAGAAATATTCACAAAAGAAAGAGTGGATAGAAGCAATGACAGAAAAATACTAGTCGATAATGAAGAATGATGTTTGGGATATAGTATCCAAACCAGAAAACAAGAGTGTGGTATCTTTGAAATGGATCTACAAGACAAAACATGCTGCTAATGGAAGTATTGAAAAGTACAAGGAAATATTTATTGCTAGAGAGTTCTCTCAGAAAGATGTGATTGATTATGAATAGACATTTGATCCAGTAGCAAGGTACACTTCCATCAGAACCATCATGTCACTTGCTTCCATGATGAAGTGGGATGTACACTAGATGGATGTAAAGAAAACCTTCCTGAATGGTATGATTGAGGAAGAGGCTTACATCAAACAACCACAACGATTTGAAGTCGAAGACAGAGTGGCTCCTGTATGTAAGTTGAAAAAGGCTATACATGTATGGACTAAAGCAAGATACTAGAACTTGGTATTGTAGAATATATAGCTTCTTTACAAGCTTGGGCTTTACCAAGAGTATAGATGATCCTAACCTTTACATGAATTTTATGAATGATGAACCTAGTAGATGATCTATTTCTAACTGGAAATGGGAAACAAATCATAGAAATCAAGAAGAAGATAGCCGAAGAATTCGAGATGAAATATATTGGATTTCTGCATTATTTCCTCGGGCTAGAAGTGTGCCAAAGCCCCGAATGAATCTTTATAAACTAAGGAAAGTATGAAGTAGAAATATTGAAAATATTTGATATGTTGGATTGTAAATCCATGGACACACCCATGGACACCAACCTGAAGTTGTTATCTGATGAATCATCAGATTTAGTGGATATCACCCAGTACAGACAAATTATTGGGTCATTGATGTATCTGATGAATACAACGATAGATATATGCTTTGCTATGAACACCTTAAGTCAGTATCTAGTTAAACCTAGACAAGTTCACTTAATAGCTTCAACGCATGTGATGAGGTACCTAAAAGGTACGATAGATATTGGAATTTACTATGGTAGAGATCATGACTACAGATTGTATGGATATATTATTCATATTGGGAAGGAAGTGTCGCAGACAGGAAGAGCACCTCATGTGGATGTTATTGTTTGGGATCCACCATGATCTCATGGTTTAGAAAGAAATAGTTCAATATTTCTCTCAACACAACTAAAGCGGAGTACATAGAATCTTTCTCTGCTAGTTGTGAAGCAATATGGATTCAGAAACTTATGTCAAGTCTCTTTGACATAGATTTGGATACCACAGTGATTCTTTGCGACAACCAGAGTTGCATAAAGATGACAGAGAATCCTGCGTTCCATGATAAATCAAAGCACTTATAATATGATAATTCTATATAAGGGATATGGTACAAAAGGGAGCCATAAAGCTCCAGTATGTAAGTACCGATGAGCAATTTCCTATTTATTGACCAATCCTCTATCTTGAGTAAATTTTAAATATTTATGTGACAAGGTTAGTGTAGTTCGAAAAGAATTTCCTTGCAAGGAGGAACAATGATGATACTACAAAATTTCCTTCCAAGAAGGAATGATGAAGATATGGACCCTCTTCGGAATGGAGTTTCAAGTCAAAGATATGGAATCTCCTCGAAAAGGAAGAAAATGTCGAAGATATGAACACTCCTTGGACAAAGGAGGAGCAGGTTGATGATATGGATCCTCCTAGAAAATGGGGAGTGATGATAAGATTGTCATCGATGGAGGATGATAGTGAATATCCAGTATAAAAGAGACCAAGTACGCCTAAATATGCTGAAAAGGTACGACATTCACTTGTGGATGATAGTATCCTCTCTTAAGGATGGTATTGTAGGAAATAACACTATTTTCCTTAGAGTGGTCCTTACTAGCTAAGGATGGCATTTCATATGTTACTCTCGCATGGAGAGTACCCACATTCATTTGTGGATACTGTAGTATAAATTCCGCTTGCAAATGTTCCTAAATTTCATGCTAAGGATTTCCTACTATGAGTCCTTATGAACGATAGGGCCAACATTTAGGTGTGGCCTAGATCTACCTTGCATACATTACTCTCGCATGGAGAGTGTACCTACATTTATATGTAGATTCCATAGAATAACAATCGCTTGGGAGTGGTCTTTGCTTTAATGATAAGGATTCTCTAAGATGATTCCTCATGGGCATTGTAGTATAACACTCGCATGGAGTGTCCCTAGCTCTAACAGGTTGAGGATGTCCTACAATGAGGGCCTAGATTTAGGTGCCGTCGAGGATGTGGCAAAGGATCGACAAGATTGAAGTGCCACTACACAAAGAATCGAGAAGATCGAAGTGTTTCTCCTACAAAGGATCAAGAAGATTGAAGTGCTACTATGAAGGATCGGAATATCGAAGTGTTGTTGCAAAAGGATCGAGTGATCGTTGTTGGCAGGGGTTTTGGGAAAGTGATTTGTGTAGGGTCACGGTAGCTGCACAAGCTCATGTGACACTGTGCAAGCCCATATCAGCGCGATGAGAAGAAGAATAACTGCTTTTGAATATTTAATGTATTAATTGACCACGTTTTGTGGACATAGGTCATTAGTGGTTAGAAGTTAGTTAGAAGTGGACCTTTGATGTAAAGGCACAAGCCTATATATAGATCTAGTTTTGCAATTGTAGAGGATAGACATACACGATAGACACATAGAAGAAGAAGAAGAATCGTGATGATAAGTGCGATACCAGCCCAAGTCAATATCTGAGAGTGATCAATCTGTTGTGATCTATCTATGGTATTGATGTGTCTTTTGTTTTAAACAATTTGCAATTTGTTTGTGTCAGATACTGAATTTTGGGATGTAATCTATTGCTGTGGACAAGAATTATCTATTTCGGATATGTTTCACTGAATTAATATGACATGACGGTTGTTTCCTAATGTTGTCTTATGTTTTCCTATTTTCTCTGTTGCGATGTCAATGAGAAGTGTACTGAATCTGTTTATGATTTGTTGATGTTGCTGTAGTGAACTAATGATGTGATCTATCCCAATTCTGACGAATGATGATGAAGCTTATTAATGTTGTTTTATGAATGATACTGTTGCGATAACACTGCTGCAATGAATGAATGATGTGATCCGTTAGATTCGTATTTGTGAAGATGAATTGTAATAACTGGTTTAGTTTTGTCGAGTGACTTGGGGTAATATTATAGTTATGATGTCGAAGCCTCGGATGCCATATCTTCTCTTCTTATTACCAGAAACTTGGTTGTGACAGCTCTCCCTTGAACCCTTCGGGTGAGACTTCATCCACTCTGCAGATGCTGCTGGGCAGGGTAAAACCTGTCTAGGCCTGTGTTCATGGAGAACGCGCTAGTTTGGCGTCGACAGAGTGAGAACCCCTGTCGACAAGGCTTTGCTGGTGGGTTTTTTCTAACAAATGGTTTCATTGCTGGGACCTAGTTGTGATTGAAAGGAGGATATATTTTAGCATCCGAATCGACCGGAGATCGAGGGGTGGTTTGGTCTAAAACTGTGAGAGTTCGCTAAAATAGAAAATCAGAATCCAAAGCTGTCGATGGTAAATTGGTTGGACAGATATATTCACAACGATCCTCATGAATGGTTCTTTTGTGAGTTTCCTATAATCTTGTATGGGTGGATGGAGAAGTTCTCCTAAGAAGACAAAATTCCAAGGAGGAGATCCAACATCTTGGAATTTGGAGCTGATCTAGAAATTACAAGAAACAAACAATAGGGCATTGCGGGCTATTGAGGCGTGGTTGGACAATATCCTTGAGGGATACATTATCGAGTTTGCAGTTGATACCAATAAGTCATTTAGTGAAGCAGAAAGTGAGTTCTTTAATGAACCATGAGGTATATTTTTGTTGTCTCTGTAGTTATCTATTAAACAGCTTGTTTGCAAAAAAGGTATTCTGAAGATGGACCAAGAGTAGTGGAACTCTGGTGTGCGGAGGCTGTAACCACCACGACGAAAGGGGGGATATGCAAGGAAATTTAAGGGGTAGATGGGCATGAGTTTTTGTAAGATTGTGAAGGTTTTCGAGGAAACAAGTGGTTGTACGAGAGGAGTAGCAAGGTTTCGAGAGAAGAGGCAGAGGATAGGAGAAGGTCCTAATGCTATCAAAGTGCGATGCCATGAGGAAAAACCACATGGGAAAAGTGGCCTTTTAGTGACGACGAGGATTACCAGGCCCGGGCTACACCCAGAATAATGATAGGTTCAAACCCCAGTAGTAACGTGTCTAGACCTCCGTGCACTACTCCAGCACCAGGAAGAAACGTGCATTCTACGTTGACTTTCCTGACATGTCAACAACAGTCTAGCAGTAGAGTACCAGCTGAAGGAAGAAGGACTAGAATGGCGGGCGATGAAATGAAGCTACCGATATTTCATGGAAACGACACCAATGACCCAAAGCAATATTGGTTCTTGTGCGAGGCAATCTATACCACCCAACAAACTATGGACGATGATGTCAAGAAAAGCTAGTTGGAAACCACCCTTAGGGGTCATGCACTGGATTGGTACATGAGATTCATGTTGGTTCCTCAGGGAGGTACATCAAAAACATTGGAGAAGATCCATAAGGGGTTATTTGAAGAATTAAAAAAGTCAAAGTCTGAGGCTCAGTACATTACCAAGTTGAAAAAAATGAAGCAGTTCCCCAATGAAACAATTTGGGACTTTGATCAATTGTTTAAGACATTGATGACTCGCATAAGCTTCCAAATGAGCGATGTTTAGCACAAGGAGTGGCTCATTGCCACACCTATCCAACATATAAAACACCTGCTAATGCAACAAAAGATTGCAACATAGAGCGAGGCCCTAGAAATCATGATGAAATTAGAAGCATCACTAATAGGATCCGTGGTCGAGATGAACCAGATTCAAGCACAGTTGGCCAATCTGACACTGTAACTACAAGATATCAAGAAGGCTAAGGAAGATCAGGATGAAATTTGGTGCACTAGGTGTCATGCGGATGGACACACCAAGGATACATGTCCGATGTTCTGAAATTATTTTCTTTCAGGAGCCCCGAACCCATTGAGCTGCGCTGGTGTATCCTGGTGCCGCATATGTCAGGTCTATGGGAATCGACATGAAAAATGCAACTAGATGCAAAATATGGTTACATAGACAGAGATTCTGTACTATACCTTTTTTCATTCAGTAGGACACGGTGATAAAAACTTTTGAGCTTATGACTTGCTCCAGGAAAGGACATATGATTCCTACTTTGTGAAAGGTGATGACCCCCAGGAAATGCAAGCACAACCACAGATGGAACACCCAACAGTGCAGGTGCAGTATACACCACCATCCCCGATGTAGTTTATTCGTCACAACCACAGCAATAGTTTACGTCATAGCCACAGTTTGCACCATAGCCGTAGTTCATAGCGCAACTGTAGTTTGCACCACGACCACGGTATAATCAGGTACTGCTCATTTAGCCTCATCCATAATATGTTCATGCTGCTCACTATGTCCAACAACAACCAAAACCCCAGTAGCATCAGTTGGCCCAGCCTCAATTTCAACAAGGAGGAGTCCGAGGAGGATTCAGGGGATGAGGAGGAGGACGAGGTCGAGAATCAATCCAATGTTATACTTATGGAGTGTTTGGGCACTACCATAAGGAGTGTCCTCATGCATAGTGTACATACTATGTGGCTAGCAAGCATAATGCTGAAAATTTCCCTCAGCTGATTGCAAGGTGGCAGGATAGAAACATTCCTAAGTTGTAGAATGATCAGACTTAGAACATGCCAACATTCCAAGTGCAGAACCAACCGACGATGCAGAATCAAATCCTACCACAGACTCAGAATCTACCGACGAACCCGCTACTGAATCAGAACCCGTTGCTAAATCATGCCTAGAACCTAAATCAAGGATCGATGGTTACGACAATTCAATCCAAACCGTGAATGAAGGATGTCAATGTTGGGGTTGTCACTCACGTCTGTGCAACAACTGGAGAAGATGGACCATGCTAGCAAGTTCAGTTCGCTCGAAAGAGAAAGGAAGCATTTGATATTGTGACAGAGAAAGACACCTTCTTCTAGGTCAAGCATGCAATCAGGAAAAATCTGGGTAATTTACCTATTATCAACATGCCGTCTTCTTTTGATCCATCTGTAGAGGCAGGACCATCATGGTAGCATGGTAGCTTGCAACAGTTCTTTGAGAGTTGTCTGTCATTGGAACGGGATCCTGAAGCACTTGTCGAGATTGAGAAGTTGTTGTACCATTGGGATAAGACATTAAAGGATTCAGCGGTGAACTCCTTGGAAAAGAGAAAGACATGAAAGGAGATGAGGATGAACATCCAGATTGAATATTATGACATTGACTCGATTATTCTAGATCTCGGATCATATGTAAACATTTTGACCAATCAAACATGGCAGCTGATGGGGAATCCGGCATAGGGATGATATTCAGTGCAGCTACAGCTAGCAAATTAGGCAAAGGTTTAGCCCATTGTTCATGTCTCAAACCTAGTTGTCGATGGTGAAGGTATGAAAACATATCCTTATTTTGATGTGATAGAAGTGCTTGAATATGGAGGTTCCTATCCCGCACTATTAAGGATCAGGTGGGCTAATGATAGCATGGTGGTTATTAATTTCAAAAAACAAGGTATGATGTTTGAGAGCCAAGATGTTAGGGTCATTGCTCCCATGAACCCTTAGGAAGGACACTGGTAGATTGAACCTGTGAGATATGAAACCGATAGAAGTTTGGATCATGCCTATAATATCTCTGAAGACTATATCCACCCTACCGTCGATGGTGAACTTGGATGACACAATGCTAGTTATGCGTCCTCTGATTCTGATGATGCTTTGGAAAATTAGAAAAATAAGATGAATGAGGTGTCGTTCAGGAAATGTGGGTTGATCACATAGTCTCTCCATCGCATAGCAAGTGTGACTGTAAAGTTGCCAATTTATGAAGGGATGCCAAAGTTATCAGAATTTCTTCGAGAATTTGAAGAGAAAGTGTTTAAAACACAAAGGGTATTGGCCCTAGATGTAGCACTAAAGGCTACCCCGACCTGATGGTGGGAGACACACAAGCAGATGATCCATGACTGGCGGCAGTGTCGGAGGTTGATGATGGTGCACTTCGACGATTTGGAGGTCTATCATGCTAGGAGATATGATAAACGAAATGACCCCACCCGTCACTTGATGGAATTTTAGGCCTTATGGGCGTCGTGACCTAAATATGAGTGGGTCCATGCCTTTGTTCATACTTTGGACAAGATGATGAGATCTGGTTATGTAGCGGCAGGACTGCGTAGAACTATAACCACTTGGGAGGAGCTGACTGTTTGCTTTGTGCAAACATTTAGTTTCCAGGATTCCAACCCATAGGTACATAATTCATTACAAATCATCTACGACATAGTGCTGATAGTCATCCCTGTCGCATACCTAGTTGATCCACATGCGCACTGCTCGATGCAATCTGTGATGACATTTTACAATCTATCTAGGGAACCTGAACATGGTGATGAGTTATGAAATGTTAATATTCCAGATTCAGAAGGAAGCTGCGATGTTGCAGCACTAGACATACTGATAGATTCAATGAGTCACTCATTGAAGATCAGGAAAGTCACCATTAACTAGTAGAAAATGAGAAGCTAATGACTAAAATCAGGCTATAAATGACTATTTTTGAGTCGGTGACTAATAGTAGCAAATTACCACTATCTTATAGCTAGTCGTATTTTACTAGTCATTAATAGCTTAACTTAGTAGTAATTGATTTAGTCATTGATAGACAATGATTTAGTCATTGATAGACAATGATTTAGTAATTGATAGTCAATGATTTAGTCATTGTTTTAGTCATTGATTTAGTCACGGATTTAGTCATTGATTTAGTCACTGAGTTAGTCATTGATTTAGTCACTGATTTAGTCACTGATTGCAACCATTAATGACCAAATATACGACTAAATAAACTACTAGATGTTAACATATTAATGACTAAGCTAAATACGACTAAGATATGGGAAATTAGCTACTAATAGTCATATATATGTGAATTTAGTCGTTTTTGTAGTCACAAATTTATGATAGGGCAGGGAGGAATCGAACCACCAACCTCCTGCCTATAATTAGGCAGGCGCTCTTACATTGAGCTAGCACCCTTTAAGAAGTTTTTATTGCTTGACAATGATGATATTGAAACAAATTTATGATAGATATCAATCTACAAACTACATAATTATTACTATTACAACTTATCGGTAACTAGTATTTATGATAAACTAATTCCTGAGAGCTATGTACAATTTTCCCTGTAACTAAAGCTAATAAAAATTTAAGCAATCACCAAGTGTCACCCACTGCCGGACTTTAAAAAATCACATCACTTGAGTAGTTACATGAAGATCAGACAACTTATCAAATGATAGGATTCAAATTTCCTATATCAAATGACCAAATTTGCTGATGAAATAAATGGTCTTATATCATGTTTGTAATTAGCAATATTTTTTAGCCATAAGCACAATACATCCATCATCCTGCCCTTGTATTCCGTTGATTTTGTTTTCCTTGTTATTTATTTGTACATATTGACTTTTACAGTTTTCTTGAACATACCATATAGGTGCTTTATGGCTTCCTTGGAAGCTTCATGTAAATGAAGGTAGTTAACAATATTTTGGTAGGGAATCCATGCTTTAACCAGTACATTTCCAAGTCTGCAGAAATTAAAGTTTATGCTTTTGAAAATGAGATGAGCATAATCATAACAGATACATGTTCCATCTATAGAATGTCTTAACAAAAGTCTATCTAAGGAACTACTATAAAAAACAGTTTAATTTAGTTTAGATTCTCACAAAATAATCATTTGAAAACATCGCTAAGGGAATTCGTATTCAAAGTTGTCAGGAGAACAGACTGTTTGGAGTTCATGCCTGGCAAAAATCTCTCAAATTAATGCAATTCCCATATCCATGTCCATACTAGGCTAGTCCATAATGAGGTGAAGATCCATATTTATCTTCAGTCTACAAGTTCATTACAACTTGGCGACTATAAATACATAGTCTTGAGGATGCTATTTTCTCCTTTTCTCATCATTTTGCTGTGTGTTTGGATCACTTTTGTAACAAATAGAAGAGATGAAGATGTAGATGGACCGCCTATAAAATATCAAGTTACAGGCCTCAACCAATAGCAAAGTACCTAATCCTCTATTACTTTGGTAACAAATAACAAGGAGGAAAATGTAGCTTGACTACCAAAAATATATTAAGTTAGAGGTCTCCACCAATCAAAAGTACCTAATCCTCATTGATGCAACAACAATTCAAAGCTCCAACACCAATAGAGAAAATTCTTCAATAAGTAAGGCAACAGATTAGATTGTTTAATGATTAAAAGGTTTTAATTTCAAATAGGTTGTAAAAAGTCCAATTGAATAGAGCACATGCACAAAACATATAGACCCGAAATCTAGCTGTGCAATTTTTCTGACAATGAACACTAGAGGCTATCTTTAGTAGAGAAGCTTGGTTTTTATGTTTATAAGTTAATCTGAATTGTGGTCAAACTTGCAGGAAACAACACTACATCGCATCAATATTACTTCGATTCCCATGAAATCACATCAATGAGTACAACACAACATAGAAGGCCCCAAAATCATGGATAGCCACAACTGAACTTCAATGGACCGACACAACTGAACTTCAAAATAATTCCTTATTAGCTATTTGTACATATTGACTTTTACAGTTTTCTTGAATAGACCATATAGGTGCTTTGTGGCTTCCTTGGAAGCTTCATGTAAAGGAAGGTAGTTAACAGTATTTCAGTAGGTAATCCATGCTTTAACTAGTACATTTCCAAGTCTGCACAAATTAAAGTCTATGCTTTTGAAAATGAGATGAGCATAATCATATCAGATACAGGTTCCATCTATGGAATGTCTTAACGAAATTCTATCTAAGGAACTACTCAAGAAAATAGTTTAATTTAGTTTAGATTCTCACAATATATTCATTTGAAAACATCGCTAAGGGAATTCATATTCAAAGTTGTCAGGAGAATTGACTGTTTGGAGTTCATTCCTAGCACAAATCTCTCAGATTAATGCAATTCCCATATCCATGTCCATATTAGGCTAGTCCATAGTGAGGTGAAGATCCATATTTATCTTCAGTCTCCAATTTCATTACAACTTGGCGACTATAAATACACAGTCTTGAAGATGCTATTTTCTCCTTTTCTCATCATTTTGCTGTGTCTTTGGATCAAATTTGTAACAAATAGCAGAGATGAAGATGTAGATGGACTGCCTATAAACTATCAAGTTACAGGCCTCAACCAATAGCAAATTACCTAATCCTCTATTACTTTGGTAACAAATAGCAAGGAGGAAAATGTATCTTGACTACCAAAAATATATTAAGTTATAGGCCTCCACCAATCAAAAGTACCTAATCCTCACTGATGCAACAACAATTCAAAGCTCCAACACCAATAGAGAAAATTCTTCAATAAGTAAGGCAATATATTAGATTGTTTAATGGTTAAAAGGTTTTAATTTCAAATAGACTGTAAAAAGTCCAATTGCATAGAGCACATGCACAAAACAAAAGAAGTATTATATATGTCCACAGATATTCCATTCTTCAAAAATAACTACACGATAATGATACAAAAGGTGTTTTCTATGTTATGGAAAAAATATGTGACCTTGGCAGCATGATTCTGAATAGTGTCCAATATATATTTCTCATGACCAGCTTCTAAAAGGTGTCTTGCTGTAATGTCCCCGGTTTCGACCTCGTTTGCATGATGTATATATTGTAATTAATCGTGGTGAGGAGCTCAAGGCAAAAGCCCCACCATCGATTTGGTTGTGTATGTTTCGGCAATGGGGATAATTGCCGATGGTATGTCGTGCTATTCGGCACATTTTAATATGGCATCATGTAAACACGCACATCAAATAAAACTAAAACCACAACTAGCTACGGCAGTGCAACGTTGAATGAAAAGGGCATGGTTCCAAAGGATAAGGGGTGGGGGATGTCAAACCTTGGTTATGGGGGAAAAACCCATGTTTTGCCACCCTTGTTTGTTTTCCACTTTTCCTTGCCTCACCCAACCTTGTCAACCTCTTCAATGTCTTGACTTTGTTAGTTGGGGGCAGTTATTGCATGAGGAAACGTGGGCATGGAAAAACGTGGGTTTGGCAGGCTGCTGCCAGTTTGGATAGTACGC
Organism: Pseudotsuga menziesii; assembly: GCA_001517045.1. Classification (NCBI taxonomy): domain Eukaryota; kingdom Viridiplantae; phylum Streptophyta; class Pinopsida; order Pinales; family Pinaceae; genus Pseudotsuga; species Pseudotsuga menziesii. The sequence goes on from LPNX011039952.1 coordinate 48,533, forward strand.
ATGCCCAGTAGAGAATTCTCATTTCCCTCACGTTGGTCTTCATTCTCCCCATGGTCGGTTGCTCTCATGCCTGGTTGTTTTCTCCTCACACGCAGAGACTCTGCGTTGGTTTTTTTGCTCACGCAGGGAGCTAGGGAATCGCGGTTTGTTGCTTGGGATTTTCAGGTGCAAGAGCCTTTTTGTGCTTAGGGACTGTATGTGAGTTCCCTTACTGAATTGTGGCCGTGCAATTGTTGTCTTCTGTGTGTTGCGGTTTGGTGCAAGTTGCACTCACGCACAGAATTGTTGGGGCGTTTTTCCCATGTTGTGAGCCGTGCTCACTGTCCTTGTTTTGGGACTGTCGTTTCCCTTGCGTTTCGTGGGCTGTGGTGCCCAATTTCGTTTTGGACCACTGTGTGTTCGAGGTGAGCCGTTTTCTGCTGTGGCCTGCGTTTGAATTTCTGTGGTTGTGCTGGGAATGCTATTTATTGTCCATAGTGGACTGTTGGCTGAGTTCTTTCCCTGTTTGGAACTGTGGAATGCTGTTGTCATTTCATTGTGTGTTTGTGGCTACTGAGGTACCCTGGTTTGGGTTGCAGCTGAGTTGTTTTGGCCATGTTAGGGCCAAAACCAACTCTGAGTTGCCTTGTAGGCTGGAGCTGTGTCTCACCTTTCGTTTGGGAATCATTCCTAGTTGTTTACTTCTTCACAGGGCTGTGAAGGGATTGTTTTGATGCTGGTATGCAGTGGTTGTCCCCTTGGGACGTGCTGGCTTGGCCAATATGTGAAGGCCTGTTAAACCCAGCGGTATTTGGTTTGGCTATTTTGTGTCCCCTTGGCTACGTGTAAGCCTGCAATTGTCCCCTTAGTCCTTGAGGAACCATGCCCAGCTCGGGGGTGGCAGCGTTGCTGAGATACTGATGAGCACGTTGGCCTATGGTTGGGTGGAACGTTGCAGCGACGTAGCTGGTTGCGGGTGGAATTCTTCATCAAAAGATAAGTACTGCTATTTACTGCATCTCTGTAATTTATATTGATGTTAAATGCTGGAATGCATATGTGTTTACTTTCGCTGATTGTTGAAGGACTGTGCATCCTTGTATGATGAATTGTGCCTGTTGTTTAGGCTTTAATTTCAGCATTTGATTACTGTTTATGTTCATGGGCTATTTTCCCGGCTGTGTTGTTGTGTTCGTCGCGTCCTCTTCGCCTGTTGAGGGACGGGGATGTGACACTTGCTCCATTGATCATGGCCATTTTTCTCGACACATTTCTCGGTGCTTCTTTATCTACCCCCAACAATGTCAGCATAAAAAAATTTAATTGGAGAACACGAATTTTATCTCAGACTCATAGCACATCTAAAATGCCAATCATCATAGTGCAGCAACCTAGGAAAATACTGAAAAAATTGCAGCAAGTTATTCACGCCATTATGATATTTCATTCACACAAATAGCAATCCATAATATATCTTACCAATTGAACTTCAAAGCATAAAATAAGTTCTTAGGTATATCAAAGAGATGACCTAAAGGAATTGCCATATCTTCTGAATGCTAACAGAGTTTGGACTAGACGTCTCACTGGATAATGACTCATAACCACCTTTGAAAGTTGTTGCAACCTAACACAAACTTAAGGTAAGGAACAAACTTCAGAAAGCAAATCCCAAAGTACAAGACCAATTTTCATGCCAATATATTTTACACTTTTAAATATGACTTCATTACTAAGACATGCTTAGAGTTCATAAGCATACCAATAAAGATAATCGCAACATCAAGGACAGAGAATAGAGACATGATAATCTGTACAGTTACCTCTCCTTCTCTATAGAATTCAATATATTAAAATATACACGCAACAATAAAAGCAAGCCTAAACCTGATTTAAATACACATTAGTCAATTTAAATTTCGAACATTTTAAGAACGTTGAGGATGAAACACAGAAAAAGTTTACAGAAATAAAATTTATTGATAGAACTCCCTCAAATATTCAACTCAGTGAGTTTCAAATCAATAAACTTTAGGTCAATAAGTGACAGTAAACAAAGAGAAATGCTGCAGCAGTTTGACCTGTCAGAAAGCCCATACATGAAGGATGTAACCCTTTAGAAATCTCCTAGTAGAATTCAGCATTAAAGCATTCAACATCTATGAAACTTAAGTATTCCCACATCCAAAGATAACTAATAGTTGAGTGACCTTGAAGGGTAGTCCATCGTCCATGTTCCCTTTTAGAATTAAGGTTCCTCACCACATCTACATATGCTGAAACCTTCCTTTCTAAGAAAGGTTTTTTAGTGGAAGTCACCAACTCCATATTTTGTGGGCCCTCTAACAGATGGGAGTTTGCTATAATTGAGGAACTTTGAGCACTATGACTTATACAAGAAGATGTGCTACTACCATTTTGTTTAGGGGTCACTGGCAGACAACTTAGATTGTGTAAAAAATCTCACTTCTCTTTTTGCCAATCATCCTATTCATCAATTAAACAAGTTTAAAACTGCCAGAAAACCCATTGACCAAAAAGGCAAAAACCAAAATTGTTTTCAAAATAAGAGACATATTGAACATCAGAAGAGTGACAAACTGGCTATTTTAACCACATCACCACCTAAGTAAGGAGTCTGTCTGAAAAGGGAATATTAGTTTATTCATAAATACAACTGCTAAAACAGGTCATTAAATTTTATTGTGCCTTGATAACCACTTGAATATGTACCAATATTCCTTATCGAAATTTAAAATAGATAGAAAAGAATTACCAATTATTTATAGTATTTCCATGGATATTACACTTTAACCAATAATACTGTAATGACATAGACTAGAACCTTTCTCTTCCAGTACATTCAAAACATTGATTGGACTGGTGACATGAAGATCTTGCTCTTACAAATCGGACTCAGTACAATCCAACATGCAATATGCATCAGTGGCAGCAGAGTTGAGACAAAAAAATGGCACACATGCCTGCCTCTAAACCTGGCGAAAGCAAAAGTTGAGAGAAAAAGTGGCATACATACCTGCCACTGAAACTGGCCATCGTGCATAATTTCGTCATGTTTATGTTGAAGGTGAGCACCATTCTCATCATCGATGACGTTCCTGCCACTGAACTTGGTGACCTTGCATAATTTATGCATGATTATGTTGAAAGAAAGTACAACTCTCATCGCCAATTTTATTTGCAATGCATGGGGTGACAACCTTTCCATCTGGAAACCATCTTGGTTGGTTCTCAACCAACTCATGCAGAAAGCCATCTATCTTCTCTAATGTTACATTTGGCATCACAATAACATGGGAAATGTACCCCTGGCAAGGAAGCTTCCATTTGCAGACAAAAGCTTCATCCTGTGGTCTCTCAAATACAACAGTGCTGCTCAGTTTGTTTAGAATTGCACTAATCCTAGTAGATTGAAATTGGTCTTTTAGGTAATGTGCATTTCTAAAGCATTTCTAAACCTATTTTTGGAACCCTCAATAACCTTTCCGGTTCAAGGTGTACCAAATAAATATGGGAGCATGCCCATTGCAACTTCCCATAATTGTTGCATCCCTAGAAGCTAAATAATCCACATCCCTTGAAAGAGAATTTATGTGCTCGATCCTTGTTATTTGCACACCACATGGCATGGGAAAACCAACAAACTTATGCCTAGACACACTCACACTTCCTATTGGTTTCTTAAATTTCACTTTTGGTGCCTGTGATACAAAAACGGTAAGAATAATGAGAAAAATATTTCATTTTTGCATACTCTGTACAGTTAATGAGGTTGCACTCATCATTCACAAAGGATAAATACAACATGTATCCTATCCAAATAAAACTTTCAGGCAAAATGATCCATGATTTAGTGTCTTACCTGCTTCACAAAGGGCATCATTAGGCCAAATAAAGCCCCATCACAGTGGATATAAAAACGGTCTTGCGTAAATACCATTTCTTCAAGAGTCCGAATTACCATATCCAAATCATCTACAGCTCCCTTCACCGCGGTTCCTGTAGTTAATGGAGCAACAACTGAGATTTCAAACATTTAATAATTTTAAGAAAAAATAATTGGACAAGTAAAACTAAATATACTCCAAATTCAGCCAATTCTGAAAGAACTTCCCAAAGATGCACACACAAAATATGGAGTTTGACCTAGAACTGACCTGCTTTATGAAACCTTACTTCCATGGTTATAATGGTTTGCATTCACTCTGTTCGCATTGAAAAGTAAACAATGAAACTTACCAATATTAACATTAACAATAGCAGGCTTATCCTTGTTTTTAGGCAGCCTCTGTCTAAAATCCAAACAATCAATCTCGCCTGAAATTAGTGTATCCACCTTTTCTAATTTCATTCTATACATCCGTACTGCTTTGAAAATTGAGTAACGAATTTTCAGTGGAAGTCACCAACTCCATACTTTGTGGGCCCTCTAACAGATGGGAGCTTGCTGTAACTGAGGAACTTCGAGCACTATGACTTATACCAGAAGATGTGCTACTACCATTTTGTTTAGGGGTCACTGGCAGATGACTTAGATTGTGTAAAAAATCTCGCTTCTCTTTTTTCCATTCATCCTATTCATCAATTAAACAAGTTAAAAACTGCTAGAAAACCAATTGACCAAAAAGACAAAAAACAAAAGTGTTTTCAAAATAAGAGACATATTGAACATCAGAAGAGTGACAAACTGGCTATTTTAACCACATCACCACCTAAGTAAGGAGTTTGTCTGAAAAGGGAATACTAGTTTATTCATAAATACAACTACTAAAATAGGTTATTAAATTTCATTGTGCCTTGATAACCACTTGAAGATGTACCAATATTGCTTATCGAAATTTAAAATAGATAGAAAAACATTCCCAATTATTTATAGTATTTCCATGGATATTACACTTTAACCAATAATACTGTAATGACATAAACCGGATACTTTCTCTTCCATTACATTAAAAACATTGATCGTACTAGTGACATGAAGATCTTTCTCTTACAAATCGGACTCAGTACAATCCAACATGTAATATGCATCAGTGGCAGCAGAGTTGAGACAAAAAAATGGCACACATGCTTTCCTCTGAACCTGGCGACAACAAAAGTTGAGATAAAAAGTGGCATACATACCTACCTCTAAAACTGGCCACCATGCTTAATTTTGGCATGTTTATGTTGAAGGTGAGCACCATTCTCATCACCAATTACATGCCTGCCAGTGAACTTGGTGACCTTGCATAATTTAGGCATGATTATGTTGAAGGCAAGCACAACTCTCATCACCAATTTCATCTGCAATTCATGGGGTGACAACCTTTCCATCTGGAAACCATCTTGGTCGGTTCTCAACCAACTCATGCACAAAGCCATCTATCTTCTCTATTGTTACATTTGGCATCACAATAACATGGGAAATGTTTCCCTGGAAAGCAAGCTGCCATTTGTGGACAAAAGTTTCATCCTGTGGTCTCTCAAATACAACAGTGCTGCTCAGTCCATTTAGCATTGCACTAATCCTAGCAGAACGAAATTGGTCTTACAAGTAATGTGCATTTCTAAGGCATTTTAGAACCTCTTTTTGGAACCCTCGATAACCTTTCTGGTTCAAGGTGTACCAAAGAAATATGGGAGCATGCCCATTGCGACTTCCCATAATTGTTCCATCCCTAGAAGCTAAATATTCCACATCCCTTGAAAGGGAATTTATGTGCTCGATCCTTGTTATTTTCACACCACATGGCATGGGACAACCAACAAACTTATGCCCAGACACACTCACACTTCCTATTGGTTTCTTAAAGCTCACCTTTGGTGCCTGTGATACAAAAGCGGTAAGAATAATGAGAAAAATATTTCATTTTTGCATACTCTGTACAGTTAATGAGGTTGCACTCATCATTCACAAAGGATAAATACAACATGTATCCTAGCCAAATAAAACTTTCATGCAAAATGATCCATGATTTAGTGTCTTACTCGCTTCACAAAGGGCATCATTAGGACAAATAAAGCCCCATCACAATGGATATAAAAACGGTCTTGTGTAAATCCCGTTTCTTCAAGAGTCCGAATTACCATATCCAAATCATCTACAACTCCCTTAACCGTGGTTCTTGTATTTAATGGAGAAACAACCGAGATTTCAAACATTTACTAATTTTAAGAAAAAATAATTGGACAAGTAAAACTAAATATACTCCAAATTCAGCCAATTCTGAAAGAACTTCCCAAAGATGCACACACAACATATGGAGTTTGACCTAGAAATGACCTAGTTTATGAAACCTTACTTCCATGGTTATAATGGTTTTCATTCACTATGTTCATATTGAAAAGTAAACAGTGAAACTTACCAATATTAACATTAACAATAGAAGGCTTATCCTTGTTTTGAAGCAGCCTCTGTCTGAAATCCAAACAATCAATCTCACCTGAAATTAGTGTATCCACCTTTTCCAATTTCATTCTGTACATCTGTGCTGCTTTAAAAATTGAGTAATGAGTTTCCCGTGATGCATACAAAATGCCATCTGGAAAAACCTCCCTCCTGTATAAAGATAATAGCACTTAACAAGTCTGGAAAATAGAGCAAAGATTAAAAAAGCTAAGAAATTTTACAACGGTTTCTTTAAGGAAGGTACAAACCCGACTAAAACACCATGTAGATTTCCTTCTGTACCACAATTTGTGATGTATCCCCAATACTCATGTTCCTCTAGTTCCCAAATACGGGAAAACCAATCCAAGACTCCAACCTCAAACTGCCTAGAGTGTACCCCATAGTTGCTCTCAATAAAAGGGTCACCAAGATTATTAATAGAAAAATGTTGGAGCTGTGCCAGTGCACCATAATCAAAATCTAGATTGTAAGTGTAACTTGTAAACACATGTGAGATCAATGTCTGCTAAAATGTGACCAAGGAAAAATATTTGATGAAAATTATCTAATTCGTAGTACGTACGTAAAATTAAAACTTTAAACCAGAAAGAAAGGTTATGCTACAGAATCAAAATAAGGGCTCTTCCAAACAGTTTAAGTCATCCAGATTACTTTTCTAAGAAATATTTCTAAATGACAATCCATATGACTAGAATCAAGTAATTTTTTGTGATGACTGGTTTCAATAGAAGTGCTTTGAATAACAATGCTTGTTTTAGCTCGAAACTTGAGGTAGACTTGATTTATGTTCATAATTCACCTATTGACATAATTATGTCTACAATATTTAATATTTGTATTTTTTGTTTTTTATTGTAGCATATTTATTATTTAAAATGTCAAAAGCACAAGGAATAGGGAAGCTACCTTAAAATGGGAAATTGAAGAAAGTCCCAACCCTTGAAAAGATGCAGATCCAATGTTTCTCACGGATGTAAATCATTTAATTGGATTCCAACATGACCTTGAGTGAGAACAAACTTGAGTTTGAGAATACAGGAAAGAAGAATCAACAAGTTTTTGAACAGTCAGTGATGGATTTGAGAGAAAACACTAAAGAGCTGCCAATTTTGTCAAATTTCTCTAAGCAACATGGTTCATTGTTTGCGGTCAGTTCCTCCTCAGTCATGGATTGCAGGCCTGCAGAAAAAAAGTATGTTGAGTATGTTCCCATGATTGGGGCATGTTCCAGTAATGGTACCTCACCATTATTCTGATATTTTTCCCTGTATAAAAGAGAGCTGTTAGAATTGACCCTAACTGAACTATCTTAAATGTTGTTTCATATAAAACCCCCAAAAAAGTAAAAACAATACTAAGTTTAAACCTGCAATACCTTGCCCTCATGCAGAAGGTGTTGATGTCCTTGTCCAAGGTATCGAGAAGACTAATAGCCTATATAACCATGCTATCCACTCTATTGACATTGAATTTCACGTTGGATCTGCTGTAGCTGTGCCCAAGACCCAATTGAGCCTTCTCCAAGTATATGTGATTAAATTACAATTGAAATAAACATTATTTCATTTCAATAAATAAGTATCTATTTGATTAGAGTCTGTACCCATGGAAGCTTTAGTAGCTTCTATGATATCCTTGGCTTTGTCTTCATCTCCAGTTATTTCTATTAATTCAGGTAAAGAGTCAGCCGATAAAGTGGACTTATCCTTCACAAAATTTGCCACCCGTGCATATATATAGTTGTCATTAATAATCTTAACCAGCTCAGGGAGGTATTTCACAATTAATATTCACCATTATCCTTTGTAAACTTTCTAGAGAAGCCAAGTTTTTTCACCTGCTATCTTGTTTGTCAAAGTCCATTCGTTTTAGCTCGAAACTTGAGGTAGACTATATTTATGTTCATAACTCACCTATTGACATAATTATGTCTACAAGATTTAATATTTGTATTTTCTTTTTTTTACTGTAGGATATTTATTATTTAAAATGTCAAAAGCATAAGGAATAGGGAAGCTACCTTAAAATGGGAAGTTGAAGAAAGTCCCAACCCTTGGAAAGATGCAGATACAATGTTGCTCACGGATACAAATCATTTAATTGGATTCCAAGATGACCTTGAGTTCCCAAATACATGTTTAGAATGTTCGTCAATGAAGACTTCCATAAGGACCATGATGACTTAGAGGTTTTTTGAAATATCAGAAAGCACATCCTTTACTTGATTGCCTCCAAACCAATAATATTACCATATAACGATGTTGTCAAATCGATATTTAGACACATTAATCTTGGAATGAGATCATTCATAAGTGAAGGTAGGGTTTCCATAGCTTATTTACAACCCTATTCATTCAAAATAATGTTCAAGATGAAGAAAATTCAAGTGTTATTGAACAAAACATTTCTGGATGATCACAGAGCCAAGGAATTCAATCTAGTAAAAAAATTGAAAGATTGGTGGATTGAAGATAAGGCCTTCTTAGAAAAGAATAATTGGATGTATTCTACACAATACTTGAGATACCCATATCGGTTTATGAAAACCATGATTTTTATGTTATATGGCGAGGAGGGATCCTCTCATTTTAAAATAGAATGGAATCTATTAGCACATCGTGTAGTAGACACATGGCATGATTTCAATTGGGTGAGCATATTGTCTGTCAATCTACTGTGCTTCACTAGGGCCATTAAAAAGGTACAAGGATACAAAAACCAAAGTTTTTACATGTTATATTACATATTAGATGCAGTTTGTTCCTATAATCCTTTTCCCAAAATGGGATGAGAGTGGAAACCTAGTCTTCTACCTATGCATGTATATTGTTGTGAATTGTGGTCCTCCAACTATAGGTTATATTTATATAACACTTGTGAATTTTTCATGCCCTGCTTATATACTGCTATTTTTAATTGACATGCTCCTAGGTTATCCAAAGAAAACATGTTTACCCTTTTGAACATTGGAGACTAGTAGATCCCAGAAATTCACATATATCAAGATTTTTGGTGCTTCTACAACCCTACACCTTTTACCTAGGTATGTTCCTAATAGGATAGTCCCTAGGAAAATTACATATCAAACTATGGTACATGGGATTGCTTCTTTATTATCTACACATGCTAAAAGATATTGGCTCAAATTTATGATCAAGCTAGGATTGTTCACTTTAACAAATTTCCCTAATGCCAAAAAGGAGGATATGTTGTCAAAGAATTGAATCTTAGTGTAGAGACCCTAAGGAGACACGATCACATAAAATTTATTGAAGAACATTTCAAATCAACCATCTTGGCTATAATGTATAGACATGAGCCCAATCCTCGTGATGACATTTTCCAAGGAGCTTTCACATAAAATGAAGTATTGAGTAATATGGAAAATGACAATCAAAGAAGAATATTGCATACAATTTAAGAAGCTAACATGAAAATAACAGTGGAAGTTAGACAAGTATCGTTTGGCAATGACATGGAGAAAATAAAGGCAAAAACAAAGGTTGATGCCACTAGAAGAGAAGATTTAGAGAAAAATGTTTTTGAAGCCAAATATTAGTTGAAGCAACAACAATTGCAAGCTATAGAGGAGGTCAAAATAAGGGCCAAGGAGGAATCTAAGAATAAGGGCCAACGAGGAATCTAAGGAGGATTCAATTACAGAGCTCTGTTTACTCTTTTTTGCATGAATCCTCAATGTCAAAACTAAATATCCATTCAGTTGATGCTATGACCCATTTTGCTCCAAACCAAGCCAGGATTACTATATATCAGCACTATGTACATCCATCAATTACAATTACCTAGGATATGTATAAACAGAATTAGTCAAGCACATGCAAAAATATTATAGATGGACAAATAGAATAAAAAATGTAGTTTAGACCTTCCTTAATTTCTATACTCAGATTTATAATACGATCACACTTTCTCTCTTAGGAGACAAGTAACTAACAAAACAATGGACATACCTGAGAGAGAGAGAGAGAGATAGGTAGTTGCATTTGCATTTGCAGTAGCTGTCGACCCAACAGCTCTCCACCCACAAAACTGTGAAGCATGTCAAAGAGGAGTCCCTTGAGAGTGTTATCCTACTAGATGAAAGAAGTGAGTATGCTGGAGTAACTACACATGAAGATATTGCATTTGTAAATATTCATAGGATGTTGGAGTTGGTGATTGATGTAAATGATGTAGAGATGCACGTGACACAGGTTGAGTGCAAGAATCCAGTAACTGAGGAAGTTTGTTTAGTGTCGTATTTTATGTTGGATGAGAAAAAAGAAGTGAAAGGAAGTAATGATTTGTGTGAGGCAGGGGATGAAGAAAAGGAGAAGATTACTAAGTATCTAATAACTAGGGATTTTCTGAATTTGGAAGCATGAATTTGTAACATATATAGCATAATTTTCATTTCTTTCAACTTAACACTCCCAAAGGTCCTTTTGTTAATGTTGAAGCATCTAAGGACAGTAAATAACAGAAATAGTAATACCAGAAACACATAGGTACAGCTGTGACAATGCAAGATAAAGTAAAAACATAATTTTCATTTCTTTCAACTTAACACTCCCAAAGGTCCTTGTGTTAATGTTGAAGCATCCAAGGACAATAAATAACAACAATAGTAATACCAAAAACACCTAGGTACATCTGTGACAATGTACGATAAAGTAAAAACATAATTTTCATTTCTTTCAACTTAACACTCTAAAAGGTCCCTGTGTTAATGTTGAAGCATCCAAGGATAATAAATAACAACAATAGTAATACCAGAAACACATAGGTACAGCTGTGACAATGCAAAATAAAGTAAAAACATATTTTTCATTTCTTTCAACTTAACACTCCCAAAGGTCCCTATGTTAATGTTGAAGCATCCAAGGACAATAAATAACAGCAATAGTAATACCAGAAACACATAGGTACAACTATGACAATGAAAGATAAAGTAAAAACATAATTTTCATTTCTTTCAACTTAACACTCCCAAAGGTCCCTGTGTAAATGTTGAAGCATCCGAGGATAGTAAATAACAACAATAGTAATACCAGTAACACATATGTACAACTGTGACAATGCAAGATAAAGTAAAAACATAATTTTCATTTATTTCAACTTAACACTCCCAGAGGTCCCTGTGTTAATGTTGAAGCATCCAAGGACAATAAATAACAACAATAGTAATACCAGACTCACACATAGGTACAACTGTGACAATGCAAGATAAAGTAAAAACACAATTTTCATTTCTTTCAACTTAACACTTCCAAAGGTCCCTGTGTTAATGTTGAAGCATCAAAGGACAATAAATAACAACAATAGTAATACCAGAAACACATAGGTACAGCTGTGACAATCCAAGATAAAGTAAAAACATAATTTTCATTTCTTTCAACTTAACACTCCCAAAGGTCCATGTGTTAAAGTTGAAGCATCCAAGGGCAATCAATAACAACAGTAGTAATAAATTAACGAACAAATTAAACTAGCATAAAAAATCATCTAGTTGGATGACTTTTCCAAATACTTCTTTGGCCACCGAATGAAACTCCTTTCCTTCTCCTTCAAACAGAGACATCCATCTATGTTATCTTCATATGGAAGTGGGATGTTACTTGTGACATTGATGACATTGACATTTGCATCTTCAAGACCAAGTGCCACTCCATGGATCATAGAAAGTGAATGAATTTGTCCAATGCTGGCAATAGCACCATCATATGGATCCAATATTTTAATAGTTTCACCTTCCTGGAGTACTTCATGCCCCCCTGGAATTATTGAGCGCTGTAAAAAACAAAATAGTATACCAATTAAGCCATATTATAAGATATAGGGATTCATGCCTTCTAGTATACCAATTGATTTAGTACATACCTTTGCATGTTCATGGCCATGTTTTGGGTCTTTCAGTAGTGTTGCACCACCCATAATTATGGTTTGTTCCTATGATTGATAAACATTTACATTAAAAAAAAATAGGCTTCATGAGTGAAGTGAAATGGATAAATAACATCCATAGATTAAAATATCAACTGAATAAATGGTTGGAAGGGAATGATAATTAGCTTAACTCATTTGAATCAATAGTCTTTCCCTTATTTAAATTGAATGCATCAACAAGAGGTTCAATGGAGGACACTATGGTCAACATATTCTCTGACAACCGAATTACACAACAATTCATTGCACTGTTGTAATCCTCACTAATGTTTTCAACAATAGATGGGCCTCTTGTTTGGCATCTCTCAACTTCAACAGATGGAAAGGACATCTCTTTTTTAGAATTTTCTAAGTCTTCCATATATTGAGTCATTTCACTCAAATTGGGTTCTCTATTAGTTCCTTCAACCTACAAATCATTGTCGACACACAATGTATTGGAAATATAGACAAATAAAAAAGGCAAAACAAAATGTACACTTTTCAGCCAAAACACCATATACTTACACATATGTGTTTTTTTGGCTCTCAACCCTCCCCGTCCCAAAAAATATCGATCCTTCACAATATTTCTTCCTTTCTTCCCTCTTGCACTATTTTCCAGAAAGTCTTAATCACACATACTTTCCTTCAAATCTTCCCACTGTTTGCGATTCAAGCTACTCTCCCTATCTTTTCCATCCAAAATTAATTTTCTGCATTTATGCCTAAAATTATTCATCAAAACTCTCATTCTATACTTGTAATATTTAACAAACATCCTACCACCAACCGTCTCAAAAACATTTTTTATTTGTTGGATCACTAGATCAACATTTCTTGGATCTTAATCTGTAAAGGTGGATTTGGTAACATGCAAATAAGACCTTATTCTCGTGCCATTATTACTCATTAATTTACTTCTTGTTGATATTCTATTCAATGTTATAAGGATGTCTGCAACTGGATTGACACAATAATGCCCCAATGTAAGGCATTTCAAGATGTTCACTATATCTCAATTTGGAGCATTTCACCGATGCGCAACTTTAGTCAATTTGAAGGAAGACTTCCTCCCCCTTTTCAGGTATCATCCCATATTATTGTTACTGCCCAGTTATATTATTCACAAGGAAATCCATCTAAGCCACAGAAAATTGGGAAGTTGACTGTGGACAAGACATTTACTTGGGCCTTTTTCGATGGAGCATGCCAAAGGGATGATAATATGTCGTATTGGAGGCATCCTCTTCTTGCATAAACAACACTATAATCATTTAATTTCTAATGCAGGTCAGGGTACTAAAAATTGAGTTGAGCTTCTTGCACCCTGAGCTCTGTTTAGACTAGCCCATTATCTGAAAATTACAGATCTTTAGATATTCAAGGATTCTTTAGTCATCAAGTGGATGTCCAATGATCAAAACATCAATGACATCTCTCACCTGACACTTGTAGAACATTTCAAAGCTATATCTCTGCAGTTCGTAAAAATATCTTACTTACACATATGTAGGGAAATTGACCACAACTGCAGACAAACTCTCTGGTGAGGGGATGGATAGGGAGCCTGGAATACTTCACATTCAAGAAGTTTTGGAGCATGCCGAAGGGATGATAATATTTCATATTGGAGGCATCCTCTTCCTACAGAAACAACACTATTTTCATTTAATTGCTAATGCAGGTCAGGGTACTAAAAACTGAGCTGAGCTTCTTGCACCCCGAGCTTTGTTTAGACTAGCCCATCATATAAAAATCATAGATCTTCAGGTATTCAGGGATTCTTTAGTCATCAAGTGGATGACCAATGACCAAAACATCAATTACATCTCTCACCTGACACTTTCAGAACATGTCAAATCTATATCTCTGTAGTTCACAAAAATATTGGTACTTGGGAGTTAGTCTCACACCCAAAGGACAAGAATTTCATAGGAACTAAATGGATTTACATAAATAAAATGATTGAAGAAGGAGAAATAGTAAGGAATAAATCTATACTTGTCTGCAAAGGATATGCACAGGTTGAAGGAGTTGACTTCAATGAAACTTTTTCTCCTATTTCTCGAATAGAGGCATTCAGAATGTTCTTTTCTTACTCATGCTTAAAAAATTTCAAGGTATATTATTATATGGATGTGAAATCCACTTTCTTGAAAAGAGATTTACATGAAGAAGTATGCACTAAACAACCTGATGGTTTCAAGTTGCATGGAAAGGAGGACAATGTTTGGAGTCTAAAAAAGGATCTTTATGGGTTAAAAAAAGCCCCAAGGGCTTGGTATGAACTCTTAGATGAGTATCTCTTTCAAAAAGGTTTCAAAAGATGCATTGCAAATAGAAATATCTATTTGAAAACAGAGAAGAGTGGGATTCTAGTTACCATTGTCTGTGTAGATGATATCATTTTTGGTTGTAATGATGATAAGTTAATTCGTGAGTTTGCTAACTTAATGGCACTAGAATTTGAGATGTCTATATATGGTGATGAAAAATGTCATCTACAAAAACCCTAGGGATAGAAGCAAAGGATGATATATAAATATATATATGGTGATGAAAAATGTCATCTACAGAAACCCTAGGGATGGAAGCAAAGGATGATATATATATATATATATATGGTGATGAAAAATGTCATCTACAAAAACCCTAGGGATAGAAGTAGAGGATGTTCAACTAGTGGACTATAGTGAGGGTCCCTTGGAGAAACAAAAGGTGTTTGAATATAGGGGGTCTAATTGCTCTAGGGAGGTCCCTGTTCATGAGCCAAGGGTTTATTCCCCTCTTCGTCAGAGGGTTATTTTAATATTTTGCACAAAACAAAATTTTGGATAACAGATACAAAGTGACTCCCCACGTCAGATCTGCATAGAAACCCTGAGAATTTTGGAGTGGGAGTCAGTCCAGTGGTAGATTTTTGCATTGAATCAATTCAAATGTTGAATCCTGATTGACGCAGCCATAATCAACATTGAATACTGTAATGGGGAAATAACAATTCCATGACAAATGATGGTCTACTATTTGTTAATGGCACACTTGAACAATTTAAGTCTGGAGGAAATGTATGTTGACATTTGGTCTAGTTTATCATTGAGCTAAAGCTAGGACATATTAGATTGCATGAAGAGTCTGATAAAAAATTATAGAATAAGCCCAATGATAGTCAATAATCTCTTAAGCTAGGTTATTAGGTAATAGGTGATGATGTCCATAGAGGATCAAGCTGTGGTCTAATGGTATTCACTGATCTGGAATATTTGAGCCCCTAAAAAACCTAAGGTATTTATGTGGCTCAATCTTCTGCAAAAGGTTCCAACATGGGATTATTTTCAAGAGAAACAAAAATATCGTGCAAGTCTATACTATTTGTGCAAAATGCAGAGCAAAGACGTTACTTATCTATTTACTTCTTGTTGTTATTATGTTCAATGTTATAAGGATGTCTGCAACTGGATTGACACAATAATGCCCCAATCTAAGGAATTTCAAGATGTTCACTATATCTCAATTTGGAGAATTTGGCCGATGCACAACTTTAGTCAATTTGAAGGAAGACTTCCTCCCCCTTTTTAGGTATCATCCCATATTATTGTTACTGCCCAGTTCTATTATTCAAAGGGAAATCCATCTAAGCCATAGATAATTGGGAAGTTGAATGTGGACAAGACATTTACTTGGATGGAGCATGCCAAAGGGATGATAATATGTCATATTGGAGGAATCCTCTTCCTGTAGAAACAACACTATTTTCATTTAATTTCTAATGCAGGCCAGGGTACTAAAAACTGAGCTGAGCTTCTTGCACCCCGAGCTCTATTTAGACTAGCCCATCATCTGAAAATTATAGATCTTCAGGTGTTGAGGGATTCTTTAGTCATCAAGTGGATGACCAATGATCAAAACATCAATGACATCTCTCACCTGAAAGTTGTAGAACATGTCAAAGCTATATCTCTGCAGTTCACAAAAATATCTTACCTACACATATGTAGGGAAATTGACCATAACTGCAGACAAACTCTTTGGTGAGGGGCTGGATAGGGAGCATGGAATACTTCACATTCAAGAAGTTGTGGAGCATGCCAAAGTGATGATAATATGTTGTATTGGAGGCATCCTCTTCCTGTAGAAACAACACTATTTTCATTTAATTGCTAATGCAGGTCAAGGTACTAAAAAATGAGCTGAGATTCTTGCACCCTGAGCTCTGTTTATACTAGCCCATCATCTAAAAATCACATATCTTCAGGTATTCAAGGATTCTTTAGTCATCAAGTGGATGACCAGTGATAAAAACATCAATGACTTCTCTCACCTGACACTTTCAGAACATGTCAAATCTATATCTTTGCAGTTCACAAAAATATCTTACCTACACATATGTAGGGAAATCAACCACAACTGTAGACAAACTCTCTGGTGAGGGGCTGGATCAGGAGCCTGGAATACTTCACATTCAATAAGTTGTGGAGGGTACCGATACTATCAACACTTTGGACATGTAATAACATATCACATCTTATTTCTTGTTAAATTGATGATGATGGTTTTATGTAGTGAACAACCAGATACTTAAGGGTTTTTTTTTTTAATCTTGGAAGACTCTATATTCACTACTGCTATGTCACAAGGAACAAACCAGATATTTTAGCACCACTGTGTACTTAATATTTTTTGGATTCTCTAAGACTTGTGAATAAGTGTTGAGGATAATCAGTTGATCACCTTACATGTAATTTTGCTATTTTACTTTTGTCCTGGGCATATTTCGTAACCTGGATATTATGTTACAGTGCAATATGCACCTAAAGAATGTAATTTTCTTTCTACTTTAAAGAAAAATACAATTATTTTTCTTTGGAACTATATATATATATATATATATATCAACAAAAGGCCAGAACAAACAAAAATCTGAAAACAAAAAAAATCCATATACATGATATAATGCAGGTAAACAACTACACACAAACTCTCTGAGGAGGGCACTTTGGACATGCAATTTTATCACATCTTATTTCCTGTTAAATTGATGATGGTTTTTTTGTAGTGAACAGCCAGATACTAAAAGTTTTTTAAATTAAAAATTGTATATCACTGCTGCTGTGTTTTAGACTATAACAATCATGATATCATCAGAAACTAAGGTCTTATACAAAGTTACAAGTAAATAAGTTTGGTGGACAGAGTTCTATGCATTTTATAGAAAGGGGCAGCTTGCAATATACCTTGGAATTGTTTAATACCTCCATTCTCAGCTGTTTTCCACAGTTTGAATGTAGACTTCTGTCTTGCTTGCCCTTTCACTAGTGCATTGTTTACTTGAAAACATAATTGTTGATTAAAAAGTGTGACCTTTTATTTCATAAATGTAGTTTTCAGTTTCAAAAGCAAGGGTTACAATTTCACAAGTATGATACTTAATTTTAATAAATATTATTTTTCAATTTTTATGTCTAAATAATGAATCCAAAGATGCCAATTTTATTGTTCTCACTAAAATCTTACTTGCAATTGAAAATTGTACCATGAAATGGTTAATTGATTCTCCATTTTATACACATTATGCACCACACTATTAGTGCAATGATTGTCATAATGGCATGTTTGGAATTATTTTGTTTTGCATATCCTCAATGTTCTCCAAAGTAATATTATGTGTTCATATACCAAATTAAGATAACTTTTAGAGAAAATAATCCTCTCCATACCACCATTCTCCTATATAGTTACTTAAACCATGACTTCATGACTTTTGTGGGCCAAACCCCATTCAATTTGACCACTTGAGTCACTCTAGAGATTACTTCTAACTCTAAGGGTTTTAAACTTCCTTTTGTGCAATTTTTAGCAAACCCTAATGTTTGTTTTTGGATGACCTATGTAAACTTCTTGATTTAAGTGTCCCTTCCTAGATCTAGGGAACTTTAGCCTAATTTCAGGAGTGTTTGAGTCCAAGGTAATTTACTGAGTATATGTGCTCCACTAAATTAGGTCATAACTTACCACTAATGTATATATTTAGTGACTAGAAATCGAGCTGAGCCTTTTAGGATTGTGCATGTGCATGATATCAGTTCCATTTACCTCTTTCAGTTAGAATTATTTGTTAGGAATTCTTAAGTTAGTTTATCTCAAAAGTTGGGAGTGTGTATGCCTAACTAAGGGTGTTTGTCTCTGTTTAATCCTAACCAACACCTCATGCAATGCATGAGCAATTCAAATTTCCTCCTTAACCTATTATAATTTCTTTTTCTGCATATTACATCTCCATCATTCTTTCAAGACTAATGTAATACAACATTCTTTCTTGCTATTTGGTCCATCTCTTTTGTGTAATGGTTAATGCTAATACATTCATTTTTTTATTATTGATCTCTTTCACTATATACCTCTCTTTTTTTAGTATCTATATCCATATTCTCAAATTTTATATGGTATTAGAGCTGCAGGGGTGCTATACTAGTAAGTATTATAGTGTTTGTTTTTAGGGATGAAGCTATTGCAATTTAACGAATCTCATTTTCAACAATCACAGATATCATTTGTTGTAATGGAACTATATTCCCCAAAAATTATAATCCCATTAAACTATTATGAAAGGAAATCAAGAGTATAGATACTCTTGAGGATGAAATGGATCTACCATATCATAATAGACACCGAGGTAGAACCAAATTCAATTGTTGAAAAATATAAATACTTGAATAGAATGGATGAAACATTTAGGTTACTTTTCTATTCTATTTCTTGAGATGTACTCTATCAAATTTCAAACAAGAATATTCCAAATGAAGTATGTACCATACCGTCCACCCTCTTAAAAACATAAGATGAAATGATAATTGATGGGACATCAATTAGAGGTGGAACTAATGAAGTTGGCACCAAGTGATTTTGAATCTATTCAAGAATTTTTCACCAAGATCAAATTAGTTATCATGCATCTCAATATGTGTAATATAAATAGGAATGGCACACAAATGGTGCTCTCTATTCTCTCCTAATTGGGTCCTGATTATAGTATCTTTGTGTTTTCTTTTCATCCTACTATATTGGCTCTTGGAGCCTCCTTCACACTACCTACATTAGACATATTTTTTTCCTCTCTTATTCAAGAGAAAGATAAGATATCTCTTGATAAGATATCACAAATGGGCCTTCAAAATGCCTTAAAGGAGCATGCACTTACAAGAAGTGAGGAGAACATGGGTGCAAGTAAGAAAAATCTCCCATACAAGGGAAAATTGGATAGAAGAACAAGGGTTTTTCATGAAGACTTCAACTCCAATGACGAAATTACCAAATACGAGCATACATGGTGTCCTTTATACAATAAAGGACCACATAAAGAAGAGTATTACATGTCTAAAAATTTATTTTGAATAAAAGGAAGATGAGGAGTGTAACAAACAAGTTGCCACACTAAAATAAATTGGTCATTGCATGTACGCACTTTCAAAAAAAATTACTCCATACATTCCTAACTCAAACGCTTCACAAAATATGGCCTAAAACGATGTAGATATGGAAAATGTGGCTATGGAGGAAGACACATTCCAACAGAGACATGGAGATATGGAAAATGAAGAAACAACTCCAGTGTTCGAAGCAAAGGATCAACTAGAAGCCCACAATGAACAAGATTTTCATTGAAAAATTAAGATCAAGCACATGCAGAGGGTATTCGACATAGCAAATGTTAACAGAACTGGAATGTAGAAAATTCCCTTGAGTTATAGTTATCCGATATAATGGGAACATGTAGGGTATTGTTCAATATAGACAGGTTGCGGGCATAATCCACAAGAGGGCTAGTGCAAAAGCAGCAACATGGAAAAAAATTGGCGCATCTATGACCGCACAACACATGGGTTTTTATCCAAAATTCACTAAAATTTTATCAATTCATAGTAAATCGATAAACTTACCAGGGATTTTGTAAGCAAAGAAGGTGGTGTTGATGCCAGATCAGGTGCAGAATTCGTGGCCCGCCTCTTCAAAAGTCTCCAGGTTCTCTCCAATGTTGCTTTATCCGTGGCAGCTATGGAAATTAAATAGAGAAATTGTGAACTATCAACAGTGGTTAATATCAATCCCAAACTCCTCAATGGGTATGACTAATATCCATATCCAAAACCCACCAAACCCTCCAATGTTTGGCGCCAACGGTTAGGCTATTTAACAAGAACTAGCAGGTTGAGCAGCAATCGAAATTGTCGGAATTGAAGGATGGTGGTTAAAAAAAATCGGAATGCCATTGCAGAATGCCGTTGCCATAGAGGTTGGGTCACTCTTTGATAAACTAGTTGGGTTGACCTGCCCATGAAAATAAAATTTTTGTGTTTCTTCATATATATATATATATATATATATATATTATTTTATTTGGAAAATAGTTTTTTTTTTCGTTTATATATATATTATTATTTTTTTCATAAATTATGTTTATTGGTTTTGTTTGTTTTATTTTTATTATTTGTTTATATAAGTTAGATAGATTTGTTTTGTTTTTTTATTTTAATTATTTTTTGTTTTATTGTGTGGACTAGGTTAAACGAACAATGAATCATGTAAGTGGTAATGTCTGGTAGAGAGGTGGGATGTGGGACTAGGTAAAGACTATAGGGCAGGTAGTAATCCTATGTGTATGGTAGGCTTGTTGTAATGGTTGGTCTTCTAGTAGTATGGTATACTGGGTAAAGCCAATTGGTATGGGGTAGACTGCCTTGCCAATTATTATAATCTACTAGCCCATTCCTAGTTGGGTGTAAGGCACGCATATCAAATCTATATTCAAATTCTATTTAATTGGAGGTTTATTTCACTCCTGCCATGTAATATTGTACCGTACTTCCCCAATGAGTTCCCTCAGCATCTGTACTCCCTAGCCTCTAGTTGTACTCCCCAGTTCCTCTAGTTTAATGGTTCACTCCGAGCAATCAATCTACTAGCACCATCTTGGTAAAGAAACTGGCTATTCCTCGTAGCATAAATTCCTTTCTATCGTGAACCAACTGGCTCTTGGCTTCCCTACCTTCTGAATCTACCCATCAAGGAATGTCATTTGAAAGCAAAACCAGGAAACAAGGCAAAATGGGACCTATATTAATTGACTAGTTATCTACTTCTCAAAGAAAGCAATATATAAGGAAAGAGGTCGAACAATACAAAATGGTAAGTAAACTTACCAGTATAAATAATATGTATAAAGGCAAGTTCCCCATTTGAAATAGGAACCCAGAGATAAAACTGATCATGGAACCAAGGTTTGTAAGAATCACCCTCAATAAAAATATTCTAACGAATATTTTCTTTCATAAGAAGGCATTGACTCCTGTATCAACTCTAGGATCAACTGCATGGAGTAGCATAATGAGAATTGACATTTACTCTTTATGCATACTTGGATTGATTAACAGCATCGCCACCTGATCACATCGACTTATACATGAAGTACAAACATCGGAGTGTATCAACTCTTGGGATCGACAAACACTTGTGAGCACTATTGAAAAATGGATGTAGGTTTTCGGATATAACACAAATCATAAATGACACCCTATAACATTATGCAATATACACCCACCATATCCATATTACTTGCAATTAAAATTTGGGTTTAGAAACCACTTTTATTAAAGTTCAACCTATAGAAAAATTAAGAAAAAATTAACAATGACTTATAGAAATAGCTAAACATACAAAATACGTCATTAATTTTTTACCAAAATTAAAAGATCACTTCCTCTCACATATGGAAAATTAGTATGCATTTAGGAGGTACTCACACCTCTCACACCTGGAAAATTAGTACTAGCTCTTTCTTTGACAATTGGGTTATGCTCCAAAGCACTACAGATCTCTCTTCTCCAAAGTTGTAATGTTGCTTACCAAGGTTCCTATAGATCTTTTACTAAGGATAAATGATGCAGGGGAATCACTCTTAAATTGCAATGTGGCCATTCAAAGATTAAGATTCTAAATTTTACAAAAGGGAGTGGGTTTCCCTTAATTGAATATTCTCCATATGTTTAGGTTAGTGGTAATCAATTTAGTGAACTAGTTCTGGAAGAATCGAGTTAAATTTACTGTCAATGGAAGACTTAAGTTAGAAATAAGATAGAATGAAGTTGAATTCATTTAGGATATCTTGTGAAGATGTCAGATTGTTAGCATAAATTTAGGAATTAACTTTCTAATTCTATATTTAGTTTCCTTCTTCTTTTGTATATATTCTGAATTAGTTTGTTAAAAGGTTGGATTCTTCGAGTAATGGAAAGCTTATTTTCATATGAGATTGTTGTAATCACCAAGGTTAATCAATGAGTCTTACAATTCTTGGGGGTTGTTCATGAATCTTACAAATATAACAATATTAAGCAAATTACGTAGTTTTAGTATTTGGGAAAGCATTATACTTTACTACAAAAAAGAGGTGCAACAACAGGTAAAGACTTGCACAACTCCTCTCGTAAGTGTTTCTGGAAGGGGTCCCACTGGGAAAGTAAAGATTCCAGGTCCCTTCCTTGAACCTTGAAGCAAGGAAATTCTTAGATATTATAACCTTCAGTCTGAAATCCTATACACAACAATTTTGGTCTACCAACCCTTGGAATTGCTAGTTCCTGAGTTTTATTTGTAAACATAGCAATATTATTATGAACCTAGGCAGGTCTGACCTATTTTCGGGGCTGCAACTTGTGAAAATCATGGGATATCCAAGAATATATTTGATCCTTATGGCATATTATAGTGCATCTGTAGGTGTAGCAATCCTCTGTTACTCTAAGCGAATTACGATCTAGCCATTTCATCTCCACCACATCCACAACAAAGAAAAAAAACATGAATAAAAAAAAACACAACAGATAATCAAGAAAAACACAAAACAAACCTGAAGGTCTAAAGATTGATTCCATTCTGAAGGCATTGGAGACCCAACGTGAATCTCAATACCAATATTTGATAGTTTCAATTTCTATCCACCAACACCAATCTCATCACTATGTTTAGAATTGCCTGAATTCCAACTCCATTTACTCTTCTTAGATGTGTCTTCAAGCATCTTCTTAGATTCAGACAAATTACTTGTAAATCTAGTCCTCTTAGCATAAGTATTCAACACAGTAGGGTAGGGTTGTGATTCATATAATGGGGCAAGGGTTGCATTTTCAGTGACCACGACCCCGGCCTCAGCCTGTTCTTGCCCTTCTTTGTAAATTCTTTGATCCATTCTCAGGATCAGCTCTGCTTGTCTGCACTGATGTCATTTCCCTCAATGAACCAAAAACTAAATGAAGCTTCACTTCATTGCATAAAAACCCTCAGTTTGCAATAGGGCATCCACCGTTATCTCGGGTATATCTTTCTGGTCTACAAAAGCATTAGGCATTCTATAGCAATTTACTAGGGGATCATGTGCCATATGTAGTGGTGTGGATTCCAGTTGGTCATTTAGGAAAAGAACCCCTCCCTTTTCTATATAATTTAGGGATGGGCACATCATATCGTATCCTTCTTTCCAATATGAAGGTGCAACATATCCATAGCCAGATGGTGTCTAAAGCAATAAAACAAGGATGTCCGAAGGCAAGGCATATAGGTGGAATTAGATGTACTCACAAATCTTATCATTGACGGGAGATGCTACTCGCAGTAGCAGGTGTGGATGCAATCCATCTCTAAGAAAAAGTGTTCCTAATACTTCTTTATTTTGTTTACTTTTGGATTAAGCCTAGTAACCAAACCCAACGTCACCATGACCCCATGTAAATCATATGTTATAACACTATATTTAAACCATATGGTATAATGTGGAGCCTAAACCATAAGTGCCAATTTTTAAAACATATCACAAAGGCATATATTTATATCCATTAAAACCATACCAATATAATGTGGATTGTTATATTATTATATGCTACATCATAAATATTAGCCATATCTTTATCCAAGGTCATGCCACGAAGCTGAGATTGTATGCAAGCAGTAATGTTAAACATATCCATTAAAACCATAGCAATATAATGTGGATTGTTATATTATTATATGCCACATCATAAATCTTAACCATATCTTTATCCAAGGTCATGCCACGAAGAGATTGTATGCAAGTGGTAATGTCAAACTTTATGTTGTATAACCATATAACATAAAAAATGCCATCGTTTGAACTATGGAATTATAACGTGGTAAGGTGTAAATATAGGTTATGTTGGTATAGACATAATTGTGTTTGGTTAGTTTTATTTATATTACTATAAATGATTTTAAGTATTTTTTTTAGTAATATTAATAATATATAGAAATATTAAACAATGTTAATTTTAACTTTTGATTGTTTCTATTTTTTATTTTTGAAGGTATTTGGTTTTATAAAGAAAAATTGACTAGTCAACAAAAAAAATAAAAATTTCAAAGATATGCCTCTAATAATTTACATAAACCTCCTAAATGTGCTCCATGCCAATATATCTTCTTGAATATACCCCAAGTCAACACCTTGTTATATAGTTATATCCACTGCAACAATTTTGTTTTTAGAGGAGTAGTGGTTTTCTTTACATTAAATATGCCTTTTATAGAAGAAAATAATGTTATTTACTTTAAATATTTAAAATAGAATGATAACATATTAAACAATTTTAAGTCAAAATTACTTAAAGAGAAATGCAAGGTAATTATTAATTGACCAAAGGAGAAAAATAAGCTAGAAAACTTATGGTTAACTCTTATTGTGGATGGAGTGAAGGAAGGTAGTGAAAAAAAAAACTAGGAACAATTTATGTAATGTCTGCATCCATCATGATTTTGGAGAATTAAAGGATAAGCAAAGGATATCTTGAAAGAGGTTTTACTTATCAAATAATGAATGCTTTAAGAAGCTTGAAGCAATGAAGAAGGAATCTTACAAAAAGGTTCGATTTCCAACATATTTGTTGAGGAAAATAATCTTTAGTTTTTGAAATTACGATTGTTAAAGTTGATCATATATGATAATGCTATGTTATTCTGTTTTGCACAAATTTTTGATCGAATAATAAAGTCATAGTGATTTTTGCAAGAGTGTGCTATTAGACATAGATGTTTTAGTTTTGCACAAATTTTTGATCGAAATATAAAGTCATAGTGCTTTTAGCAAGATTGTGCTATTAGACATAGATGTTTTAGGCTTATGTTTTATTTGAGGTTTATCCATAATTTCATTTTTTTGGGGGGTTGGAAAGAAAAATATATATTAGTTTAAATTTTTATTCAGTTGGAATGTATAAATATAAAAGAATTTGTAAATTATTTTATTTATTTTATAGAGAGATAGAGGAAGGGGGATCAATTTTAATTTATGGGATCTTAATAAATTACTTTGTTTATTGTAACAAATTATTTTTATGTTAAAAAAACTTAGAAAAAGTTTAACCAAATTTTTTATGTTATTAATATTTTGGAAAATAATTTAAAGTAACTTTAGTGAGACTTGATCTCCCTACAATTTATACTAAAAAAATATTTTTTATATCTAAATAAACTTTTATAGAATACTTAATATAAATATATAAATATGGCTATATATATTAAAAAAAATAAAAATAAAATTTTAAATATATTATAAAATATTATAAAATAACTCCACTAGTTCAACAAAAATTGGGTCACACTTCCATTAAACGTAAAATGTTTGACATATAATATCTATAAAGCATAATAAGTACATCACATAATAATACAAAATCAATCCCAAAGTGTGCAAAAGAAATTAATAATACTAAGGGTCTCTACATACAATGCTTGTTCATTTTCCTTGTTCCCTCCAGACATAGCATCAAAAATGAAAAAAAAGACAAATGGGGAGAAAAAAGACGTACGACAATAAGTAAACATCATAGGAGGAATCATATCCAACCCCCTAATCCATTTTCCCTCTAAGGCGACCACCGTTCTCTATCACAAATAGACGCGGGCAGAGATGCCTACTCTCAATACTCAAACACCGACATCCAGATTCAAGAAAGACACAACACACCAAACGAGAATATACGATCCATATTGAAAGCACGAAACGAGAAGACAAACCAAAAAGTGGAAATTCCATGGCCATGGAAAAAGGAGAGGAAATTGCAGAAGCGGAAATGCCATAAATGCTGAAATGAAAAGATTGTGATTGTGATTGCCCACCTGCCATTGTTGGATCTCTCCATTTGTTGGTTCTCTCCATTCCCTATTCAATCCAAAGTGTACAAAAGTTTTAAAAGGAAATGACATAAAGCAATTCAATCTGAAGCTTAAAAAGGAAACGGCCTAATGCACGAGTTAAACAAGAAAAATGGAAACAAATTTATACATAAAAATATATATTATATATTTGTCAAAATAGGTTGTTTTAAATTGTGTTTTTTCCAAGGTGTAAATGAAAAAATTATGGAATCTCTATTTATTGAAATTGAAATTCTATATTTTGTTATAATTTATTGAATTTAGATTATATATTTTGTTAAAATATAGCTTTTTAAATTGTTTTTTCTCAATATAGAAAGAAACATGGTGGAATCTTTCTATATTAATGGTTTTTTTTCATTGTAAAAGAATATGTAATTTGTTATTCATAAGAATCAAAATTACATCATAGTTGTTAATGTAAAATCCCATTCAAACTAGGATAGAAGACAATATTGAAGCCCTGGGAAAAACATTACAATATCCAAAAATAAATGAGAGGGATTCTACCCATCAACCCGTAGAAAGCAAAAATGTGGAAAAGACAAAATAACTATGAGACAAAAAATAGCAGGGCTCCGAAGAGTTGTCATGCAGATACAACCTAAAATAGTCCAAGGCAAAACCAGAATGGAGAAACTAGAAGCAGGTAAAGAAACCTTCAGTAATCATGATTTTGTTTGAGTACTTACATAATTGGTGAAGAATACCAAGGCAGTCTCCTATCGCAAGATTTGATAGGTTGTCTGCGTCAGAATTGAACTCCCTGTACAGGTGCCTGAATGATAAATAAAGAAAACAATTCTTTAGGAACCCAATCCTTTTCAACCAACAATCATAACTCAGTGACTGCAAATTGGTGATACCTCTAGCCCAATCAATTATCATGACCTTTGATTTGCCAAAATTAGAAAGCTAGAGATTTTTTTTTTTTGGTGAACCATAAGAGCCCCCATAAGGCTAAAAGTTCATGCAATTGCTTTGTTGGATCTGTGAAGATCGAGGTGCATGGCACTAATATTACTAATAGAAGGTAGACAACTTACAAAAATTACACTTCATTGCCAAATTTGCAATTTTCCATGACACAATTAAAATTGACTAACATAAATGACTAATTCATATTCTTCTAGCTAGACATTTTTTATGCCATGACTAAATTGGTCATTTATTTTAGTCATTTTTAACTCTGTCACTTATTATCTAGTCATATTTGTTAACTGGTGACTAAATTAGTCGTTAAGTTTAGTCGTTTATAGTTGGGTTAATCAAAATTGCTCATATTTAGTAGTAAATCACTTGGAAAACCTGTGGTGACTAGAATTTTTAGTCACCTAGTAGTTAATTCCTCATTTTGTACTAGTGATTGGGTTATAAGAGAACCCAAAATTTGCCAATATTGGGGACTATTGGGATGAGGAAACAATGGCCAAAATCACGCACCTGCTGCATGAATTCTAGGATCTTTTTCTAATGCGGTTCTCAGAAATGAAGGGGATATTAGGGGACTTGGGGGAGATGCAAATCTTGTTGAAACCAGATGCAAAACCCTTGCGATAGAGGACATATCGATTAAACCCATGATACAAGGACCGTGTGAAGGATGAGCTTGACTGGATGCTGGATGTTGGGATCATCGAGCCTGTCAAGGAATTAGAGTGGATAATCCCTATGGTGGTTCAGGATAAAAAGACCGATGAAATCCGCATTTGCGTCAACCTAAGAAAGTTGAATGATGCCTGCATGCATGATCCATTCTCGACTCTGTTTAAAGATGAGGTCTTAGAAGGACTAGGTATTTATGAGATGTATTCCTTCATAGCTGGCTTTTCGGGGTACCACCAGATCTGGATTGCAAAGGAGGATCACCATAAGACCATGTTTGTCACTGAATGGGGTTGTTATCAATATACAGTAATTCCTTTTGGGTTAAAGAATGCACCAAGAATCTTTTCTCAGGTGGTTGTCGCTGTACTCAAATATTTCATTCAAAAATTCCTGCAAGTATACATGGATGACTAGTCATTCTATTTTTTGGTTAGCGATCATTTAACAAACCTGTGATTGATGCTGGAATGGTGTCGACAGAATCAAATCGCACTAAACTCAAAGAAGTGCATTTTCTATGCGCCATTTGGAATATTGTTGGGACATATCATGTGCAAGCAATGGTTGTTGGTTGATCTAGTGATGATCATGCTAATTCTTAGTTTTGTCACCATCGATGAATGTGAAGATGCTTCGGGTGACGCTAGGGAACACGGGGTACTATCGCAAGTTCATCAAAGGATACGTTGCGATTATTGCCCCTATGGAGAAGCTATTAAAGAAGGATGCTGCATTTGATTGGAGTTAGGAATGTCAAGGAATTTTTGACACACTGAAGGCCAAGATGGCCTCCACACCCATACTGGTATTACCTGATTGGAACAAGGAGTTCCATGTGCATGTCGATGCCTCTTCTGTTGTGCTGGGGGTTGTGCTTGTGCAACGAGGTGAGGGAGACCTGGATCAGCTGATCGCACATGCCAGGAGGAAGTTGTCATTTGCTAAACGAAATTACACAATGAATGAAAGAGAAGGATTGGCGATGGTTTATGCCTTGCAAAAGTTCAGGCACTATTTGTTAGGTGGTCACTTCAAGATGTTAATCGATCATTCCACCTTGCAATATTTGGTCAATAATATTGTGTTGGGGGGGAAGATCTGTCGTTGGCTACTACTTTTTTCAGGAATTTGATTTTCAAATAGTTGTGAATCCAGGACGGTTGAATGCTGGTCCTTATCACCTATCTCGCATTGAGACCAGAGAAGAACCTACCAATATTGATGACGGATTGCCAGATGTGTAACTGTTTCAGGTCGATATCGTAGATGATCATTATGCCCCAATCATTTAGTTCCTTGCCACTGGGGTTTCCCCTGAGAACCTGTCAACCAGTCAAAAGAAGCAGTTGGTATTAAAGGCTTCATATTTCCAACTGATTGCTGGGCAGTTATATGAGCTTGGACTAGGTGAAATCTTGCGACGGTGTATCCTATCGCATGATTAGGAACCCATTCTAGAAGAAGCACATGCAGTAATCGTGGGAGGTAACTATGGAGGAAGGGATACTATGCAAAAGGTGTTGAATGTCAGGCTATGGTGGCCTGCGTCACATAATGATGCCGCATACTATGCGCGGAGTTGTGATGTCTGCCAGCGCATTGGTAAACCATCGCAGCGGGATGAGATGTTGGTTGTGCCACACGTAACTCTATAACCTTTTGATAAATGTGTCATGGATTTTTTGGGTCCAATTAGTCCATCGGGGAAGCGAACTGGTGCGTGATACATCATTACAACAACTGACCATATGACCAAGTGGGTAGAGGCCACACCAGTTGTGGATTGTACTACTGCGACAGTAGCAAAGTTCATATTTGAGAATATTGTTACAGGGTTTGGGTGTCCCAAGATATTGATGAGTGACCAGGGAATTCATTTTATCAACCTCACTATGAGAGCACTAACTGAGGAGTTGCAGGTGCAACATAAGAAAAGCACACCCCACCATCCGCAGGCAAACTTGACTATTGATCATTCAACAAACTTTTGGAAACAGCATTGACAAAGATATGTTATGCTAATCGCGATGAATGGGACTTGAAAATTCCAACAGTGCTATGGGCCTATCACACCACTTGTAAATGAATGACAAGATAGACACCGTTTAAACTGGTATATGGGAAAGAGGCAGTTATTCCCATGGAATACATTGTTCCTAGTTTGCGCATTGCTATGGCGACCCGCATGGATGATGCAGAAGCATTAGAAGAGAACATTACACAGTTGATCCAGCTTGAAGAGGACTTCTTTATTGTAGGCTCTCACCAGCGTGTTGCGAAGGATCGACAGAAGGCATGGCATGATCATCACATTAAGAATAAATAGTTTGTGGAAGGATATTTGGTGTTGTTATATGACAGGAAGTTCATGAAGCATCCAGGTAAGTTATAGATGCACTGGTTAGGCCTATATCTTGTTCATTCCATTACTTTTGGAGGTGTGATTTAGTTATAGCAATTAGATGGTGTGGTACTATCCACGATTGTCAATGGGAGTACCTTGAAGCCCTATAGGATGGGGTCAGAGCTACGCACCACTTGAGGTGCTATAAAAAAAAAAAAACAGACTAGTTTGTTAGATAGTAGCAAGGAGAGCCTAGGGGAAGAGGCTACACAAGGATAGCAGTTATTAGTGATGGAAGGGAGACCACCTGCGATAGCCGCATGGCTGTGGGTTGGTCAAATCAGCAATAAATGCAGGTAGTTAAAATAGTTAGCTGGTGCCACTTGTTGAAGTGATGTGCATTAATGGTCGATCCAACTGTTAGGAGGGTAAGATTGCCAACGGATTTGGTGTCATTACTGCTGTTTTTGGTCATGATGGACATGGCGGATTTGACAATGATGATTTTCAAATTGGGACGTGGCTACAAAAAGTGCGTGGGACGTGGGAGGAAGGCATTGTTCAGAATAGTTCAGTCGAGTCAGCAAAGTGTTGAGCTGAGTACAGTTGAAGAGTCTTGAGTACGAATTGCAAATTAGAGGTGCAGATTCGTCAGGTGCATAGTAAGGATTGGGGAGTGTGGCATGTTGAGTGACCCCGACGTAATTGAGATTTATAGTGAGAAGGATTCCCCCATTCATCCCACAGTCATTGAGGAATAATTCATGAGCATGTCGGTAGGCTCTTCGTCAATCCCGAAAGGAAAGTGGCAGGCTCAGAAGCCCAGTTCCATGCCGTCGCAAAAGAGGCACAACCACACTTCATCTAGAGTGCAAGGAGAGGGTACTGCACAAAATGGGCCTTTGAGCTAGAAAGCTATAGAGTTTGTAGTGCCCAGGGGTGTCTTTGTCAATGATATCATAGGATATGTCGCTCCAACGCGTCTGGGAGCAAAGCTGAGGTAGCCCACGAAGAATCAGAAGTATCCAAGAAGATATTGGTGGTCACTAGCTTATTCCACTTGGACCCATACCATTGTTTCTTTCATTTTTCTAGTTTCCTTAATTGTAGCACAATTTACTATTTCTAGCAGTTTTCAGGTCCTAAACTTCTAGAGCTATTTTGAGGCCCTAAACGACGTTTTTTTGGCATTGAATGGTCAGTAAAACATGACACCATCCTGGACTTCATATTTGTCATTTATGGATGTAGTCCTTGAATAGATATTTCTAATGATATATCATGTGCCTCAAACAGAGGTAGCATGACAAAGTTACGACCCCAGGAAATTGATGTACCAAGTTACCGAATGGGGCCCACATTTTGGTGTTTCGCCTCCTAGGGTTAGGTTTTTGGATTTGTAGGGTTTCCATTGTTTCTCAATAATATATAGGCCTTTGAGTCTCATTGTAAAATAGAGTTCAGAGGCATGTAGCCACCACATCTCTTCTCAGAGATAAGATACCAACACTGTAGCTAGTTTATTTCCATTCTGTATGTAAACACGTTTTAGTTCTCTAATTAATGAAATGAAGTGTTATTTCCATTGCATATTTGTTTCTATGGTTATTTGTGTATTCTGTTGCATTCCCGCATAAATTGAAATCATTCTCTGTCAATGATATCCTAGGATATGTCTCTCCAATGCGTTTGGGAGTGAAGATGAGGTAGCCCACAAAGGATCAGAAGTATCCACCCAAATTGTCGTCGATGCTGGAAGGGATGACTTGCTCCATAGATATCATCCCTAATTTGATCAGGCTGAAGTTTGAATACCATGATTTGTTGTTGCTCAGATATGTCTGGGATGAGCCATATGAATCAGTTCCGAAGGGGCCTGGTGCATCGATTCAGAGGATTCCTCAACCATGGGTGAGTGGGTTGAATAAATTAGGATTGTTGGGGCTCATTAATATGCCTCACTTTGGGGGATTGAATGAGGCTCGTGAATGAGTCAAACAAATTTTGTCCTGCTTTCATGGTGGGATGCTCTAGTTGAATGAGCCTATTCTGGTCACGGTCGACTTAATTGCAAGCATTATGGGCTTGTCGAAGGCAAAGGAAGATCCAACGTAGTATATCCATAGGAGGGATACCAACAAGAATCTTTCCAAGTAGCTAAAGGAGAGATTTGGCTTGCAGCGTGATGGATGTGCCTATCATATTAACAACATTAATTCGCAGGCGGTGTGTATCAGGGCATGCATTTTGGTAAGAAATATTTTTGGGGGGAATCAACCGGTCCAGTGCAACTTGGGCGCGGTCGCATGTGCACAAAAATCCGTAAAGGGCATGTAGATGAACTGGTCCTTGTTTCTACTCAACCAGTTGCTTGATGATTCTCTCGTTGCTCAGTTCTGGTGACCATTTTCCTACAGTTGGTTGTTAATTATCATTTCTCTTGTCACATGGATGGAACCAGAATATTATCAGCCAATGGAAGTTGATACGATGAAGGTGTGCTGAGGAGCACACTATCAGAATTTGTGGCAGGTTGAGGAGCCCAGTCGATAGATGGATTGTGCAATCCATTTTTGGGTTTATTGGGAAGCGCTGCAAGCTGTCACTGTCAAATTTCCCCACTTATTCAATTATGTAGCAACCAAGTATCAGTGGCTCATTCAGTTCGCTATCAGGCCTCATTATATTTATATCTAGGCATGGTGGGACCATGAAAAACAATGCCTACCTATGGCCTACAAATTCATAGATGAAGAATTGGATGCTATCATTCAGGAGTGGCCAACAGAATGGCACAAGCTCATGAGCCATGAGGAACTCTCTAAGGACCCACCCATGGATGCCCTAGGTGAGCATGTCTAGAAGGAGCTAAGTGTTCATGACTTTGACAATGAATCATCGACAGACCCTGAGGCAGAATATCCGTGCATGCGAGAGGAAACTTGAACCAAATGGCACCAAGAATATGATGCAGGTAGCAGTACCTAATTAGGGTTGGAGGGAAAATTGAAATGGCTCATGAAAGCGGTCACTGACTCCTCTAAAGCTGTGACACAAGCGATACAAGAGTCCAACCAATAAGGGTTTGTTACAGTAAAATATAAGTTGAATTTCATTTATGATGTTGTTTCTAGGAAGACACCTGGGAAATATGTGATGCAGAAATTCCCGTCGATCAACACCGAGCCCTGGGCTAGGAACATTCAAGTTCCCTTGACTGTGATCAATGTGGAGAGTGAAGAAGTGAACCTATTACTGCAGACACTCTCGAGCATTTTCTTGAATCTTAACAAGTTACTTGCTTAGGTGCTTGTGGAGCTACAACATGTTCTTGCCTAGGAATTGGTGGATAGGAAGAAGGAGCTTACTGATGCGTATGCGTAGTCATAGAGCATACCCAAGAATCTAGAGAAAGAAGCTGAGGAGCTGCATCATGTTAGGCTACAGCTGGAGGATGAACAAGTACATGAAATTGAGGCATTAAAGGTAGCACAAGTTGAGTTGCAGCACAAGGCTACCTAGGATATCACCGAGCTGAAGAAGGCGCAAGACCACCTTATCATTGAGAAGGGGAAGCTTTGCACAAGTTTTGGTGAGGTCTAGCAAGTTGTTGATGAGGCCTATCAACATATATTTGATAGCACAGCCAAGCTTACTGCAGTTGCTAAGGCCAAGCGACTTGGGGAAGTTATTGTCAAGCTCCAGGACACCAATCTTCTGCTCAATTCCTTGGTCCATCTAGAGACGTTGCCGGGGCTGAAATAGGTTGCTGAATGGAAGGCTACTATTGAGGAGTTAGTGGCCCAGTTCGAAACAATGGAGCAAGAAGCAAATAAAATCATGGAGGCGACGACACAGTTCTGGAAAAGTGTTTTCCAAGACAAACAGCTCAACCAGTTGACCACGCAGGTGCAAGAAGCTGAAGGACAATTGACGACATTGAAGACATTGTTGTGTACACTGTCACTCATAGTGTAGATCACGTGGTTTGAGGAGTTGAAGGACCTACAGCAGAGAGCTTCCTATGCCCAAGAAAGCCAACAAAAGCGTCATGCCCAGTTAGATGAGTTTCAAGAAGTTGGTGGGAAGTTGGCTATCAAGGAAGTCGCAATATTGCAGGCTGTGCAAGAGATTCGAAAGATGGTCGATGGTAAGGTTGGGATAGTGCACCCTGTGCAAAAATATTTGCTTAATTGTCAAAGCATTACCGACAAATTCTAGCTCCAGTTTCACGAGATATCGCAGCTGTTTGAATATTTCAAGGAATAGACATTGGCATATACCCTGTCCACCTGATGTGGCTCAAGGATGAGACACAAGACTGTGTTGGGGGACTGTTGGTAGGGTTTTTGGGCAAGTGATTTATGCAGCATCGCGATAGCTGTGCAAGATCATGGGACACTACACAAGGCTAGATCAGTGCGATGGAGAGAAGAATAACCTCTTTTAAATATTTAATGTATTAATTGACCACGTTTTGTGGACATAGGTCATTAGTGGTTAGAATTTAGTTAGAAGTGGACCTTTGATGTAAAGGTGCAATCCTATATATAGATCTAGTTTTGGAATTGTAGAGGACAAACATACACGATAAAAACATAGAAGGAGAAGAAGAATCGTGATGATAAGTGCGATACTAGTCCAAGTCAATATCTGATAGTGATCAATCTATTACAATCTATCTATGGTCTTGATGTGTTTTATGTTTTAAACAATTTGTGATTTGTCTATGTCAGATACTGAATTTTGGGATGTAATCTCCTGTTGTGGAGAATATTTATCTGTTGCATCGAATTAATATGACATGACGGTTGTTTCCTAATGTTGTCTTATGTTTTCTTGTTTTCTCTACTGCGATGTCAATGAGAAGTGTATTGAATCTATTTATGATTTATTGATGTCATTGCAATGAACTGATGATGCAATATATCTCAGATTTGCTGCAATTTTGATGAATGATGATGAAGCTTATTAATGTTGTTTAATGAATGATACTACTGCAATAACACTATTGCGATGAATGAATGATGTGATCCGTTAGATTCATAGTTGTGAAGATGAATTGTAATAATTTTCTTAGTTCTATCGAGTGACTTGGGTTAATATGATAGTTATGTTGTTGAACCCTCAGATGCCATATCTTCCCTTCTTACTGTTGAAAACTGGGTTCCGACAAATCTCCCTTGAATGCCTTGGGTGAGACTTTGTCTACTTTGCATATGTTGCTGAGCAGGGTAAAACCTATCTAGGCTGGTGCTCAGAGAGAATGCATTGGTTGGGCATCGAAAGAGTGAGAAACCATATCGACGAGGATTTGTTGGTGGGTTTTCGCCAACAATCGTGTGCTACAAAATATGAAGACATTGAAGAGTAATTGTTCCAGTTATTGATGAATGTTAAAAATTTCCTATAATGTATAGATGTATTACCTCGATACTGCTGAAGATACTCTCTCTCGTTAATCCTATAGTTGATGATGATGTTGTCAATAGAATACGCTTCTCATTAAGGGGGAGTGTTGAAATATTGTAACTGCAAAGGATATTCAAAACGTATTTTACTGATGTACCCCAAGGGAGATGTTATTATTCCTTCGTCAGGGTGTTACTATTGTAATTGGTCATCATAGAGTCATGAGGTAAATCCTCCATTGTAATTTGGGTCAATACTACCCCAATGAATAGCAAA
Organism: Pseudotsuga menziesii; assembly: GCA_001517045.1. NCBI lineage: Eukaryota > Viridiplantae > Streptophyta > Pinopsida > Pinales > Pinaceae > Pseudotsuga > Pseudotsuga menziesii. Next base: position 84,715 of record LPNX011039952.1, read on the forward strand.
AAATACTATTTTGAGTCTTCCTAGGTGAAGTCAGCCCAAAAAATTTAGTGGGGATGACTTATTTAGGGTAAAACTCAGTTGACATCAAATGTATAAATAATGGAGTTGTGTTCCTCATTATAACACAGAATCACTCACTTGAGTAGTGCATATGAGAGAGAGAGACATATCAACAAGGAGGAGAGTATGTGTTTTTGGGTTTTATTTTATACACCTTATACATAGAAAGTTTTGTTGGGTTTTCTTCCCCTTGAGAGTTTCCCAAGATAAATACTATGTTTATCTTGTGATTTTGTTTCGTTCAGTGATTCTGCATATGATACTTTTGTGAATTTGGATTAAACACTAATGATATATAGTCTGGGATGTGAAATATTAACACCTTTTGCAGTCAATACTTTAATTTTATTTTCTTTTGGATTGGGACACACTACCTTTTGGGAAACCCCACCTTTTTCTTTGATAGGTTAACTTTGACAAGTTTACTTTGACCGAAATAACTTTGACTGGGTTTTACTATGACCGAATTAACTTTGATAGAATTTTATTGGGATAGACAAGTCTTCACACTTGACTGAGATAGATTTCACCTCATCTCAACTTTCACTTTCACATCGACACACCTTTTAGGGAATTTTGTCCTTACACACTTTTACCTCGACACACACCCACTTCACTTGTACTTCAACAAGCTTTTACCTTGACACACTTTTAAATGTGACCAACTCTAACTTCCACATGATTATAATACTAAAGGGTTATCTTGCTATATGAAGTATATTTTTCGCTTCGATGTGAAAGGAAATTTTTTACCACCTAGTCAGTCGAGATAAATTCAACATGACTCCACTTCGACAGGTCCACATTTAACATAACTTTATAAAAGGAAATTTCTTTATTTATTAATTATAACATGAAAAACACATTTCACCACTCTGTAACTTGGGTTAAACCGCAACACAACTTTACTATGAAAAGCTCACAATATCATATAACCAAAATATTAAATAAGACTTGTGTCGACCACTCTGAAGTTAAAACTTAAACTTTTACACAATGCATAATTTGAGAATTATTTGTCTTTTAAAAACAATAAATGTAAACAACTATCACACACATAATTCTGGAAAAGATGTGCACCATAACTAAAACATGCATTCAACCATAAAACTATAAGCTTATATATTATTATGGCATAATAAGAGAACTTGAACTGCATTTACATACTTGGGAATTTACTTGGATGTTTCACTTTTTACAGATCTTGGTCTCTCAACACATTCCAAAACCACACTGGCTTAATCTCTTAAACCCTTCTCATAGTTTTTCTTATTCTCCTTTATCTCTTACTTTGTTATTCTCCTAGAGACTCTGTTTTTCATTCTTTTTCTTCTTCTACATATACAAAGACTAAATTTTGCTTCTCTTGGAAGTTATCGACTAACATTAAAGACTATAATTAATTTGTACTTAAGAACTTGACTTTCATAAATAATATTCGGCTAGTTAAATATGGTGAGGTGTGAACTCCATAACATGACATACTGACTGACAAACTTGTACTTCTATGGGCCTTAACTAAGGAAGTTAATATGTGTTGTAGATATGCTTGTAATTAATATTTCCAACACTCCCCATTAATTAGAAGAAGATGGGGGTCATTAAAATCAAAAGTTTACAAAATGTTTGAGAGTTGGAACTTGCTTTGTGCATGAAAAAACATACTGAGCGTAAATTGACACTCTGAAATAAATTCATAGACACTGTAAGATGTCCCTTGCCAATGGTTTTGTAAATATTTCTTCCATCTAATCTTCATACCTGCAAAATTCTAAACAAAATTATTTTTTATTCACCAATTCTCTTATGAAATGATGCCTTGTGTCGATGTTCTTATTTCTCTTATGGAACACATGGTTCTTCGACAATGCAATGGCTGAATTTTTATCGCGGTAAATGATTGTTGGTTCTTGTTGGTTCAGTGACAATTTTTTTACATTCCCCACATCTAAACAACTTGGCATGCAACACTTGTAGCTGCAACATACTCTTCTTCTACTGAAGACAGAGTTACAATGGGTTGTTTCTTTGAATCCCACAACACAACACCTATACCAAAATAAAATTTATACCTAGATGTGCTTTTCCTGTCATCTGTGGTTCCTCGATTGTCTCTATCAGGATATCCAATAACTTTGAAATTTTCTGAGTTTGAATACATAATACCAAGGTCCTTTCTTCCACTTAGATACCTCAAAATTATCTTACCTTCTTTACAATGAGATTATTTTGGTGACTCCATGAATATTGAGATCAGACTTACTCCATACATGATGTCTAGCCTTTTCACAGTTAAATACATAAGGCTACCAATCAACCTCTTAAAAAATGTAGGATCTAGATTTTATCCATCATCATCCTTTCTTAATTTCAAATATGTTATCACTGTTGTTGGGGTTGCCTTGCAATTATTTGTATTAAATATTTTCAAAACTATGTTTTCATACTTGGATTGTGACATAAATATGCCACGTTCATATTCTTGGCCTTCAATTCCCATAAAATACTTCATAAGCCCCAAATCATTCATTTCAAATTCACTTTCCAAGACTGTTCTAAAATCCTTTATGTCAAAATCACAAAAAAAAATTAATTCATATACATACATGCAAGCAGTTAGCATGTTACCTTGCTCATTAACTTTCATGTACAACATCAGTTCACTTTCAATTCTTTGAAATTCATTCTAGGTGGGATAGTATTCAATGCGACTATACCAAGCTCTAGGATCTTGCTTCAAACCATATAGTTCCTTCTTCATCTTGTATAATTTCTGTTCTTGTCCTAGAAATTGATAGCCTCGTGGTTGTTCCACATATGCCTCCTCCTCTAGATAGTCGTTCAAAAATGCAGATTTCACTTCCATTTGATAAACATGCCATTTTTTTGTGCATTAATGACCAAAATTGTTTTGAATGTGTCCATCCGTGTGACAGGTGCAAAAGTTTCATTGAAGGCTATGCCAGGCTGCTGTGTGAACCCTTTTGTGACCAATATTTCCTTGCACTTTTGCACATTGCCATCAACATATTGATGGGTTTTGTAAATCCATTTGACGCTAATTACATACATACATACATACATACATACATACATACATACATACATACATACATACATACATACATACATACATACATATATATATATATATATATATATATATATATATATATATATATATATATATATATTTCAATACATTTACCATATCCCATGTTTGGTTCTCTCAATGCATTTTATTTCTTCATCCATGGCTTGTTTCCATACTTCATCTTCAACAAATTCCTTAAATGTTAGATGATCATGCATTTGAGAAAATAATGAAAAACCAGGGAATGAATTTAGTGTACCAATGTCATATATTTCAAGCAAACTTCTTGTCATTATTGGATATGTCAATGTTGACCTTGTCAAACTGCTTGATGGAGTTTGGTGATTTCTTGGTGTGGTTGTTGGTGCAACTTGAGATGTGACTTGTGTTATAGTTCCTTGTGCTAAAACATGTTGCAGTGTCCTGGGATTTAACACTAGTGGAAAATGAGAAATTAGTGACCAGGAGACCAAAATTTTTGGTCACCACAATTTTTTTAAGGGATAAATGACCAAAATTCATAAATTTAAGTGAGCTAACTAAAAACGACCAAGATAAATGGCCACTTTTGGTGACGGGATAAAAACCAACTAAAGACGACCAAGATAAATGACCAAATTTGGTCACGGGATATCTATACGAAAAATGACCACATAACAATTGGTCATTTATTTTGGTCATTTTTAGTTGTCACTCAGATAATGAAAAAAATTACAAATTTGACAATGAATTTGTAAATTTTACTAAATTCTCCACAAAGTGACCAAACTCATCAAACGATGTCTGAATGCTATATTTTTCTAATCCTATGTCTGCATCTTCTGTACCCCTTCCATGTCATTTCTGGAAAGCCCTTGCTTTGGTCTATCTCTAATAGATTCTAGCATAGGTAAACATGCCTTCTTGAACTCTTCTTTTATAATGACGACGATATTTTCCAATACAGTTTCCTCCTTCAAAATCTCTCTCGTAGAAATGGACAGTCAGATTCAGTAATCTAACCCATGGAATGGCTGAGAGTGACATTTTGGCTGGATTGAACTCTAGTAACCATGACCTTATAAAAACACTTGTGTTTCCCAAGAATCACTACTACATATGGTTTAAATCTCCCACGACAATTTGCCACAAATAAGTGAAAATCGAATTTTTCGTGGAAAAACAATTTAAAATTCTCGAAAAAAATGAAAATGTCCCTGATGATCATCGCTATAGCGACACATAGTCCATTATGTCGCTAAAGAGAGAAACATTCATTCATCTCCCCTTGTTTAATGGCAAGTTTTATTAGCTTATAACCTCAACTATTTTATTTAGCAAGCCTCTAACATGGTCATATTTAATATTTATTAAACTTAAAACACTTCTTTTATTTAATTAAATTCATTAATATTATATAATATCAAAATAAAATAATATTTTATATTAAATTCATTTTCCTAAAATTTCAACATATCTTTGTTTATTTATTAAATCTTTGTTTCCACCTAATTGTTCATATCCATAATAATATTATTATATAATTATTAATTTTCTTACTCATATTCTATTTTTTACGAAAATAACACTACTTTATAATCCCATAATCCCTTCTAACTCGAACATGGTCAAAATTCAACTTCACTCAATCCTTTATAATTCCTCTTCTTACCTTTCTTAAATTGTCTTTTGCCCCTTTGTCAAACTCCAACTTCACTTAGCCTTTTTTAGGTAGCTTGTGGTACTCCTCTCAAGGATTTGTCATTGTCCTTAGTGATGATGTTGAAGAATTTGTGTTAGACTTATTTTATCTTATACATTAAGAAACGATATTGTTATCATTGTGATTTTCATTAAAGATTTAGACTTATGACTCATATTTACAATGAGTGATCATTGTGGGCCTATAATGACATTCATCATACATATTCAAGTATATTATAAGGCATCTAAGTGTAAATATTAGGTATCAAAGTCAACAAACAAGGGTCCATCAAAATATACCTCAAAGATTTTATAATGCATTATTTGATCTCTATGTTTCATTTAAATTAATAATAAGTTCGGGTCCAAAATTATTCTCACATACCTTTGATTTTGAGTGTAATTCAGAAACAGGATCTGGTCATGCCGACTGTAGAGAGGTTTGGAAGTTGAATGAATTTCAGCTTCTGCAAATGGGCTCTTCTTCCCTGCACTGGATCACTTGCTGAAACAGGAATTCCTAAAGCACTTTGTAGCAAAGAGAGGATATCTCATGCTTGTGTTGTGATTGGTTGAGAGAGGCTCATAGCTGATTGAAGGCTGGTGCATATGCCTGGAATACCCTGTGGTGTGGGAATTGGCCGAGTCAAGAGTATTGTGGGTTGGGTTGGGCTGCTGATTGGATGGCGGGGGAAGAGGATGGCAGGTGGGATGCAGATGGACCGTCGCTAGGAGAAGACCCCATTTGTTGAAGCTGGATTAGTCATGCACGCGTGGGAAAAGAGAGGCACTTCTCTCACTTGGTATTTTTGTGGCAATCCACTTATGAACCTCTGGACCTTCACCTTTTACTCTTTGATGTAATCCACATACCTTGCTTTTCCTTCACCTCACGAGCCAATTCATGTTTTCGGTTCTGAGCAATTTATTTTGGTCCTTTTGGAATTTTTAAGGTGGGAATCGATGCGATATTGGGCATATTTGGGTTTGGAGCGACACTCCATAAAGGATTAGAGCAACAAGTTCTGCTCGGAGGATGTGAAGTACTCAATTAGCAGAGGGAAAAAGCTTGTAAAATGCACATAGATGGGTTGAACTGCTTCTTTGGAGCTTATTCCAAGGTGGGTATTAATTATTTTTTTCTAAATGAGAAGTTTATTTGAAAATTTGGGGCTTTTTTTTTTAAAAGGGTATCTTAAGATTCACCATCTGTAAGATGGGTATTGAAAATTCTTGTTTTTCTGATGTCCAAGTATTGAAAAATTATGTCTCTCTAAAATGGGTATTTGAGAAATATCTTCTTTTAGATAACCGGTTATTGACTAATTCTATTTCTGTCAAATGGGTATTTAACAACATGAAATTTCGTAAGGAAAGCTTAAAGAATTTTTCTTGTTTAATATTTGAAATCATTGCATTTTCAAGATATTGGAAAATCCTTCCAAAATGGTATGGGTGTAATATGGCATCATTGGGAATTGTATTACCTGAGCTATAAAAGGTTGATCCCAGAATGTTTTACCTGAGTTAGGAGGGTTGAATCCTAAAAGGTCAGTATTTTCTTGCTTGTCAAATCCTTGAACTTTTAAACCTTAATTCCTTGAACGTTTTTCTTGCTTGTCAAATCCTCAAATACTCCATTTTGTCTAGAATTTTAGCCTGAGATTTTGCTGCAAATCATAATTCATCATAGAAAAAAACCGAAAACAATGAACAATTTAATAATGAAGTCAGTATATTTTTTTTCCCTAAAAACACAATTTTATTGTACTTGTCTGTAACCACCTATTCTACTTTACAGAATAGGATTTTCGATTCATTACAATTTATAAATGAACCACTGAGGTCGGTCTTCTTTTTCTGGAAACAAGCTATTCTTTAGTAAATTGCGTCAAGAACCACCATACCAAATCTCATTCTACTAAGGGTAGCATTGTAATTTTATTTTCACAATACAACATAGCCTGTAGGATAAAATTGGGCTTTTTTAGGATTGAATAACTTAGCGACATCAAAATTTTGTTCTAGTTGTGCCCAGATATTTGAATTCATACTAGTTTAACTGCAATTGACATGATGATCCCGTTGTCAACTTGAATCTACCTCCAAAGATGTGTCCGACTTACAATTTCAGATATACAAATTTTTCAGCGGCTGGAACTTCACCAATTTTATGTAGGGTTTGCTTTGTTGGTTCGTCGTCTACCCCTATTTCCATGATCGCCCTCTTCCTAGGAGTAGTTCTACCAACACTCACGAAACGTACATTGAAATTATGTGATCCTAGAATGCTTCCCACATTTCCAAGCATACCAAGTTGATCAACTTGCCTGCAAATAATGAGACTACCCTCAAGACTAACATCCACACTAAAGGCTCCAAACCTAGTAAGATGTGCAATACCATTCTTAACCCTCCCTTCAACTATGATATCCTTGCCTTATGAGAGAGCACTGATTTTGAATCTACATGTGCCAACTATACCTGGATTGATTCCAATGGTTCTTGAGGGGAACCACCATGCGGTACCTTTTCCTTGGTTATTCTCAAGCCTCTTTGCTTTGCTACAAAATCAGCATTGACAAGGTTCACAAATGTAGCAGATACAAGTTCAATAATTGCTTTAGTAATAATTGCACAAAGCAACCTTGTATCCAAGTCATCGACAACTCTAGAGGAGGCATAGATCACCTTCACTTATTTTACACCACTAACTCCTGAAACTAATTGCACAACAAGCCTTCCCAAGATTTCTGGCAAGATTACATAGGGGAAAAGTTTAGAGAGAACCTAAAACAAAACCATCAGATGATTTTATCAAATGGGCATTATGCAGAAATATGCCATACTAATCCACATTGGAAAACAAAAGTCCTCCCTCAGAAGCCTGATTAGAGTAAAGAAAGAATGTCGAAAGACAATGAAACAACAATAGTAGGTAATAAAGTTGAAGACTGATAAGATGGATAAAATTTAAAACAGAAAATGCTTCCTTATGCCAACCAAACCATCATTCAGCAGTGAACGCACCAATTCAAATGAATAAAGTACAAATTGTTTGAAAATTGAAATTAGAGTTCAGTGGAAATTACCTCGGCAAAGACCACGAGAGCATTGAAAGCTATTGCAAACAGCTCACCTTTCATGGCTCCAGCAACTCCCTCAGCTATTTCTATGGCTACACCTTTCTGCAAAAAAATTGATTTTGATTAATACTTTTTGTATGAAACGGTTAGTAAGGCATTGTAATAAGGCATGGAAAAATGATTAATAATTCAACAATTTCCTACTTACTAATTTTATAAAAAAGGGAGATGTACCTGTGCTACGATTGTGCTTACTTCCAGATGAGGTGTCACAATGACATTCTCATGCTGCACTAATTTGTTGTTTTCTGGAGGTTCTTTTGTAAATACATGAAGTGATGCCTGTATACTATTAAAAACAATGCCAGGTTTGTAAGCACCTAGAAGGACTTGGACACCCAACAATTCAAGAACATGTCAAACAATTATGATAGTTTATTTTCTTCACGTCTCCTGATGTATGCATAGGGAAAAATCCTTTATAATAAAGACTGGTAAAGTTAGCTTGAAATTTTTTAGAGATGGATTGTAATGACTCTAATGAGCTATTTGTAATATGGTCATGCCAAAATTTATTTGGGCTATATTTTGTTTTGTTAATAGCTCCAGTTATGTTTTCATCCTCTTGTTAGGCATCTGAAAAAGATTTGGTACTACATAGCAGATTCAAATATTGATCAATGACACACTAAGTTCAAGTCATGGGATAGTGAAATATTGTGTGTGTATGTAGAATCAGTCCATCCTTAAATATTGTAGATAAAACCCTTAAAATGCTTGAATTTGGCATATTGGAACGTAAGAGAATTTAATGTAATGCTTGCATAAATCCGGTCTTTGGAATTATAAGAGAAGCAGGAAAAATGAAAAAAAAATATTGTAGATAAAACCCTTAAAATGCTTGAATTTGGCATATTGGAACGTAAGAGAATTTAATGTAATGCTTGCATAAATCCAGTCTTTGGCATTATAAGAGAAGCAGGAAAAATGAAAAAAAAATGTATACCTGAGCAGCAATACCACTGTCAAGAGTTCACACTAGAGCTTCCTCATCTATAACGCCACCTCTAGCAACATTGATAATGTAGACTCCTTTCTTCATCTTACGAAAATTTTCATCATTGAAATCCTTATCTGTAGTTGGAGTCAGCGACATATGGAGAGAAATGAAATCAGCAGCAGATATGGCCTCAACAATTGATACTAAATCCACACCCATAGCATGTGCTCGATCAACAGCAGCAGCATATGGGTCATGTTCAATAAAATGCATCCCCAGCCTTTTTGCACGCTGAGCAACTTCTGATCCAACCTTTCCAAAACCCATCACTTCAAGTGGCTTTCCCACCAGTGACACACCAACGTACTTATTGCGTTTCCATTTTCCTGTACCAGGCACAAGATCCAGTCATAAACAATCCCTACTATGTGTGCCCATTATACTAGTTATACCAAAACAGAGTTAATATAAAACAAAAAGCCAGGGTAAAACATAATATCAAAACTATCAAGAGATGCAGAGTTAGAAGCAGTCTTACTTGTGTCAGCCTAAAGAAATGCTTATTCTATAACAACACTGAGCTTGGATAATTTATCACCTAATCTTTCTAAGCAATGACAATATCTATTCAAGTTTCCCATGAAAAGGACCGCTTCTTTCACACCGAGAAACTGGAATTTACACAAGCAAAGGATCTTCATCTACAGCTGCACTTTAATACCTTATTCTACAGTAAACATAGACATTCTTGCAAGATTACTAACATTATTTCCTCGCACTACATTGATGCTCATTGATCTAGAAGATTCCAGAATTTTTTTTTTTCCTATCCGAGATAAAAGGAGGATTCCATGTACATGGAAAATAGCCAGTGAGAAAATTTAAATATCTGTCCGACACTTACCCTTTCCAATAACCAAAATACCCAATGAAGTATTTCATTTATTTGAAGCCTCCATGTCTGTTTGTCAGTTTAAAAAAAAAAGAGAAGCTTGGCATATGAAGAACTAGATGTAACTACTTTATGGAATGAATACAAATAGCATTGTTTTCCTGTAAAAGGTGTCAATGTTGACAATTTTGATTAAAAATATAGCAGATAAATATAAATAAATAACGGCCATTTTGTCTCCTTAAGGGCTCTGTCAGCCTATGATGTTCAGAGTTGAATGTCCTGTATTGTTGCATGGCAAAGCTGTATAGAAAACTATATATAGGGAATCTACTTCCCCGATTTTTTGTTGGTCTTTTCCTTTACCGCCTGTGCTATTCTGATCCCACTCTAGTTGGGTTTCCGTCCCCATGAAGTATTATCTAATGGCCCATCACTGCGCTATGTTTCCTCGTCATGAAATCTACCGTTACATCGATTTGGGCACATGTTATTGAATTTGTTTTCCATGTGATATTGTGTTTTTGTTTTATTTCTCCACCATCGTTATCTCCATTTATTAATAGGGCCCGATGAGAATTGTAGACCTATGCAGACAAATTACACAATATATTTACATATTCATATGAATCAAGTCAGTTCAATAGTTGCGAACATTTGGGGAAAACCCAGCACATCCATCTGCGAAAGAGTTTGGCATTTCCATGAAGAGGAACAACACCAAACTTGGTTCTTTGCACATGAAAAACGAGCTCAACCAATGAACAAGTAAAATTGTCATCAAACCCCCACCCATCTACTCAATTTTATTAGTTTTTGTATGCAAAGGTATATGAAATTTCATTTGTCTATAAAAAGCTAGATGTTTTTTATGAATCTTTACATTTTTCTACATCAATTAACATACCATCTAAAACAACAGAGTAGGTACATTAAGAAGGCTGTTTTTTTGAGATCCCATGACAGTGAAGCTAGGAATTGTGTTGTATTCAATCCATATTTCTTTGATGTATCAGTATTGTTAAATTACAGGAAATTGTATTGTATCCAATCCACATTTCTTTGACGTATTAGTACTGTTAAATTACAAAACTTATTTGAATGATACAAGTCCAGGTCGAAAGGTCAATATTTTTTGAAGATACTATTCCAACCATTCTCTTGAACCAAATTTTCCCCTTTTAAAGTCTTGATGCAGAACAAAAATAATCAACATTAAAAATAGCTAGAAAATAGTCCCAGGTTTTCATCAGGCAAAACAATGGTCAGTTTTGAGAACATGAAATCGAGATTCTTAAAAAACGATTCATTGTCCTGGGTGAGACATTTTGAATAATAGTTCCTAGTAGTAGTTTGCAAATTATATTTTTTTTTCCAAGGAAAATATCACTGAGGGATGCTTCCCTACATTTGTGGATGGAATCTTTAGTAAACCTGTTTACATAGACTAATGTGCCTCAACCTAGGGTGATTTGAACTAGCCAAAAAGTCCCACCTATACTGACCCAACAATTCTTAACAAATGCACATTAGAATGCTGAGGTTTTGAGCTATAGTCAAGGGTCTACAGTTCTAAGAAGGATAAGTCTTGTGTTTGTTGCTGTTATTTACAATTTCAGTATGTATAGCCCCATAGGAAAATTCTTTCCAGGGCACATTCCCCAAAATTGAGCCTTGTTGTTCACTCAAGTAGTAGGTTTTCTAGGCATCTAGGTCTACCCCAGGGACATAGATAGAGTATTGTTTTTTATTTGAGAATTGATTCTGGCATTTATTTAACATAGCTGATGTCTTAATGGTTAGAGTTTGACCTCTTTTTATTGCACATAGAGGCACAAACTAATTGGCTTTTACCTTTGATTGAGCCCCACCCATTTCATGCAACTTCGTTTCCTTTGGGGAATGTATTTGGAGAATTCCCGAGTCATTGGGACAACAATGAGTGACTTCACAAGTGGATAGGCTGTCATGACAAGTTCATAATTAGTCAGTGTAGACCTTACAAGTTACTGTGAGAATGAGGTGCCTAACAAGCATGGAGTTACTATTATGCCCCAAGCTTCAATAGCATAAAACTAAAAGACACTCTCACTATTTACCTAACTTGGTAGGCTGTCTTGAACTTTAGACTAACTTCAGGGATACAAATTATTTAGGTTTTCTTGACCTTTAGTCCGACTTCAGGTACATAAAGTATTTACTCATGCTTGAGAGTTGATCTCAGCTATTTGCCCCCAAGTATTTACAACTTGTGCTGATGTTTTTGTCAACCTTGGGAGCTTTTGTAAGAGTACTACTTTGCTCTTAGAACTGACTAATCTTGTGCTTTGTCAACCTTGGGAGATTTTATAAGAGTACTACTTTGCTCTCAGAATTGAGTAATCGTAACCTGGATTTCTTGGGAAACCCGCAAGGTCATAAACAAAGTATTTTGGTATGCTTTTGCTTGAAATTTTGATTGCAGAGTTTGGCTACCAAACTTTTTAACATGACTGCAATCCTCCAATTGTTGTTGATATATAGGTTTTTCAGTTTTTTGTTAATGGACAAATAACTATTAACTTCTTAAGGTCTACATACCTGTGCATTTGATTTGTTGGTCTCTTGAGGGTTGGTTTTGGTTTTGATTCAATGATGCAATATAAAATAGCGTCAAGTACATCTTTGTTGTTATTTAGGCTATAATGTATATGATGATCACTTATTAAGTTATCTCAGGGAAGTTTCTTGACTTGATAACTTATAATATAAGATTCAATAGTTGTTTATGTTTAAAATATTGTAATTTGTGTCATACCACACCCTTGATGCATAAAGTCTCAACATTCTGATTGAACATAAGTGTATGTGGTAAGTGATTGAACATAAGTGTATGTGGTAAGTTCTTGAAAATTGAACATATGATTAAAATTTAATACTATTTCAAGAACAACTTTGTCAATGTGATTCTTCATAAAGGAAGCATCTGTGTAAGAACATAATGGTCGTAGAGTGGTTTTGAGATGTTAAATCTAACTATTTCTGTGATCATTAGTAAAAACAAAATAGATATTTTATTCTCTAAAAATTTTGTTTTAGTTAATAGATTTTAAAAGGCTTATTTAGGTTTTGGGGTTTTAATGTTTCCAGGGTGTGCCATACCCTTCACTCTGAAGATAGAGGAAACCAAGACGTGTTAACCAATACTATTCCAGCTAGTGCATCCGAGCAGGTATTTTCTGTTGCATTCTTTTGTGATTTTTCTGCAACAAGTTTTTGCTTATAGCTTGTTATTGTCAAATTCATGTACTTTCTCTATTTAGTTGGTGATGTTTTCATTTTTTTATATGGATTGTGTTAAAGATAATAATTCTGAGAATAGCATAATGAAAAACTAAAAATGTTAATGCCTAGGCATGTTGAGATCAAAATTGTTGTAAATTTTGAATGACTTGGTCTTGAATTGATATAAAAATCTGGGCTTTACAATCACATGATATCTTGTGAAACTTCTCGCTGCAATTAACCTGTATTTCTAGCTAATGCATATTGATTTTAACTAGTAAATGAAATAAAAGGAATATGATACCAAGTTTTCTGTGTATATCTCGCTAGATGCATTGGAGTATATCGTGATTTGATTGTGTATGTGGTAAGTTCTTCAGGATTGAACATATGATTAAAATTTAATTCTATTCAATAACAACTTGGTCAATGTGCTTCTTCATAAAGGAAGCATCTGTGTGAGAATAGAATGGTTGTAGAGTGCTTTTGAGATGTTAAATCTAATTAATTTTGTCAATATTAGTAAAACCAAAATCAATGATTTATTCTCCATTTTGTTTTAGTTAATAGACTTTAAAAGGATAATTTATGTTTTGGGGTTAATGTTTTCAGGCTTGGCCATACCCTTCACTCCCAAGACAGAGGAAACCAAGACGTGTTGACCTATACTATTCTAGCTGGTGCATCTGAGCAGGTATTTTCTATTGCATTCTTTTGTGATTTTTCTACAACAAGTTTTTGCTTATAGCTTGTGATTCTCAGATTCATGTACTTGCATATTTTGTTGTTTAAATTTTCCTTTTTATTTCAAGAATAGATTTCAAGGAAAGGAGAGACAATTTTCTTCGTGCGAGGTGATTTTATTTCATCACAAAGACATGGGAATTTCATCACGAAAACTTTAGAATAGTTCCTGCGAACAAGAACGATGATTGTCCATTGGGTCAAAAGGGTGTGCAGTAGAGAATTGACATTACTCTTGGTTTTCATGATGTTTTGTTCTGATTTTTATATTTTAGTTGGTGTCAAATACCGCAGTTTCTATTCTTTTGTAGTGATCGAGAGTATGTCATTGGTCGTCAAATTTGGGAGTCTAGAAAGACATACTTCTGTGTGAAAAAGGTATGGCTCTGCACTGTTTAATAATTGATTTACTTTTAATTTGTTGTAGTTGACCTTTTGGTGTAAATATACTGTATGAGATGCTTCATAGAGTGGTTAAAGGGGTACATCAAATTTGGAGTTCTAGTTGAGAATATTTTAAAGAGATATGTAACATTTGATGTGATCCCAATCAGCTGTAGGTAGTAACAAGGATAGCATTTCTGTTTTCTTTTCCTCATTTTCTAGGGTGTCTGGTCAGGGATTAAAAAATTCTTTTTTCCTTAGTTCCTTAGTGCTTGAACAAATACAAGAAACATTTGTGAAAATATTTCTATTTGGTCCCTGTTGCAGTTGCAACTTGAACCAATTCCTATTCATCATTATGTATATCCTCCATGTTGCATGCTTGATTTTTTTTATTAATATGAGTTTTATTAAAGGGTATTTATAATTCAATTTATTCTCAATATTTGAGTGGAAATAGCACTTGTTCAACTATTTGGTGACGTTTTCATTTTTGTATCTGGATTATGTTAAAGATAATAATTCTGAGAATTGCTTTCATGACAAACTACAAATGCTAATGCCTAGGCATTTTGAGATCAAAATTGTTGTAAATTTTGAATGACTTGGTCTTGAATTGAATTAAAAATATGGTCTTTACAATCACATGATATCTTGTGAAACTTCTCGCTGCAATTAACGTGTATTTATAGATAATGCATATTGATTTTAACTAGTAAATGAAATAAAAGGGATATGATGCATAGTTTTCTGTGTATATCTTGCTAGATGCATTGGGGTCCATTGTGAGTTGATTGCGTATGTGGTAAGTTCTTCAGGATTGAACATATGATTAAAACTTAATACTATTCAATAACAACTTGGTCTATGTGCTTCTTCATAAAGGAAACATCGGTGTGAGAACATAATGGTCATAGAGTGGTTTTGAGATGTTAAATCTAACTAATTCTTTTAACATTAGTAAAAACGAAATCAATATTTTATTCTCCATTTTGTTTTAGTTGATAGATTTTAAAAGGCTGATTTATGTTTTAGGGTTAATGTTTCCATGGTGTTCCATACCCTTCAATCCCAAGACAGAGAAAACCAAGACGTGTTGACCTATACTATTCCAGCTGGTGCATCCGAGTAGGTATTTTCTTTTGCATTCTCTTGCGATTTTTCTGCAACAAGTTTTTACTTATAGCTTATGATTGTCAGATTCATGTATTTTCATATTTTGTTGTTTAAATTTTCCTTTTTATTTCAACAATAGATTTCAAGGAAAGGAGATGGACAATTGTCTGTCTAACTAATTCTATCAATATTAGAAAAAATGAAATCGATAGTTTATTCTCCATTTTGTGTTAGTTAATAGATTTTAAAAGGCTGATTTATGTATTGGGGTTAATGTTTCTAGGGTGTACCTTACCCTTCACTCCCAAGACAAAGGAAACCAAGACGTGTTGAGCTATACTATTCCAGCTGGTGCATTCGAGCAGGTATTTTCTATTGCATTCTTTTGTGATTTTTCTACAACAAGTTTTTGCTTATAGCTTGTGATTGTTAGATTCATGTACTTGCATATTTTGTTGTTTAAATTTTCCTTTTAATTTCAACAATAGATTTCAAGGAAAGGAGATGGACAATTGTCTATCTATGAGGTGATGCTATTTCATCACGAAGACATGGGAATTTTATCACGAAGACTTTAGAAGAGTGCCCGTGAATAGGAACGATGATTTTTTATTGGGTTAGAAAGGTGTGTAGTAGAGAATTGACATTATTCTTGGTTTTCATGATGTTCTGTTCAAATTTTTATATTTTAGTTGGTGTCAAAGCATGCGGTTTCCATTCTTCTGTATTGATTGGGAGAATTTCATTGATCATCGAATTTGGGAGTCTGGAAAGACATACTTCTGTGTGACAAAGGTATGGCTCTTCACTGTTTGATAATTGATTTACTATTTAAGTTGTTGTAGTTGACATTTTGGTGTAAATATACTATATGAGATGCTTCATAGAGTGGTTGAAGGGGTACATCAAAGTTGGAGTTCTAGTTGAGAAGATTTTAAAGAGATATGTGCCATTTGATGCGATCCCAATCAGCTGTAGGTAGTAACAATGATAGCATTTCTGTTTTCTTTTCCTCATGTTCTAGGGTGTTTGGTCAAGGATTAAAAACTTCTTTTTTCCTCAGTTGCTTGGTGCTTGAACAAATACAAGAAACATTTGTGAAAATATTTCTATTTGGTCCCTTTTGTAGTTGCAACTTGAACCAATTCATATTCATCATTATGTATATCCTCCAGGTTGCATGCTTGAGTTATTGATTAATGTGTTTTTTATTAAAGGGTATTTATAATTTTATTCTCGATCTTTGATTGGAAATAACACCTATACTATTTAGTTGGTGATGTTTTCATTTTTATATCGGGATTATGTTAAAGATAATAATTTTGAAAATTTGTTTCATGACAAACTACAAATGTTAATGCCTAGGCATGTTGAGATCAAAATTGTTGTAAATTTTGAATGACTTGGTCTTGAATTGATATAAAAATATGGGCTTTACAATCACATGATATCTTGTGAAACTTCTCGTTGCAATTAACCTGTATTTCAAGCTAATGCATGTTGATTTTAACTAGTAAATGAAATAAAAGGGATATGATACCAATTTTTCTGTATATATCCCACTAGATACATTGGGGTACATTGTATATATCCCACTGTATATATCTTTGATTGGAAATAACACCTATACTATTTAGTTGGTGATGTTTTCATTTTTATATCGAGATTATGTTAAAGATAATAATTTTGAAAATTTGTTTCATGACAAACTACAAATGTTAATGCCTAGGCATGTTGAGATCAAAATTGTTGTAAATTTTGAATGACTTGGTCTTGAATTGATATAAAAATATGGGCTTTACAATCACATGATATCTTGTGAAACTTATCGTTGCAATTAACCTGTATTTCAAGCTAATGCATGTTGATTTTAACTAGTAAATGAAATAAAAGGGATATGATACCAATTTTTCTGTATATATCCCACTAGATACATTGGGGTCCATCACAAGTTGATTGTGTATGTGGTAAGTTCTTCAGGATTGAACATATTATCAAAATTTAATAGTATTCAAGAACAACTTGGTCAATGTGCTTCTTCATAAAGAAAGCATATGTGTGAGAACAGAATGGTCGTAGAGTGGTTTTGAGGTGTCAAATCTAACTAATTCTGTCAACATTAGTAAAAATGAAATCGATATTTTATTCTCAATTTTGTTTTAGTTAATATATTTTAAAATACTGATTTATGTTTTGGGGTTAATGTTTCCAGGGTGTGCCATACCCTTCACTCCCAAGACAGAGGAAACCAAGACGTGTTAACCTATACTATTACAGCTGGTGCATCTGAGTAGGTATTTTTTGTTACATTCTTTTGTGATTTTTTTGCAACATGTTTTTGCTTATAGCTTGTGAATGTCAGATTCATGTACTTCCATATTTAGTTGTTTAAATTTTCCTTTTTATTTCAACAATTGATTTCAAGGAAAGGAGATGGAAAATTGTGTACCTATGAGGTGATCCTATTTCATCACGAAGACATGGGACTTCCATGGGAGATCACAAAGATTGGAGTCCATTAAGGAATGTGGGGAGTTGTTAAGAATATAGAACGTGAGGGGACTTCCATTGATCTTCAGGCCTTATGGAGAGGTATTTCATGTTCATGTATTTGTCGGTATGCTGGTTCTAAATGTTTATGCATTTTGAGTACACCTGTTGTTTGTTGTAATTATTTCTTTTTTCCATGTTAAATCTTGTGAAATTACTATGTACAATTTTTAGTTATTTGTTCTCTTTTTAGAGAGCAAAAAAAATTATTGCTTCACATGTGTTGTTTGTAGGTAACCTTACTCGCAATATTTATAACATGAGGAAAGAGGTTGTTGCAATGCGGATACAGAAGCACATGAGCAGATATAAAGCTCAGAAAGCTTAGAAGCACATGCAATGTAGATACATAAGCATGTGCACCGATAGAAATCTTAGAAAATGGGCCATTGAGTATGAAGAGCCTGTTGTTGAGGGTTTTCCATTTAGTATGAGGAGCCTATCATCGAGGGTTTCAAGCTACTAAGTATGGTTTTGAAGCTTCCACCGGATCTAAGTATGGCTTAGTGACCAAGTGCAAGTGGGATGGTTTAGCCATTGTAATATTTTGAAAAGTCATCGATGTACTAGATGATTTTCATGTAAAGTTATATGGAGATAGTTTTTGAGAAAACTCATATTTATTGTAATACTTGACATTTCATATAATATAATTTGTGCAGTCTAAAACTTATATGGATGTACTTTATATTATTTATAATTGTTGTAATTATGTAATTAATGTGGCATTACACAATTCGCAGGTGTATTAGATGATGATAAATAATGTGTGATTATTTTTTTAACTCAAACATAATATCATAATAAAAATTTATATTGGTTAATAATGGACACCATTAAAACTACAAAAATATAAGAACCGCACATAAAACGACTAAAAATGACTAAATTAGTGACCAATAAATAAGATTAATGACCAAAATTCACATATAAAATGACTAAAAATTGAGAGATACGCGACCAAACAATGAGATATTAATGACCAAAAAAACGACCAAAATTCGCATATCAATGACCAAAAATCAGTTTTGGTGGCTAATTTATGGTCTTTTATTATACGACCAGATTTGGTCATATTCTAGTGGTCATTAATTTGGTCATCAATGTGGTCATATATTTGGTCATTAATTTAAATATATGACCAAATATATGACCAAATTAATGACCAACTGACAAACTATAAATGACCAAAATAAAAATGACCAATTTTGGTCACGTAATAAAAGACCGTAAATTAGCCACCAACGATCACCAAACCAAAAGTGGTCATTGATATGCGGATTTGGGTCATTTTTTTGGTCACTAATCTTTCATTTTCCACTAGTAGACAGGGCTGTGACGTTTTGACTTACATGTGGTTTTTGAAATACTTCCTTTGTCATGTCATCATGCTTGACAATCCACATAATCTTGACTTTCTTCTTAACGGTTCCATCCCATGCTTCATTCTCAACAAATTGCACATTATGGCTGATAATTACTTTCCTTTCGACATGGTCATACAACTTATATTCTTTTTTGTCTTCAGAATAACCAACAAAAATGCATTTATGTCCCTCATTGTATAATTTCATTCTCACCTCATCTGGAACATGAGCATATGAGACACAACCAAAAACTTTTAGAAGAAAAAAACTGTGATTCATACATCTCCATGGTTCTTGAGGGATTTTGTTCTTCACGCTCTTTTTCAAACTATGGTTCATGATATATACATAAGTTTCCACTGCCTCATCCCAATATTCATTTGGAAAATACTTGGATTCCATCATATTATGAGCCATATCCATAATGATTATGTTCTTCCTCTCTACGACATGATTCTACTGAGGTGTATACCACACAATTAATCACTTATGTATTCCATAGGTCTTGCAAAAAATTAGGAAATCATTTGAGACATATTCACTTCCTATGTCCTTCCTTACTATTTTTATGTTGTATCCACTTTCCTTCTCCATGAGTTCCTTGAACTTCTGAAAACATCCAATTGCATCATATTTGTGACTCGAGAAATATACCCATGTTTTTCTTGTGAAATCATAAATAAAAGTAAGAAAATAATTGCATCCTCCTATAGATGATTTTTACGTTGGCCCACAAATATCAGAGTTCATAATATCAACTTGTGTGCATGCTCTTTATGAATTTCCAATTGGAAAATTCTCTCTATGTTTCTTGCCAAAAATGCAGCCTTCACAAACTCTTTCTAGTTTGTCGATAAATGGAAATCCTTTTACCATATTATTTATATGTATTAGCTTCATCCCACCAAAATTTATATTTCCAAATCTGAAATACCATAGCTAGGACTGATCCTAAACCTCTAAATGAAATGTTACTTGCAATTATTTTTCTTTTTCTTCCTTGTCGCAGTGCTTGTATGCTTCTTTGATTTCTTCCTTGAATGAAACTCCTAAATTTTCCTTTCCTTTCATATCTGGTCTTATCCTCAAAGAAAATAAGCGATTTCTTTTCATTGGTACTTTTTCTATCAACTAGTTTCTTATACACATGTCTTTAATCACATAATGATTGTATTCCATGTAAACTCTATAACGTTTTTGTAATAACTCTCCAATACTCATCAAATTGCATTTCAGACCTTTGACATAATAAACATCAGGTATAGTCTTTTACTCCCCCTGGTTGGTTAGAATACCAATAGTACCTTTGCCCAAAATAATTACTTGGATATTATTTCCAAGTGTGACATCAATTTGAACTGATTTATCTAAATTGGAAAATAAATTTAAATTACTAGTCATATGCTTGCTACAACTTGAATCTAGATACCATATGCCATATGGACTGTCATGGACAACGTTGCATTCTCTCGGGGATGCACATGCCAAAACATTGTGTTGGTCGAAGTGTTGGTGTTGCTCGACTGGTTTTAACCTTCTTTCCTTGGTCATATTGTTTCCTCCTACATTCATATGCAAAATGTCCAAATTTCTTTTGAATAATGACATTGTACTTTTTATTTATCAAACCTTTAACCACTTGGTTGAACGTGTTTCTTATTTTTTCCTCTACCAATGACATTTGTAATACTACTATTGCATCCTCTAGAAAAACTTCTTCCTCTTCCTATAGAATTAGATCCCCCCTTAACTCTTCCACGACTTATGGATGACTATTTTGTAAATGAAACTTCTAATGATCTATTTGATCTACTAATTCCATGTTCATGTTTGATGAGTCATGATTTTAACTCATCAATGGTAAACTAACATAGGTCTTTGTTTTCTTCCAAGGTCATGACCAAATATTCGAATTTTGGTGGAAGAAGTCTAGGAACCTTTTCAATGATCCTTTTATCTTTTTTTATTTTCTCCATGTGATTTCAATTGATTTATCAAACCAATAAATCTAGTGTAAAATGATTCCACTGAATTTGTATATTTCATTGACAGAGATTCAAAATATCTTCTAAGAATCTGCAGTGTAGAAGTATTTACCTTATCTAAGCCTTGATAGGCGGTTTCCAATGTATCCCATGCCTCCTTAGTTCTCTTTGTTGTTTCTACTCTTGGGATTATGCTTTCATGCATGGATTGGTGTATGTAGAACATAACATTTCGATCTTTGTTCATCTATTCCCTCAAGGCATCCTTCTGAGTTTGTGTGAGATTATTATATGTTGCCTAATTTGCTGGTTTTGTATAGCCATTTTGGAATATCTCCCATATGTCTTAACCTCTAATCAAAGCCTTCATTGTTAGAGACCAATATTCATAATTCTTTACTGAGAAAATTGGATTTTGTAAACTTGACATTTGTGCACCTGAAGTGGAGGCCATTTTTTTAAATTTTGATTTTCCTTAGACAATTCCATTTTTCATTTTTAAGACAAGGGTTCTTTCTTAAACCTACTCTAATACAATAACTGAGGAGAAGCTCCTACAATTAAATTGGGTTACTGTGTAGTAACACAATACCTTTTGGGAAACCCCTCCTTTTTCTTCAACATGTTAAATTTGAAATTTTATTTCCATGGAAATAACTTCGAGAGGGATTTAGTGAGACCGGATTAACTTTGACATGATTTTACACATAAGTCTAGTGTTAACATGAGCTCCATAACATGACACACTCAGTTCTTGTAATTTATATTTCCAACATTGAGCATACTTACCCCCTATAATATAATAAATTCGAGTAGATCATATGTTGCAGAAAGTTGTTGGATCAACAACGATTGAAATACTTATAGATTCTCTTGTTCCAATCAGGTCTTGGTAGCTCCTAAGATATATACAATAAGTCTATCATTGGACCCATGGAATAATTTGTGAAAGAAATTGGGAAACAAGTACATGAATTTGTCATTGGAGTATCCCAAGGAGAAGAGAGGTGGAGTATCCGTGGAGAAGAGAGTTTCTCCTTTCAAGAGTATGCCTTCAACTATGGGCAGAGAAACCCATTAAAGATATTTTCACAAGAAGAAATCATGATTCTATGTATGGATTGAAGGTATAAGCATTTTTTTTTATTGTAATCGACCATAATTCATAGAAAAGACAAAAAACATAAATTCAATTTATTGCAAAATGTAATACCCTCTAGTTACTTTTGATATTTTTATTGTTATTTACTTTTTAAAGAAACAAGTAAATTAAATTTCATATATAACTGGGATTTGAGAGTTTTAACAGCTACATAATAAATTGACAGAAACTTGGGTTTAAAAACAGTTATTAAACCTACAACATTCTCTATAGAGACAAGTGGGTAGTATTAAAGGGAATTGGTTATTTTTCTATAAAATTCCTAGGCAAGGGAAATAGAGGATTTATTATGAGGAAAATGAATTCTAGACAAATATTCCTAGGATCACCATGGGTGAAGAGTCTATAATGAATTCATGAGTTAGTACAAATATTCTAGTGAACATTTTGTAGATGTTAGGCTCTATATCAGAACTGCCAGTGAAGCATAAGAGAATGCTAGGTTCTTGACTAATCCATTCTCTCTAGTACTGGTAGAAACTTGAGGCCGCAGAAGAACTATTTTAAACCCAAGAGTATGGGAAAGAGGGATGAACCAGGCAAGCTAAATTGCTACAAGTTTCCATGGCAGGGTTGTGGGTGGTTGTTAAAACTACGGTTTCCATGTATGTTTTTTCTAAAACGAGAATTATCCTTAATGCAGTCTCTGATATATGATTAGTTTACAACTAATGCCATTTATGTTTGAATGCTTAGATGAGATTAGGGTTAATGTTTTTCTCTATTAATTTTTGCATTAAAGTTTACTTTGTTCATGCATATGTTAGTTTATTATCATAATATCCTAGGTTTTGTTTATTATTTTATTTTACAAGCAAGTATCAAATTCCATATAGGGTTTATTTGACATTTGATATTTTATTTAAAAATAAATCCGAAGCATGGTATTTGAAGATACTTATTCCTAAGAATAGTGTTATGTATACCTCATTTCTTTGAAAAGAAAAAATAAACATTAAACATTTCCCACAATATGGCCAGTCACCATTGTGTGCCCGTCTTTTAAGAGGTAATATCCATAGAATCAGAATAACAAACTTTCATGTAAATAAAAGTATTTATATGTAAATCTTGTTGCTAATATTTATACATGAACAACAATATCAACCAGTGTTTAAACTAGCAATATAGAAACCCTAAGGTGCAACTGTACCAATACACAAAAGATGAGAAACAAAATGTACAATATCGTAAACTTCTACACAATGCTATTGATAATTATACGTAATTGTAAACTAAAGATTCGAGTTTGAAATAGAGATGAGAAACATGT
Source organism: Pseudotsuga menziesii (assembly GCA_001517045.1). Classification (NCBI taxonomy): domain Eukaryota; kingdom Viridiplantae; phylum Streptophyta; class Pinopsida; order Pinales; family Pinaceae; genus Pseudotsuga; species Pseudotsuga menziesii. The sequence goes on from LPNX011039952.1 coordinate 108,375, forward strand.
TTCTATTAGGAACCAACATTGAACACCTAGATTCAAGTAATTAGAAAAACTTCCATAATTAAATACGTTTTACAGTGAATGAAAAAATATACCAGCTAATACTTTCTCCTCACCATGGTTAGGGTTTTAATAGTTATATTGTAATAACAAACCCAAAAATTACAATTGTGTAGAAATTGCAAAATAAGTAAACCAACTGTATATGTCAAACGATGTCATCAAAACCCTAATATACTTTAATAAAGTTACCAATAATGCAGAAGCCGAACAACTTGAGAAGATATATCCCAACATAAATTCCTCTGTATATTACAGTCAACCAATAGGACCAATTGATAATCAAACAAAGCATCAAACGTCCATTAAAACAAAATGTTTCCTCCTCTAAAGAAGAGAATAGAGATAGAGAGACCACTTTAAACCTACAACATACAAGTGGAATAGAGGAGTGGCTTGCAAAGCGACCACACCTACAAGTATAAGACCACGGCTCTGTTATTAATGTATAGTTAAAGTAAAGTATTCATCTAAATAATGGCAGTTGCTTGGAAAGGAAATACAAAAATATTTACTTGTAAACATAAGATTGGAAACCGGTGGTTGGTCGAGTTGAAAACATCCATATAGACCTTGAAAATAAATAGTGCGAACTGGAGGAAAATTGTAACTATAGTTTAAGGAAACTTAGGAGGATGGAAATGTATTTTGATTAGCGAAGGAACCTTCCTAGAGAATATAAACTTCCACCATTTCATATACAGGAGTAGGGTTGAATTCAAGAAAAGATACAACTCTTCGGCTGAAGAGGTTTAAAGGCTGACAAACTTGTTGAGTTGGGTGAACAAAAAATAAATTCAACTATATATCTTTCCAGCTATAAAACACTTATGGATTTGAAAAGTTATCATCTATAATTAAATTTATTACATTCAAGCTCTATCATAGTTGGATAGGTAAGCGCTATTTAAAATTCTTCCTCTTTGCTTCGCATAATATTTGGAGTTCTAGATACCACATAGTCCCTCTTTACTAATGGGTTCAATAATATAGAGAACCTGCAGTGAACAAATAAGTTAGCAATAATGCTAAGCAAGTTTAAGGTTTAAACTGGAGTGTCTTTCTCTTTTCTAGGTTATTAACCGCCCAATGATTGAGGCATAATCTTTAAAATCTACTTGAACTCTTTCTGTGATGAGGACTAAAGATATCAAACCCTTAGGTTGGTGCATCATAGTAATTTTCTAAGGTTTACACAAATAAAGAGATTAACATGAGATACATTAAAGATATATATATATATGATATGATTTAGTGGTTTACTTTGGTATGTTACAAAATGGTATCAGAGCGAGGTTTACAAAAGTGTGATCTAATGGGACACTATATGTTTATATTATATAATACAATTAAGAACATTGATTATAAATATCTATAAATAAAAAAGAATACCTATTGTTACATGCAGAAGAAACAATGGAAGAACCTGAGCAAATTATGGGCGAAGAAGACTCATACCAGAAGATATGTCAACTTTAGAAATGCAATTTTCTTTGTGAAACTCGGAGAAAAACGTGATGCAGATATGCAGTCAGATATGTTGGAGACAATGAGGAGTTTGAAAGTAGATTTGGAAATTAATAAGGCAGATAAACTTAAACTAATGAATGCTAAATAAGATCAAGAATAGATAAATGAACTTATTCTCAAAATTTTGATGGAGTCACAAAAGAATAATGGTCAAAACTCTTGTACTACTGGAAAAAATAGGAAAGGTACATTACAAGCTCACAACAGTGAATAAAATACAAAAAACATTCTAGACATCATACAATACCTAAAGAAACATAAGGAGATAAACGTTGGAAAACAAAAAGAACATCCTGTAGAGTTGCAAGGAGAATTTAAAAATTCAAGACCCCCAAAATTTGATGGAGAATCAGAAGAGGCAACTAAAGCTTGGTTTCTAAATATTAAATGGTATTTTCAAGTATATAGATATGATGACAATTTGAGAGCATGCTTAGCAATATTTTAGCTGAGCGAAAAAGCTTCCTTGTTCTGGCAAGAGGCTAAAACTGTAAAGAACATATGCAGTAAAGAATTGAATTGGAAAATTTAAAAAAAGTTATTTAAAAAGAAATATATGTCAAATGTATATTATGATGAGAAAGGAAAAGAATTCAATGACATACGACTTGTTATATTTTCATAAGATTATAGTAGTATATCTTAATTGTACTTATCAATGGGATCACTAGAGGATAAAAAAGCATAGAACAATAACACAAGTATTTTTATCCTGGGAAACCAAAATGGGATAAAACCCAACAACCTTTGTCTAGAGATGATAATTCCGAGATTCAAGTACAATGAAGAAGAAAGAGAAAATATGGAAAATATTTCCAAATATAGAAACCCTGAAAAAGGTATTCTTTTGGAGTATATGTGAACTTCTCTCTCTCCCAGAAAATTGTGAACTTCATTGTGTTGATGTGTTGCTGCTGTGTGGAATAATGAGGATGGGCGCCTCCTATTTATACATGTTTTCCACTAATAATTTAACAGGGTTCGACTTATCTTGGGGGACAAATATAATTTATTTTGTCTTTTCTTTTTCTTTATTTTCTCCCCAAGGTCTACATTGTTATTCTATGGTTTGTATGATTGATTACAATAAGTTCATCTCCCGTAGGAGGTACAATACAATATTAATGAGAATAGCTTTTGAAGTTGCACAATATCCAACACTCCCTGTCAACAAGGAAGGTATTCTTCAGTCTTCATTAGGATCACGCTCATCTGGGTTTCATCTGTACATCTATAATGTCTCTATCATCTCTAAACCTACTGAAGGTTGTCTTTATGAATTTGTTCTATCCGGATGTCTAAGAGAAAATCTCTTGCTACCTATCTGTCTTTACTGCCGATGGAATACTTCCATGTCTGGCTAGATATCCTGGATGAGAACATGTGTACGACCATATACTATCTGTTCATATCATTTTTTGATGGGTACTCCCATACCTGGTTGAGAACCTGAACGAGTAAATGTACATAATCATCTACTGCATGTTTGTCTCATCAGTCTATGGGTTACTCCCATATCTGAATGAGAACATAAATGATTAAATGTACACGACCATCTGCTGCATGTTCATCTCATCTGCTGATGGGTTACTCTGATACTTGGATGAGAACCTGAATGAGTAAATTTACCTGACCATCTATAAATGTAATTGACCATCTACTTCCCATTTGTCTCATCTGTCGATGGGTTACTCCCATAATTGGCTGAGAACTTGAACGAGTAGATGTGTATGTGCAATCACATGACCATCTGCTCCCTGTCTGACTCATCTGTCGATGGGATTTCTCCCATACCTGACTGAGCACCTAGACGAGCAGAGGCACCTTTGTGAACTTGACCATATACTACCTTGTGAACTCGACCATATACTACCTGTCTGTCTCATCTACTGATGGGATTTTTCCCATACCTAGATGAGAACCTTGGTGAGTAGATTTACCTGGGAAAATGCATGGTAAATGTCTCCCAGTCATCTCTCCCTCCCAAGGATGGATGCATTCTCTTCTACTCCAAGTCTTCCTTGATAGTATTCAAACTTCACCTTGGGAAGAGTATTGGTGAGAATATCCATAGTTCAGTCATATATCAGAATATGTTGTATCTCAACACTACAAAAAAACCCTATGATTATCGTCTCTTTTAGCTTCCTTTTTAGCGTCCACTATCACTTTTAGTTTATTTTTCATCATTTTTTTGACAAAGTGGATGCTTTTCCACAGGATCGTGATTTTAATGGTGCTATTTGCATCCCTTTTTAAAATATGGTGCTATTTTGGATGCTAATTAGTATCCCAATTAATGTCCCAATTAACATCTCAATTAGCGTCTTGATTAGCATCCCAATTAGCGTCTCGAGTAGCATCCCAATTCGGGTCTCATTTCGCATCCCAATTAACATCCCTTTTTAAAAGTTGGTGTTATTTTGGATGTTAATTAGCATCCCAATTAACGTCCCAATTAGCATCACAATTATCATCCCAATTAGCATCCCAATTAACATCCCAATTAGCGTCCCAAAAATCATCCCATATAACGCCTAGAATAGCCTCCAAAAAAACGTCCTGAATAGTAGAGAACCATATATTAATCCAGGGTTAGCGATAGGAATTGCGCCATGAGTTTTAGCAGGAAAAACATCCAACATAGCGCTAGGTATAACACCTAGAATAATACCAAAAATTTCGAAAGGAACTGCGCTAGGAATTGTGTTTGAAAAACATCTGACATAACGCCGCATATATAAATGATGATGATTCATGTGATAGTACTTTTGGATCTTGATTTATCATAGTGGCACCTAAATGATGGTAATCATGGAACTTTTGGATCTTGATTAAACATAATGAGGGGTAAATTACCTTAATGCTAGCTAAATTGCTCTAATGGCATTTGAGTGTCTCCAACAACATTTGATAGACCCTAATTGCATCTAATTGGCCCTAACAACATGACGATGATGCATTACAATAATTATGATGGAGCATATGGATATGATTTGATAAGTATTATGATCCATTCTCATTTCCCAAACTTCCAAGAGTCGTCTAGCTATAGATATGTCTATAATAGAGATGTTGAAGGAATGCAACCAATTTGATTCTTCAAGCGAAAGGTCAGTCTTATTCTTAGGCAACAAAGATGCTCTAAGAGTTTCTCCCAGAAGATCTTGAGTTTTAGATGTAATTTGTTTTGGAGAGTGGGATTTATCTTTGAATATTTGTTGATTACGGTTGATCTAGCTAAGCCAAAAAATAAATTTTAGCAGAGTTAACCACTAGGATTTAAGACCTTATTTTTGGTCAAAAGTACCTTGATACCTTCGATTACAACTCAAAAAAACCTGTTGAATATTTCATGGAAGATCTAAATATCCAAACCATGGATAGACTAATAGTTTCCAAACATTTAGGGCAAAGGGACAGTTTAAAAAATGACGTTGAATGGTTTCTTTACTTACGTTACAAAGAAGGAAACATAATAGTCCTACAAATCCCCTTCTTTCAATATTATCTCCTATTAGAATGCTTCCATGCACTAGTGTCCAGATAAACATGTCGATTTTCGGTAAAATTTTTAAATTCCATATTTATTTATTACACCACTTATTTATTACATCATAAGATGTTTTCCCCTTATATAATCATTTCCTCAAATTTTCTTTTCAAAACATTGTCAACCGTCTATTTTTGTTAGATTACCATCTAAGGCATTTCCATCATTCATTGTAATAACAAGTGGCCCTTTCATGTTGGGGCTTACTTTCCCTCCTTCAATGAAACCCAACCATCGATCTATTTGTTAAGGAATTTCTATGTTGCAAACAGAAATTTAAGCTCCATTATCTCATATCTTGGAGTATATAATGATTTTGAAGGGTTGATCAGGCTATCATAAAATTGAGGGTATAGGTGGGGGCTTATATAAGGAAATGACAGACAATGGTAGTGGGGATGAGGTTTCAATTAGAATACTTGGTGCTGAGGAACAAATAGGGGTGGCTCGACTTTAGACAAATATGATAGAATTAATAGGGTCTACTAATGTTATTAGTAATGGCCATCTTAAGGATTCGTCTATTGGTTTGGATTCAACACAAGGTAAAAGTGGTTTTGATATTACTGTTGATGGCACAAGATCGTTGGCTATGATTACCCCACTGACAATAAGTGCTAGTCTAAACAGAAAAACTAATATCATAAACAATGTTGAGAATGTACTATGGAATCCTATATCGCCTATATAATATTAAACAGCTTGTGAAATGGATTTTGTATATTTTGTATTTTTCCTTATTGATGTTGGCGATGTGCACAATGAGCTCCAAACATATATCTTTAGTGTCAATTCTGGTGCAAATGCAGTTGAAATTTTGAGGGATAACTTGACTAAAGGTGTCTCTCTTGGATTCCTTGTTTGAACATTTCTATATACCCTCGTCTTGCTCTTGTTAGCAATCCTATTTTTTTAAGATAAAAGTGATGCGCTTTTCTTAAATCAAATGCCACTATATTTCAAAAAAATGCATTTTCACTTTATAAATCATTTTTCCTTATGGAATCTGTGGTTACTCCATAAGGAATTTCTCCTTATGGAATCAGTCTAACAATTTTTCAGTTTTATTCAATCTTGATACGTTGTAAGGCATTTATCCTTATGGAATTGATCTAGAATTTTTTTCTTTTATTCATTCTTGGTTTTTCAATGTCTTAGATGACCATTGGATCATGTTGATTTGTTGATCCACTATTGCATGATATATAGAAGGTTTATATTTTCAATATAGATATTGAGTCTTTATCCATGAACTCCTTTCCCATGTTCCACTAGAACTTCTCAATCTCTAACATAGATTCACAAATATAGTTTCCAATTTCCCCCACACCCCTGAAGATTTACTTCCCCAACCACACATAGCCTCTTAAAGGTATCATTAGCCTATGATTAAGAATCACAATTCCATTAGGTGGGTTTGAGAAATATGTATGTGTATCAATGCCTTTTGAATGACATTCTAGGGGAAAGGCCATGCCTATGGCCCTAAAGAAACCATTGATGCATCCAAAAACATGAACAATGCATTTAGGTACCATGCATGGCTTCACAAGGATATTCATGGCACTATGTATCCAAGTCTGAGAGACTTGGGGGCTTGGACATGGTCTTGGGAGGAGGCATGAAGCTCAAGACATAAATGAATCTTCTATCCATCTAGCGCTACGAAAGTATTCTCCACCAACCACACATGGCATTTTGAGTGTATCATTGGCCTATGATTGAGGATGTTAGTGACATTAGGTGGCTTTGAGAAATATGTACATGTATCAAGGTGTCAAGAATGAAATTCTAGGAGGAATACCATGCCTTTGGACCTAAATAAATAATTGAGACATACAGAGCCATGAACAATGCGTCAAAGCACCACACATGAATAATTCACCTCTACTAGGGATACATGTCCTCTAAATTGGGATACGATGACCATTAGTAGGTTTTATTCCTTATATATAGGTCTTGGATCTACATAAGATAAATGTAGGAAACCGAGGACTTAGGCCTTGAACATGCACACCTAGGGATAAAGGGTTGGGAAGGAGGTTGAAAACCACCACATAAGGCCTATATAGGGGATGTTTGGATTTGAAGTGTGGATATTAAATCTATTAGGAGGTTTGATATCCATGTATGTATCTCAAGTCCATATACATGGTTTGGTAAGCATCCATTGCCTTAATTTATAAATAAAACCTCTAGGAATCAAGGGCCATTATTATTGCCTCAAATTACCACACATGACCTCTCTAAGGGGTATAGAGCCTCTACGTAAAAATATGAGAGACATTAATAGGAATTGAGAACTAAGTGTTCATATCAGTAGATGGGTTTTTGGGTTGATGTGTCTTAGGACCGAAATAAATTTTCTAGGGATTGAAGGACATCAAGAAGGCCTCAACCAGCACATAATTTGTTTTTTGGATATTTGGTGTCATAGTTAGGTTATGAAGTTTATTAAGAGGTTTTTAGCAGTAGTTTAGACGGTTCATGAGTCCTTGAAAAGTTTTAAGGAGGAAACTATAACATTTGGCCATAAAATAATCTTTGATTGCTTGACAAGAATGAATCAAGTTTTTTATTACTACATAACATTGGACGAGGGGGTAGTATGATTTCGACTAGGGACATGGACACCATTATGATATTTTGAGAATCAAGTATGGGTCACAAGTTCTTGGACATGTTTAGGAAAGGAAAAGTCATCCTTAGGCATTAAGGTGTACTTGATGGTTCTAGATCCATGAAAGAGTTCTCTAATAGTAACATTGAACCTCTCTAGGTAATATTTAGTATCCAAGAAGGGATATGGGTTCCATTGGGAGGATTTGAGCACTAGTTATGGGTTTTTGGGAACTGGATATGGTCAATAGAGGAAAACCGAGCCTTAGGTTCTAAAGTAAGAATTTAGGGATCAAAGAAATTAATAAGGCCTCAATTGATCACATAACATTGATCTAGGACACCTTAAGTATTCTAGTGGAAATATAAACACCATTAGTAGGTTTTGAGTTTAAGAGGTGGGCTTGAAAATCCTAAACATTGTTTGAGGAGGAAGACCAACATCTCATGCCTGGAAGATATTTATGGCTTAAAGACCACGCATATGGTAAAATACCACCACATAATAATTAAAATAACTTGTCCATTAAGCAATGTTCATTATACCCTAAATGATGCCCACTTAGTAAACAATCCAATGTTTCTTCTAAGTAATCAAACTATTTCCACAAAATAATCTATAATCCATAAACAAAGGTACCTTAAATTCAAAATAAGCATAAGTAGTGGTGAAATCCACGTTTGTTTTATGTCAACAACATATAAAAAACTTGTCCATTAATCACCACCACATAATCATTAAAATAACTTGTCCATTAAGCAATATTCATTATACCCTAAATTATGCCCACTTAGTAATCAATCCAAGGTTTCTTCCAAGTAATCAAAATTTTTCCATAAAATAATCTATAATCCATAAACAAAGGTACCTTAACTTAAAAATAAGCATAAGTAGTGGTGAAAGCCAGATTTGTTTTATGTCAACTACACATAAAAAATGCCTTTAAATAGGGAATGCATCATTATAATAATAATAACAACAAGAGGATGTCCCAAAATACCCCTTTCAATGTTACGATGGCTTCATAAAATGCTCCAAAGTGGGAATAGTTAGGATTAGCCCCTTCCATAAGGATTGATGCTCGATCCATGTTAATCCATCATCCAAGATGCACAAATCAACTATGGTGTACCAACGGCTCGATAGACAACAAAGAGATTGAAACATTAATGTCTCTATAATAGAAAAAGTCTCCTAGAATGTAATTAACATAGGCTTGGATCTTGTATAGGATAGAGTGAAGGATAGGATTTTGTGAGCAAAATCATAGGCTCTCCACCTAAAATGACGATCTTGTATGAGACCTATCAATGAGGAAGGGTGCGTTGCTGGTGAGCTCATTGGATTTGTTGAATTCAGTAAGATAGTCGAGAATATATGTCTGATAGAGGTTCCATGACCTTCTATGAATTCTATGACCACCATGGCAAGATAAGTCATTCAAACATTTGCAATCAGTTTTTATTGTTGTTCTTATTTTTATGGATGGGGTTTTTCTTTGAAAATGGGAAACCCTCATTTTTCGTTGCTCTGGTGCTGGGTTGTTGTTGTCAGGGTAGGTCTGGTTAAGTTAGATGAAATTCTGCTCAGTGTCTTTAGCATGCTTGAACATTTAGTATGAAGAATACTATTTTATTATACTCATGGATGAGGTCTCTGTGGCAAGTCTACTGTCTCCTCGTTTAACCTACTACCCAATTTTAGGGAATTCATCCAAATATGTAGATTAATAACCATAGACATCAATATTCCTGGAGCTAGCCCATATTGCGTATCATTAGCTATAAAGGCAACCAACCACAACCCCTTGATTCTACCTTTTCCTTTGATGGCTCGGATTCTTCTTACTTCGCTTTTTCTAGCTTTGTTTTTGGTGGTCTTGAATCAACTATTGGTTACGGACCCGGTAAATGCCAAGGAAGTGGCTTTGCATGGATATGTTGAGGTTTTTGGACCCAGTAAACACCAAGGCAGCATCTATGTGTGGATATTTTGAGGTTTTCAGACCCGGTAAATGCCAAGGCAGCAACTCTGTGTGGATATGTTGAGGTTTCCCAAGAGGATTCCGAGGTCACTGAGAGTGCGTTGGTTAAGGACATTTTGTATGCTTACCATGATATTATTTAATACTGTGTCTTCTTGTTGTTTATATGGTTATGATGCATTATAGAATGGAAAAGGTTTCTCTTCTAATGGACATAGAAGTAAGAAATATTATTTCATAATTAGAAAAAAGGCATGAGATTAAGAATGTTTCCCATAAAAACTTGTTATAAAGACAATCAACTCAATAATTTAGATTTTAGTTAGTTCAAAACTTTTGAATTGAGTAGAATTTATCACTGTTTGGCAATATTAATTGGGTATATTTACCACTGTTTTGCCACTGTCCACTTGGGCAGATTTGTCCACTGTTTACTTTAGCATAATTACCTATGTCACTTCAATGGAATTGATCACTGTTATTCTATAATTGGGTAAAGTTATCACTGTTTATTTCTATAGATTGCTATCATTACATTATATTATGATAATATATATAAAATAGGCATCCAATTCGATTCAACGATGAGAAACCACCAATGGCCATAAACTCGACCTGTGGATTTCTATTGTGCCTCTATTAAATAAATGGTATTCAAGCTGTGCATCTTAAATGGGTTAAATTTGCACTGCCTTTATTCCCACCACCTCCTCCTTCAACTCTAGGATGCTTCAACCTCTTGAGATGCTCACTGCTACTGCTGCCTTTTACTCTTTTTCAGCTTAATATCTTTGCAAGTTGAAAAACTCTAAATGCATCATAGATCACAGACAAGTTTGAAGGTCAGTGGAATAATCCAAATTAGTTAAAGCATTCCTTTCAGTTAGATGAAAAACTCTGTAGCAACAGAAATACATCCTTTTAAGAGCATAAGGGTTGGAAATTGATAGCAAGTGAAAAGAGAACATGCATACTTGATGTTAATTCTAGTTCTATCTATTTTTTGTTTGGTTCATCTATGTTCCTATTAATTCTAGTTCTATCTATGTTTTGTTTGGTTCATCTATGTTCCTCTAAACATCTTAGTTCACATTTGATTAAAACATGTCCCTTTCATGATAGGGTTGCAAACTTGCAAAGCATTATGCATTTATCTCGAGAAGTAATTTTTTCCACTCTCTGCAAATAGGCCCATTTGCCCCTTCATCTATGTCGAGGATTATATCAATGTTGAACAAAAATAACATTATCATATTCTGTATGTCTAATAAATGAAGAGTGAGAGTACATACCATTAGGATTGACCACGAAAATTTAGTCCCATTTCATGGATTTGTAAGGGGAGTGAAAGGGAGATATATAACGGTGAAACTCAGTGCTTTTTCAGCTCTACAACACAATGGCACATTCAATACCATACTCAAACCTGTAACCTTCCTCTCGCTTCTCCTATTTTATTTCCTCCAAACCAAATATATGTATAATGTCTAGAACACATTGAAACAAAACATCCTACTGTAATGAGATGAGCATATGTATAATGTCTAAAACACTTCTATTTGCATCAATCAAAGTTTTTATCGGCTGAGAAATCATTCTAATTGTGAATAGGAGATGCTCGGTTCCTACTGTTCTCTCTAATTATAAATTGTCAAGAATTTTGATTGCATGGGAGATTGGTTGTTAGCATGTCCTATCCCCTTGCTCGGCGTATCTAGTATGAAGAACGTATCCCCAATTACCTCTAAATATGAGTATATCTTAGATTTGCACTTACTTCCACTTAATTCTCTTAAGAACGTCATTAATGAATTCGGTTGAAATAATGAATTAATGCACTATTTTTTGGGATTCTCAGTTTCTTTGCTCTCCTCTTCAAATCTAATCCATAACCTGCATACAAAATCCAAATGAAAGTAACACAGTTTTGACTCTTTTCCAAACACTGCTAGCTATCGTGTCTAACATCTACCTATCCACCAAATAGACGGTAGTCTAGCATCGGGGTTTGTAAAAATGGCTATATAAGTAGTTTAAATCAACCTTTTCTTGAAGGGGACGAAACCACCTGTAATGCATGGTTGTGATTACTCGTTAATGAAGCCAAACAACAACTGTGTATGGTATATGAACAGAGTGAAATTTTCTTTTCCAAGTGTTAACATTCATGGACATTTGTTAATGAGGTTACAGAGTCATAGCAAGTGATGGCTTTATATTTTTTAGTGTTTATGTTTTATTATTATTATATTGGTTTGTGTTATAAATTAGGTGATCACATATCATATGTATAGCGTATAGCGTGTGGCAAGTGTTGGGTGAATCTCACGAGCCTGAGCCATCATCAGTGACAAAGATTCATATATATGATCAAGGGGAGATGTTACAACATGCAATTTTTTTATCGGGCAGGCACTAAATTTTTAACTTGCATTTCCTATTCAAGAAAAGAAAAGTAGTAATGCTAAATTAATTTGTTCTAAAAAATTGTACTACATTATGGTTTTCAGTCATTTCTTATTTGAGAATGAATGGTATTGTTGGACAATGAATGGTATGGTTGATTATAAAAATGTTTAATCTCTCTATATGTAAATACAATATGCCTGCAAAAGAGGAGGTGAAGGATTCAAAGTTGGAAAGCGACAACAACTATTAATTTATTCTAAGGCATTGTGAAACATGTTAGCACTCATTAGAGGAAATTTCAAATCAAAATGAGCCTCCTAAAAAAATTAATAAAATAATAGTTAAAATAATAAAATAATATTTATTAATTTTGGAGAAAGAAAAGAAAAAAACTACTTTTTTGTTTGTATTTTCGACATATCTCCCCGTGTTTTTACTCAAATTTTGATCGAGAGAGCTTGTTGGATGCGAAATTAAATTCCGCATCCAACGAGTATCCACTTGGCATACTTTTGATAGACCCGGCTATCCCAAAAACAAGAAATACCTAAAAAAAGATGATGATGACATCATCATCACATTTTTCAGGTATTTCTTGTTTTTGGGGTAGCAGGGTCCATCAAAATTATGCCGAGTGGGTACTCGTTAGATGCAGAATTTAATTCCTCATCCAACGAGTTCTCCTAACCAAAATTTGAGTAAAAAAACAGGGAGATATGTCGAAAATACAAACAAAAAAAGTAGTTTTTTTTATGATACATATCCCTAAATTTATATTAAAAAAGTGTTTAAGACCTATACGGTATTTCAAATTTAAATAAATTTCATTGGCTAACACATGATGACATGGAATTTGAGTTAAAGTTAAAAGGCCAATTTTGAGTTGAAATTTCTTCTTATGTTCTTTTTTATTTTTCATCAAGCAATTTATTTGATTTTTTTTATTTCCATAGTTCACAAGAAGATGGATAGTCTCACTTTGTCACTGGTTACCACCACCCCAGTGCTGTGCAAGAATAAAAAGTGAAGATTCCAGATTTGGGAATTTTGTTAAGCATAGTTTTGTCATTTCTTCGAACCAGGTTATGGAAAGTCTTTAACATCCAATGAAGTGAGGAGATTAGTCTTATCACATGATATTTCCACACTCTCATGGTATTGGACAGTTAATGTGCTTTATTAAAGCTTTGGAAAATGAAAGAGTTCACCAAAAGAGGTTAGTTTTTTTATTTTTAACTGAACGTTGGTGTAGATTTAAAGAAAAGGAATATTCTACAATAAAATTCTAGTACAAGTATCCCAAATAATGACAAAACAATGAACTCATCTATATTCTTATACCTACCTCAGGCAGGTATATTGTAATCGCTTAGCAGTCAAACTGAGTTGTCTATGTATTAGTTAGCTGGTAAAAAAAATTAAAACATGTATTTTCCAAAGTTAAACTTTAGAACTTGCAAAAGATTTTATTAAAAAAATATTTATTAATATTTTGTAAGCTGTTGATTGGATAATCAAAAGCACTGAAAATCTTGGAATTTGGTATCTGGATTTCAAGTGACATTTAGCACTTCTGACATCATGAAAAAGTACCCAGTTCCAAAATTTATTAATTTTCAGTACCCTCATACCAGCTGTTTTACGACTATAAAACTCGCCCTTCTTTGAATCCTCCCTGGCGGTATCTCTGACCATCTTATGAACATACTTCTTATCCAGTAAGAGGGAAGATTTCCTATCGATTTTACTATCAGTTGCACGCTTTATCCAAGCAGCATTAACACCGTTTTTGCTTTGAGTAAGATCATCATTCAACCTCCTCCTCTTTTTCCTCTCTAATTCAAACTGAGCATTCTCGTCATCACTGTCATGCACACCAGCTGCCTCCTTATCCAGGGAAGGAGGTAAATCCTTTTTCTCCTGAGCCTTTGCCACCACCGCGTCAACAATATTATCCCTAAAATCCCCCACCACCAGAGTTGGTGGCAACAGAATCTTTTCAGCTGCATCAACCTAAGAGGAATTCGAGACCGCTTCATCAAGGTTAACTTTAACCCCATCTTCGGACTTCATTTTAGAGCCGAATCTGCTTTTATCTAAAAAAATTGACTCACTTTCAACCCCAATCCTCTCCATATCCGAGCTTTTAGGTTCCTCGTCCTCATCGTCAGATAACCTCAGCATCCTGCACCTCCTTTTCTTAATATGCGCACCGGGTTTTTCAACCAGACTCGTCACAAAACCCTGTCTTTCAGCTGATCCTATACCTTCGGACCCTCCATTGAGCACATCCTCGCTCTTTGCCATATCTGAAAGCGCTTCAGAGATGACTTCCCGAGCACTAAAATTTTCAAGTCCCGCAGTTTCAAAACCCCGATTTTCCTCCCTCGACAACGTCTCTTCGATGTCTCCTCTAATTTCCCCCACAGTAACCATGCCCTGAACCTTTTTTCGTATCATGAGAACCTCAGAAAACCTAGATCTGCAGCAACCCCACAATCTTAAGCTTCGAACTTCAAACCCTAAGCCCCTCTCAGCACAAAACTAGCACTGAAGACCCCCAGGATTTATATATATTTCGAAGACTGGAAAGAATCATGAAAGAAATAAAGTTTGCGCATAAATCCATGTGGGGAAAGCAAAAAACCATTGCGGGTCTAGACATTCATACATGTTAACCAGTGGAACTGATCCGAGTTAGTCTAGGTTCGTGCTCGCAAAACATGAAGCCCATCGGCCTCATTGTCGTCCCGTTTTATTTAATTTATTACAACTTTATTTTATTATTATGTTATTTATAATTCAAAGACTGAATTTTAATGTTCAGCCATGGTTTTTACCAATATAATAATTAAAAGTTTAACCCTGATGAGATTGATCCAGGATTCAACAAAAACAAGAATGAGTGAAAGGATGGTGAGAATTTCGTCAAAGATTTATAAAGAAGCGACCAAATCGGGCAAGAACACTTTAAAACGAGTTGAGATTGATGCAGGATTTAGATAAAAGCATCATATTTGCTCCTTTCTTGGCATACAGATAGGCCATTTGCTGTAATAAGCAATAGAAATACCATTAGTACTACTACAACAGAACACACAAAAACACATAAAAATAAATACAGTAATGCATTCTTTATTTATACACCTCTCCAATTCCAGAAGATGCACCAGTGATGAGAATCGTTTTCCATCGCATATTCTCGCAAAAAATGAGGTGATAAAACCAAAATAACATCCACATGAGTACCAAAGGGGGCAAGACCACTGATAAGAAGGCTATTGCTGTGGGAGGCAACGCCAAGTTAAGCACGCACTGCAACAAATCCATTCTTGCTATCTTCTCCTGTGAAAACTCGACTGAAACAAAAACTATTTTTTGTCGTGTGAAAAGTGATCAATTGAAGCTAGAACTATGACTGTCTCTCGCAATGAAAATCCTGCAAAACAAACTCAGCTTTTATATAAAATTGCACAAAGTTATAGATGTGATACGCCATGCATGGCCTCTGTTATCTTCAGTACGCGTGTTGTGGGAGGAATAAGCAGAGATCCACGTAGCTTACTTGGCAATTGTGGATACGCCACGTTTTCTCTCATTCCATCAATTGATATGGTTAATCAAACCAAATTTAAGTCTCGCTGACTGTATTCCTTTTTTGTCAAAACCATTGAGAGTTTTATTTTAAAGGGTGGCTCGACAGCATTCAAAAGAAACTCTATTTAATTTATCTCTAATAACAGGCACCATCAAAACTTAGTGAAGATGGTTTTTCTAAGGTTACGTGATTAATGAGTCAATAAATTAATAATTAATAGCTATGGCTTTCCTTACATCAAACTTATTAGATTAGATACGATTTTTCTTATATAGAGAAGCTTTGTCATAAAGATGGGTTTTATGTGGATAGGTATATATATTTTAGAATTTTGAGGTGGATGATCATTTATGTTTTTTCATTTACTTAAGATAATGAGATAAGTGTATTGTCCATTGATTTTATGGGTGTAATCCAAAATTCATAAAATATAGTTCCAGAAAAATTAAACTTCAACTTTAACTATAATATTATTGGATACAACTACTCAATTAATAGATACAACTATGAGCTTAATTCCATTGATGATACAACTATTAGCTTAACTTCAACTTAAATAATGACTTTCACTTGAATTGCAATTGATGATATATCAACTTTTAAATTAACTATTAGATACACCTATTAACTTAGCTCCAATGATTCTACAACTATTAGCTTAACTTCAACTCTAATCACGGTTATATTAGATAGCTATTAGCTTAACTATTATATACAACTATTAGTTTAACTCCAACGATTCTACAACTATTAGCTTAACTTCAACTCTAATCGCTTAAGGCTTCTAGTTGAAGTACATTTGGCATCTAGGAGTCTGAACTCCTAATAAAATCGTTAGAACTCCTAAGTTATTGTCGAACTCCTAATAAACTCCTCCAAACTCCTAATAAACTGCTCCATCTGGAAGTTGGGCATTTAGCTAATTACATGGATAGGACTTTATATCTTAACGCACATAAAAATATATATCTTAGAATTTTGGGTGGACTACCATCAATGTTTTTTTCATCTATGGACGAGAATGAGAAGTGTACTACAAGTGCACTGTTATATTGATTTTATGAGGGTATTTCGATCACGAGAGTCTTTCAAAATTCTAAATTAACCATTTACTTCTTGATAGTTCCATTGATGATAAAACTATTATCTTAACTTCAACTCCAATCACGACTTTTACTTGAAGTGCA
Source organism: Pseudotsuga menziesii (assembly GCA_001517045.1). Classification (NCBI taxonomy): domain Eukaryota; kingdom Viridiplantae; phylum Streptophyta; class Pinopsida; order Pinales; family Pinaceae; genus Pseudotsuga; species Pseudotsuga menziesii. Next base: position 125,313 of record LPNX011039952.1, read on the forward strand.
ATTGTTGATATATTAACTTTTGAATTAACTCCAATGATTCTACAACTATTAACTTAACTTCAACTCCAATCATAGTTATATATTACATAACTATTAGATTAACTATGAGATAGTTATTGGTTATCTATAATAATGATACAACTATTAAATCAAATTTAAATGAACTTGGTAATAAAAAACTATTAGATGAATGTGTAGTTGTATTCCAAAGACTCCATCGAGAAGTCCAACTTGCATTGCCCAATAAACTTTCCATTTAGCAAGTAGCAACATGAGAACAATGAGTGAACAATGATAGACAACAAATTAACATATTAGTAAAAAATATTTTTAAGAGAGAAACATTATCAATTTGTCAAATATATTCCTTTAATCTTATTAATTTGGTTGTTACTAGTTATGAAAATAATTTGAAATTATGGAGCAAAAGTTTCTTTTATTTTCTGAAATGTATGCAGATTTTTATATAGATATAAAATATCAAATTATTCTAAAATAAAATTTATTCATGGGTGTGATCTAAGCTAGGTGTAATCACAATTTTTTACACTAGAAGCCACTGAAGCAACATAGAAAAATTCAAAAAAAATTTATATCTTTATAAATTTTAATATCATTTTCTTTATTTTTCCATTTTTCCATTTTTCATATAATAAATTAATATTCTTTTTATTCATAACTCGAATAAGGTTTTCTTCACTAAAATACGTCACTTCACATTTAAGATAGTTAAAATATGTGCATACAAGGTGATTTATACAAAGAGGTAAGGAAATGTCCATAATTGTATATTAGTATAATATAATTTATAATTTTAGTAAAGTATAGTAAAGTTTAAAAGTTGATTTTTTCTTAACTATTCATATTTAAGTGTCCAATATATATCAAAATATATATAGTTCGGGTTTATAAAAGCATTTCTATTTTATTGTAATTATTCAGGTTTTTAATTACATATGGCAAAAGATACATTTTGTATGCATAAATGTTTTAATTATGTTTTAATTAAATGTATTTTATTTTTTATTAATTCTTTATATATATTATATAGTTGTTTGATATTAAATTTAATATACTCAATTAGTTGTTTATTTATGTGATTAAAGGGTTAATTTCAAAAAATATTAAAATTAAAAAAAAAATATTCCCTAATATCATTTAGTTTATTTTTTATTTTCACTAAAAAATCATATTTTTCTTATTATTGTTTTAATTTTATATAATCAAATATCTTTTCTTTTCCAATGTATATAACATTGTTTTTATAAATGTTTGTAAATATTTCTTATTATTATTATTTTTTATTAGATTAGCATATATTTATATACAACAATGCCACACATTCTATGTTTTTAAAATATCTTCTTGAAAGTTTCATTGTAATAGTTGGTGCTTACATTGGAATTCAGATTTTTCAAAATATCCAATTGTTGTTACATTTTTAATATCTATATTGTTAAGTATTTATTAGGCATTCAACATTGTTAATGTTATTCAATATCCATTTCTTACGTAATATTTATTAAACTATTTTTAAGAGCCAAGTACTAGGCATCTATGTTGCTTATCTCAGATATTCATAGTGACAAAAGCTCTCCTATTCACAAAGACAAGTAAACTCATTTTGGATCTTTAATTTCAAGGACTTACTTAATAACTAATTAATTGATATACACATAGAAATATAAATAGTGACAGTTACAAGAAGTAACAAGTAATGCAACAACATATAAACAACAAGTAATCTCACATAGAAATATAAGTACCATGGCAACAAGTAATACATTTTGCAAGTTTGAATGTTTCATAATTTCTTCAACTTTTAGCTTTAAACTATATAAAATATTACAATAAAATATTTCTAAGAGGCAGGTATAAGCAGCCTTGCTGCTATTTCACTTGTTTTTTTTTTGGTTTTGATGTATTGGAACTTACGAAATTAAGTATTTTTTTTGTTTTGATGTATTGGAACTTACGGGATTAAGATGAAATATGTACATAAGAACTTGTTTTTAAATATTTTATACCAGTTCGCCTTGATTGCAATTTATATGTGATTGGCAAGTGCAAATATATATTGGTTCGCCTTTATTGTAGTTTACAACAAATATATATAGTGGTTTTCCTTTATTGAAGTTTAAATGTAATGGACCACTGTAAATATATATTGGTTTGCCCTGATTGCAGTTTACATGCAATGGACAAGTTCAAATATATCCTCGATAAGTCAACTATATCAATGCGTATGCAACATCAACCTTGGCCAGAGATCACGTCGAGGTAAAAGTTGTCAAGAACGTTTTAAGGGTACTTTTAGTATCAATGAAACAAAAGAGAAAAGTGAAGAATTTAACTAGTTTTTTATTATTTTAGTAACTTTAACTAGTTTTTATTATTTTATAGGTTACTAGCACATATTTTCTAAGGTTTTTAAAAATAAGCATGTGTTTATTATTATTTTTTACATTTTTCTCATTTATTATTATTGTTTTTAAATAATTTAATGTGTTGGTTGTGGAGCCTGATCTTCCAAATTTAGAGATATTATCTAGTTGTGTTTGTACCCCAGGTGTATTGTACACTCATTCCCCTTTCCTTGGGGTCTGGGGGTAGCGGCCCCAAGAAATGGGGGTTCGAGGGCGGAGGCCCTGAGAATTTTTTTTGGAATGTGTGTTGTCCAATAGTTTTGCGGACCCATGGTATTGGGTAACTGTACTATTTTCCCATAGTATTTCCCCTATAAAATAAAGCATTGTAACACGACTGTGTATTGTATTGGAAGAGAGACCGTGAGAGCGTGAAGCGGAAGTGCAACGGTTTTGCTGCAGGGTGTATCCCTTCATCTTTCTGGACTGTAATAAAATGACTGGGAATTTCTTTTTGGACATAGCCCATCGTTTGGGTGAGCCATGTTATACTTGTGTCTCTTTGTAATGTTTTAATGTGTTTTGCATCTTATTTATTGATTTAAATGTATATCTGTTATTGTTCTCCAGTCCTATTTTCTAACAATTCATATCAGAGCCAAAAGGTCTATTTGGTTGGTAAACTCGTAGGAAAGAAGGGTTCCTGGTTCGAGTGGGAGCAATGGAAGAAGAAGGAAAGTTTAGGGTTGAGAAATTTAACGACTAAAACTATCAGTTATGGAAGATGCAAATGGAGGAGTATCTTTACCAGAATGATCTATACCTACCGTTGGGCGGAAAAGAAAAACAGTCGGTGACTATGAAGGATGAAGAATGGGAGGTTCTTGATAGAAAGGCACTGGGAACAATACTGTTGTGCTTGGCTTCATCAATGGCATTCAATATTTTGAAAGAAAAAACAATAGAGGGTGTGATGAGCGCATTGAGTAAGCTCTACAAAAAACTCTCGGCTTCTAAGGTATTTTTAATGAAGCATTTATTTAATATGAAGATTTCGGAAGGTGGATTTGTTGCTGACCATTTAAATGAGTTTAATACACTTACCAATCAATTAAGTTCTGTAAAAGTGAACTTTGATGATGAGGTTAAGGCTCTTCTAATATTTTGCTCATTGCCAGAAAGCTAGAATAGTTTGGTCATGGCTGTAAGTAACTCTATCCCTAGTTAAAACACTCTTAAGTTTGATGATGTTGTTGGTGTTATTCTTAGTGAGGAAATGCGAAGAAAACGCATAGGTGAGACATCAAGTAATGTGCTGACCATGGAGAGCAGAGGGAGACAAAACGAGAGAGGAAGAAGCCTAGGAAATCACATCAAGTCTAAAAAGGGAAGATCCAAGTCCAGATTTGGAAAAATAGAGTTTTGGAACTGTGGTAAGAAAGGACATCTAAAGAAAGACTATCGAGCACCAAAGAAGAAAGGTGAGAGGCAGCAAAAGACTACTCATGAAGCGAATGTAGCAGCTGATATGTTACAAGATGCTTTGATTCTTGCATTAGATAATACTAGCGATTACTCGGTAGTAGATTCAAGGGCTTTATGTCATGCTACACCCCATAGGAAATTCTTTCATGATTATGTTTAAGGTGATTTTGGACATGTTTTATTGGGGGATGATAAACCATGTAAAATTGTTGGAAAGGGTAAGGTACGAATTAAGTTAAATAATGGAAGTGAATGCCTGCTAAAGGATGTAAGGCACATTCCTACTATGAAAAGAAATATGATCTCAACAGGGCAGTTGGGAGATAGTAGCCGCTTTTCTATGTTTGGAGAAACATGGTGGAAGATCACTAAAGGATCACTAGTAATAACAAAAGGAGATAGGGTAGGTACGTTATATTTATGTCCTCATAATACTGATTATTCTATCTCTGTAGCTTCCACGAAAATAGGTGCGATGCTGTGGAATCATAGGATTGGCCACATGAGTGAGAAGGGGATGCAGATTCTCAACTCAAGCAAACTGCTTCCAAATTTGAAGCAGGTAAGTTTGAAATTCTGTGAGAACTGTGTTTTTGGAAAATAGAAGAGAGTTAGATTTCTCAGGGTTGGGAAGCAAAAGAAGAATGAAAAGTTAGAGCTTGTACATACAGATGTATGGGGACTAGCTCAGGTATAATTTCTTGGTGGCTCTCATTATTACATTAATTTTATTAATGATGCAACTAGAAAAGCTTGGGTTTATTGCATTAGACAAAAATATGATGTGTTTGATACTTTTAAGAAGTGGAAATCTTTGGCTAAGAATGAGACAGGAAAAAGGTTGAAATGTCTCAGATATGATAATGGAGGTGAGTACTGCAGTAAGCAGCTTAACAGTTACTGTTCACATAATGGGACTCACAAAGAGAAGACCATCCCTAGAACACTAGAAGAAAATGGTGTGTCAGAAAAGATGAACATAACGATCATGGAGCGTGCAAGGTGTATGAAATTGCATGCAGGGTTGCACCTACAGTTTTGAGCTGATGCTATAAACACTATTGTTTATTTAATAAATAAAGAGGATTTAAGTGCTTTGGATGGTGGAATTCTAGAGGAGGCATGGATAGGTAAACAGGTAAAATACTCATTTCTAAGAACTTTTGGTTGTGAAGAATTTGTCCATATTGTTAAAGATGATACAACAAAGCTTGAGGCTAGATCCAAGAAATGTACCTTTATTGGATACAGGGTTGATGATTTTGGTTATCGCCTATGGGATCTTAGAAATTGCAAAATAATAAGGAGTAGAGATGTAGTATTCAATGAAAAGGTCATGTACAAATAATAGTTGCAGGGAAAGAAAGAAGAAAAGGAAAACATAGAGTACACAGTGCTTGATGAAATCAAAGAAAATGAAGTTCCAAACGCACCAGAAAATTAAGAGCAACAGCAGGTGAAACTTCTGTACCTATAATAAAGTCTACCAGGTTAAGTAGACCCCCTAAACAATTCTCTCTTTCACTGTATCATTTATTGATGATTGATTCTGGTGAACTAGAATGTTATGAAGAAGCAACGCAGGTAGAAACTAGAAAGAAGTGGGAGCAAGACATGGATGAGGAGATGGACTCATTGTTAAGAAACCAAACTTGGGATCTCATTAAGTTGCCTGCAGAAAAAAAGGGCATTGCCAAATACATGCATTTACAGGTTGAAGGAAGAAGATGGAGGCAAGAAGTGGTACAAGGCTAGACTTACGGTAAATGGGTTTGCACAAAAGAAAGGTATAGCCTTTGATGAAATATTTTCTCATGTTGTTAAAATGACTTCAATTGGGACTATTTTAAGTCTAGTGGTGGTAGAAAATTTGCATCCTGAACAATTAGATGTAAAAACAACTTTTCTCCATGGGGATTTGGAGGAAGAGATTTATATGCATCAGCCACAAGGGTATGAGGTCAAAGGGAAGGATAATTTGGTTTGGAGGTTGAAGAAGAGCTTCTATGGCCTGAAGCAAGCTCCAAGGAATTGGTATTTGAAATTTGATAAGTTTATGACAAAACAAGGTTATGATAGATGTCAAACTGACCACTATGTTTATTTCAAGAGGCTAGATAATGGAAGACATGTTATCTTCTTATTGTATGTGGATGACATGCTTGTTGTAGGCTCTAACATCCAGGATATAAATGTGCTCAAAAGAAAACTAGCTAAATCATTTGCGATGAAGGATTTGGCTACTCCAAATAAATCCTTGGTATGAGAATAACAAGAGACAAGAAAAATCGCAAATTGACCTTGTCTCAAGGTGAGTACATAGAAAAGGTGTCACAGAGGTTTAGAATGCAGAATGCAAAACCTGTCAGTACACCTTTGATTAGAGGAAATTTGAGGTCTAAAATGGGCCTCCTAAGGAAAATAATAAAATAATGGTTAAAATAATAAAATAATAGTTAAAATATTAAGATAATAGTTATTAATTTTGGAGGAAGAAAGAAAGAAACTACTTTTTTTTTGTTCGTATTTTCAACATATCTCCCTGTGTTTTTACTCAAGTCTTGAGTGGGAGAGCTCGTTGGATGTGGAATTTAATTCTGCATCCAACGAGTACCCACACTACATACTTTTGACGGACCCCGCTATCCAAAAAATAAGAAAAACCTAAAAAAATGTGATGATGACATCATCATCACGTTTTTTTCAGGTATTTCTTGTTTTGGGGGTAACGGGGTCCGTCAAAAGTATGTAGTGTGGGTACTCGTTGGATGCGGAATTAAATTCCACATCCAACGAGCTCCCCTACTTGAAATTTGAGTAAAAACACAAGGAGACATGTCGAAAATACAAACAAAAAAAGTAGTTTTCTTGTATGACAAATATGTCAAGTCAACCATTATGGTTGACTCATTTTATTGAAATTCTATTGGTTCTTGAATTCCAACTCACAAAATTTATTATTGGCACGTTTTCTTATAAGGCCCATTTTAGACCCCAAATTTCCTCTAATGGGTAGCCATTTCAAAATAAGCAAGGATATATGTCCAGAGACATAGGAAGAGATAGATTACATATCCAAGATTCCCTATTCATGAGTGGTTGGAAGCTTGATGTATGCCATGGTGTGCACAAGACCAGATATTGCACATGCAGTGGGAGTTGTGAGCAGGTATATGAATAATCCAGGTAAAGATAATTAGAAAGCAGTATAGTGGATTCTCATGTATTTGAGAGGTACCACTTCTCATGCATTATGTTTTGGAGGTTCAGACATTGTTCTATAGGGATATGTTGATGAAAATATGGCTGGTGATAAAGACAGTAGGAGGAGAAACAAATGGTATGTGTTTACAGTGGGTGGAACAATAGTAAGTTGGATTTGAAAACTGCAACAACTTGTTTCACTTTCAACAACAGAAGCAGAGTATGTTGCTGCTACAGAGGCTAGTAAGGAGATGATTTGGTTGCATAGGTTAATGGAAGAATTGGGTAAGAAGCAGGAGAATAGTATCCTATACAGTGACAGCCAGAGTGCCATTCATCTTGCAAAGAAATCAGCCTTTCATTCAAGGATTAAACATATACAACTCAAGTACCACTTCATAACATTTGCTCTAGATGAAGAACTGTTAAAACTAGAAAAGATACATACTAGCCAGAATCCTGAAGACATGTTGACAAAGGGAGTAACTAAAGAGAAACTGAGTTTCTACTCGGTTTCTATTGGCCTTCAAGCATAAAGGTGAAAATAAGAAAATTTCCAAGTCCAAGGTCTAGAGCATAGTCCAGCAAGTGCAGTAGTGGTGGAGTTTCTACGATCAATCTCCAAGTGGGAGATTGTTGGTTGTGGAGCGTGATCTTCCAAATCCAGAGATATTATTCAGTTGTGTTTGTACCTGAGGTGTACTGTACATTCATTCCCCTTTCCTTGGGGTTTGGGGGCAGAGCTGCTGAGAAAATGTTTTTGGGATGTGTGTTGGCCAACAGTTTTGTGGACCCATGGTATTGGGTTAACCGTACTATTTTCCCATGGTATTTCCCCTATAAAATAAAGCATTGTAACATGACTGTGTATTTTATTGTATTGTATTGGAAGAGAGACTGTGAGAGTGTGAAGAGAAAGTGCATTGGTTTTGCTGCAGGGTGTATCCCTTCATCTTTCTAGACTGTAATAAAAGCATTGGCAATTTCTTTGTGGGCATAGCCCATCGTTTAGGTGAGCCATGTTATATCTACAAATTTATGTAATGTTTTAATGAGTTTTGCATATTGTTTATTGATTTAACTGTATATCTGTTATTGTTCCGCGATCTTGTTTTTTAACAATTGGTATCAGAGCCAAAAGGTCTATTTGGTTGGTAAACTCACAGGAAAGAAGGGTTCCTGGTTTGAGTGGGAGCAATGGCGGAAGAAGGAATTTTTAGGGTTGAGAAATTTAATGGCCAAAACTCTCAGTTATGGAAGATGCAAATGGAGGACTATGTTTACCAGAAGGATTTGTACCTTCCGTCGGGCGGAAAAGAAAAACAATCGGTGGCTATGAAGGACGAAGAATGGGAGGCTCTTAATAGAAAGGCACTGGGAACAATACAGTTGTGCCTAGATTCGTTAGTGGCATTCAATATTTCAAAGGAATAAACAACAGAAGGTGTGATGAGCGCATTGAGTAAGCTCTATGAAAAACCCTCGGCTTCTAACAAGGTATTTTTAATGAAGCATTTATTTAATATGAAGATGTCGAAAGGTGGATCTGTTGTTGACCATTTAAATGAGTTTAATACACTTACCAATTAGTTAATTTCTGTAAAAGTGAACTTTGATGATGAGGTTATGGATCCTCTAATATTGTCCTCATTGCCAGAGAGTTGGAATAGCTTGGTCATGGCTGCAAGTAACTCTGTCCCTAGTTAAAACACCCTTAATTTTGATCATGTTGTTGGTGTTATTCTTAGCGAGGAAATGTGAAAAAAAGAACAGGTGAGACATCAGGTAATGCGTTGACCATGGAGAGCAGAGGGAGACAAAAAGAGAGAGGAGGGAGCCCAGAAAATCACAGCAATTATAAAAAGGGAAGATCCAAGTCTAGATTCAGAAAAATAGAGTGCTGGAACTATGGTAAGAAAGGACATCTAAAAAAAGACTGCTAAGCACCAAAGAAGAAAGGTGAGAGGCAGCAAGAGACTACTCAGGACAGTGAATGTAGTAGGTTATGTGTTAAAATATGCTTTGATTCATTCTTACATTAGATAATACTAGTGATTACTAGGTAGTAGATTCAGGGGCTTCATGTCATGCTACACCCCATAGGAAATTCTTTCATGATTATGTTCAAGGTGATTTTGGAAATGTTTTATTGGGGGATGATGAACCATGTTAAATTTTTGTAAAGGGTAAGGTACGAATTAAGTTAAATAATGGAAGTGAATGGCTGCTAAAGGATGTAAGGAACATTACTTCTATGAAAAGAAATCTTATCTCAACAGGGCAGTTGGTAGATAGCGGATGTTTGTCTATGTTTGGAGAAACATGGTGGAAGATCACTAAAGCATCACTGGTGATAGAAAAAGGAGATAGGGTAGGTAAGTTATATTTATTTCCTCATAATACCGATTATTCTATCTCTATAGCTTCCACAGAAATAGGTGCGACGTTGTGGCATCATAGGCTTGGCCACATGAGTGAGAAGGGGATGCAGATTCTCCACTCAAGGAAACTACTTCCAGATCTGAAGCAGGTAAGTTTGGAATTCTGTGAGAAATTTGTTTATGGAAAATAGAAGAGAGCTATATTTCTCAGGGTTGGGAAACAAAAGAAGAGTGAAAAGTTAGAGCTTTTCCATACAAATGTATGGGTACCAGCTCTCGTTATTATGTTACTTTTATTGATGATGCAACTAGAAAAACTTGGGTTTATTGCATTAGACAAAAATCTGATGTGTTTGATACTTTTAAGAAGTGGAAAAATTTGGATGAGAATGAGACAGGAAAAAGGTTGAAATGTCTCAGATATGATAATGGAGGTGAGTACTGTAGCAAGGAGTTTGACAGTTACTGTTCACATAATGGGATTCGTAGAAAGAAGACCATCCCTAGAACACCACAAGAAAATGGTGTGTCAAAAAGGATGAATAGAACGATCATGGAGCATGCAAGGTGTATGAGATTGCATGCAGGGTTTCCCTTAAAGTTTTGGGCTCATGTTGTAAACATTGTTGTTTATTTAATAAATAGAGGGCCTTCAAGCACTTTGGATTGTGGCATTCTAGAGGAGGCATGGACAAGCAAATAGGTAAAATAATCATTTCTGAGAACTTTTGGTTGTGAAGCATTTGTCCATATTGATAAAGATGATAAAACAAAGCTTGAGACTAAATCAAAGAAATGTACCTTTATTGGATACGGGGTTGATGATTTTGGTTATCGCTTATGGGATCTTAAAAATTGCAAAATCATTAGGAGTAGAGATGTAGTATTCAATGCAAAGGTCGTGTACAAAGATCAGTTGTAGGGAAAGAAAGAAGAAAGGCTAAACACAAAGTACATAGTGCTTGATGAAATCAAAGAAAATGAAGTTCCAAAGGCACCAGAAAATCAAGAGCAATAGCAGGTACCTGAAACTCCTGCAACTATAAGAAAGTCTACCAGGTTAAGTAGACCCCTTGAAGGATTCTCTCCTTCACTGTATTATTTATTGATGATTGATTCTAGTGAGCCAGAATATTATGAAGAAGCAATGCAGATAGAAACTAGAAAGAAGTGGGAGCAAGGCATGGATGAGGAGATGGACTCATTGCTAAGAAACCAGACTTGGGATCTGGTTAAGGTGCCTACAGAAAAAAGGGCATTACAGAATAAATGGTTTTACAGGTTCAAGGAAGAATATGGAGGAAAGAAGCGGTACAAGGATAGACTTGTTGTAAAGGGGTTTGCACAAAATAAAGGTATAGACTTTGATGAAATATTTTCTCTTGTTGTTAAAATGACTTCAATTAGAACTATTTTAATTCTAGTGGTGGCAGAATATTTTCATCTTGAATAGTTAGATGTAAAAACAACCTTTCTCCATGGGGATTTGGAGGAAGAGATTTATATGCATTAGCCACAAGGGTATGAGTTCAAAGGGAAGGAGAATTTGGTTTGCAGGTTGAAGAAGATCTTGTATGGCCTGAAGCAAGCTCCAAGGCAGTGGTATTTGAAATTTGATAAGTTTATGACAAAACAAGGTTATGATAGATGTCATTCTAACCACTGTGTTTATTTCAAAAGGATAGATAACAGAAGATATATTAACTTGTTATTGTATGTGGATGACATGATTGTTGTAGGCTCTAACATGCAGGATATAAATGTGCTCAAAAGAAAACTAGCTAAATCATTTTCAATGAAGGATTTGGGTGCTGCAAATAAATCCTTGGTATGAGAATAACAAGAGACAGGAAAAATCACAAATTGACATTGTATCAAGGTGAGTACATAGAAAAGGTGTTGCATAGGTTTAGAATGCAGAATGCAAAACCTGTCAGTACACATTTGGCTAGCCATTTCAAACTAAGAAAGGATATGTGTCCGTAGACATAGGAAGAGATAGATTACATGTCCAAGATTCCCTATTCATCAGCGGTTGGAAGCTTGATGTATGCCATGGTGTGTATAAGACCAAATATTGCACATGCAGTGGGAGTTGTGAGTAGGTATATGAATAATCCAGGTAAAGAGCATTGGAAAGCAGTACAGTGGATTCTCGGGTATTTGAGAGGTACCACTTCTCATGCATTATGTTTTGGACGTTCAGACATTGTTCTACAGGGATATGTTGATGTAGATATGGATGGTTATACAGATAGTAGGAGGAGCACCACGGGGTATGTGTTTACTGTGGGTGGAACAACATTAAGTTGGATTTCAAAACTGCAATAGGTTGTTGCACTTTCAACAATGAAAGTAGAGTATGTTGCTACTACAGAGGCTAGTAAGGAGATGATTTGGTTGTAGAGGTTCATGGAAGAATTCGGCAAGAAGCAAAAGAATAGTATGTTGTATAGTGACAGCTAGAATTCCATTCATCTTGCAAATAAATCAGCCTTTCATTCGAGGTCTAAACATATACAACTCAAGTACCACTTCATAAGATCTGTTCTAGATGAAAAACTGTTAAAACTAGAAAAGATACATACTAGCCAAAATCCTGCAGACATGTTGACAAAAGGAGTAACAAAAGAGGAAGTAAGTTCCTACTCGGTTTCTGTTGGCCTTTAAGCATGAAGGTGAAAATAAGAAATTTGCCAAGTCCAAGGTCCAAAGCATAGTCCAGTAAGTGCAGTATCGGTGGAGTTGTTGTGATCAGTCTCCAAGTGCAAGATTGTTGGTTGTGGAGCCTAATCTTCCAAATCTAGAGATATTATTCAATTTTGTTTGTATCCCAGGTGTACTGTACACTCATTCCCCCTGCCTTGGGGTTTGGGGTACTGCCCCTAAAAAGGGGGTTCAGAGGTAGGGCTCCTGAGATTTTTTTTTTTGGATGTGTGTTGGCCAACAGTTTTGTAGACCCGTGGTATTGGGTTAACCGTACTATTTTCCCATGGTGTTTCCCCTATAAAATAAAGCATTGTAACACAACTATGTATGGTATTGTATTGTATTGGAAGAGAGACTGTGAGAGCGTGAAGAGGAAGTGCTGCATTTTTGCTGCATGGTGTATCCCTTCATCTTCTTGGACTATAATAAAAGGACTGGCAATTTCCTTGTGGATGTAGCCCATCGTTTGGGTGAACCACGTTATATCTATGTCTCTCTCTAATGTTTTAATGTGTTTTGTATCTTTTTTATTGATTTAACTGTATATCTTTTATTGTTCTGCGGTCCTATTTTCTAACACATTGTATATTAATTTATCTTTAACCAAAACAAATATAAAATGATCTTGTTACAAATATGATATTTCTTTAATTCATAAATATTAACATGTTTTTCTTCACGAAATTCCTAAAAACTAATAACTTTAGTTTTACCTAGAGCTGCAAATTCATGGGACAAAGTTTAGATAACATATGTAGGTCTCTACAGAGAGAGTTTTCAATTTATCTTAAACTATCCTTCACGTCAAGTTCCTACAATTTAGTTACTTCAAATTTAGTGTGAATAGAATGTTGAAAAGCACCAAAAAACCAACAATAGCTCCAAAACTGATCCAGTACCAATACCCATGAGTGAACATGCCTCTTCCCTTCAAAATTGATTTCCCAATGGTTGGTTAATCTATGTTGGGATATTGTTGGGCTGCATGAAATACATCAGTCCACCCAACCATTACTCAAATAACTATGCATGAATTAAAGATATTTGGTTATGTGGAATTGTAAAATGAATGTTGTAACCAACATGAAGGTTTCATTTAGTTTGTAATTTGTGTGTATGTGTTTTGATTCTTATTTAATAGGGAATAAGAATGAGCTTTCAACGAGGATTTTCAATAAGTGTATTATATTCTTATAATTAATGCATGGAGCTTATTGCTAATCATTTTGGTGAGCTTCAAAAGTTGTGCATTAATTCATTACAAATAATAATGCAGTTATCCAATAATTAAACCAATGTAACATAAAAATAAAAAACAATCATTTTCATTATAAATAATAATGTAGTTATTCAATAACTAAACCAATGTACCATAAACATAAAAAAAAATATGATAAAAAATCAATCTAGTATAAACTTTACAAGCCCAACAAACCAACCCTTGAACTAGTGTAACATAAACATAAAAAAATATGATCAAGAAGCAATCTAGTATAACTATTTACATGTCTAACAAACCAAGGCTTCTACCAACCTTCAACCTACCAATCTAGGTAGCAATCTAGTATAACTATTTACATGTCTAACAAACCAAGGATTCTACCTACAACCTACCAATCTAAGTAGCAATCCAGTATAACTATTTACATGTCTAACAAACCAAGGCTTCTACCTATTAATCTAACTTTGGACTTCGGTAGGTATGTGTTGCCATGCAACCTTTTTATTATTGGAGTGATTTTTTAGTTTTTATGAATGATCGGTTTACTTTACTTTAAGTAAATATATAATAACTTACCTTCTCAAGGTATTTTATTCATTGTATAAAGCATACGGTATATTATGGATTTGGTGTCAAAACTTATATTTTCATTATACTTCACGGTGCTTGCACAACGTCCGTTTCATGGTGCTTGTACAACGTCTAAATGCAATGGTACGTAAATCTAAAATTTGTAACCATTACATTCTTATTTATGGTGACAATACTACACTGCTTGGGATTTGGTTTTAGCATGAATATTTTTACTTACTCCCATTTCTTTGTTATTTATGGTGACAATACTACACTGCTTGGGATTTGGTTTTAGCATGAATATTGTTACCTACTCTCATTTTTTTTGACTGGTTGACAGGTAGTTTGATGGTTATGGAGATTTTTTGGGTGTAATTCTATATGGAGATATTGAAGCTTTTGAATGTGCAAAACATGTGGGAAGAATAGTTGTAAGTATAATTAATCTATGTGTTTCTTGGTGGATTTTGAAATGTATAACAAATATATATCATGTGAACTCTTTGCCTCATGAAATCCCTTTGACAATTCCAAAGGACAGAGTATCCTTTGGTGCATCTCTGCTATTTGGGGCCTAGTTGGGAAGAAATACCTATTTGTGCCACTTGGGCCATAATAAAAATTGGTGTGGATTTTCTACTAGGCTCACTTATCCCTGTGATAACATGTACTTTAAGCAAGTTATTCCCCAAAGTATTTATCAACACATCAGTGATTTCAGATAGCTTTTTTCTAGCATGTCGGCATTCCCCAAAGTACATGGATTTTCATTTGGATTTTCATTTTGACCATTTTCAATTACTTCATATTTAGATTGCAGATGGTGGTGGTAGAGATACAATTATGTTTCATCAGCATCTATGGATTCAGGGACATCATTCATGTGAGTTCTTCTCTAGTTCAGTTTATGTAGTGAAAACAAGGGTTTTAAGTAACGGAGAACATAAATAGACCATTTCCCACTAGCTTCTTGTCCAAGTGCACCTGTGAAAGGTTGTCCTCTCTTCTAAACCCCATATTCCTAACCACGCCTCTATACTTGTGGATTTTTTCCATTAAACTAAATGCAATTTTTAATTTTACTATTCTAATTGTCGTTTGCTTATTCAATTGGGATTCAATTTTTTTAGTCCAAAAATAAGAATACAACATAAATTTTATTTGATGGAATATTTTATTTATGTTATTTTCAATTATATGTGGAATATAGAGGTAAAGCACATGACGACAACTTTCCAATGAATGCCTCATCCACATACTAGAGAGATAAATGCCCAAAGATGATTCAATAAGATAAATTTTCTATTACTATTTTTTAGGTAGATCCTTCATATCTTACCATAATTTGTTTGGATGTAGACATGGAAAAGGGCTTGTTGGAACCTGTCAATCTAACCCTCAATGACTAGTCTAACCTATAGGATGTAGAATATGGATCACACGAAACTATTATTTAATTGCAAGATCTACAATGAAGATGCATGTTTTTTGAATGATTGCAATTATTCCTCCCCACTCCCCTCATGAATCTTTAGAGCAAGGGAAGACTTGTTGGAAGATGAATGGAAATATTGAAACCCTCACTAGAATATTGATTCAATAACCTCAAGTGAATATGTCATGACCAAAAGATAACAACCATCTTAGTGGTGTTAAGTAAATGCAAGACAAAAAACACAAAAAGGAAAATATTTGATTGCCTCTAGCATATTTGTAGTTCTTTCTTGTCTAAATCTTGAATAATTATCTTCTATTGTTTCTATGGAGGGTACAATCATGACTCCTCTCGACTAATCACAAATAGGTTGAATCCCCTTTGTCAAATATGCCACATGTTGTTAACCTTTTTCCTTCCAATCTATTCTTGATGTCATCCCTAATTCCTTAGTAGACATTGTTCCCCATTTTCTACTTCCATTTGATTCTCCTAGGATGGTATTGGTTCCCTTCCACTTCTTTAACCCCTATGGGTTGAGATGAATCCTACATGGTAGCCTATAGGATCCTACAAATTGAAGGTATCTTATAGGGTCCTATGTAGGCTTATATGGATAGCTTCCATCACAACCTACATGCCTTGCTGTTGATTTTGGGTTGTAGGATTCTATCTTAGCCTACAAGCCTCTATAGGATGAGATGGAATCCTACAGGGGCTTGTAGGATGGGATTCAAATCACCTATCCTCCAAGGATATATACATTTCATGGATATAATCAATAATTCAGTTATCTCTAGACCAACTTAAATATATTAGTCAAGTAATGTTGTTTGTATTCTCATGTTTTCTTAACACTTATGGATGATTTAAAATTTAGTATCCTTGTTGTCATCTTATAGTGAGATTAAGGACAACAAGAATAAATTTTATAATAATTTGATATAGAGGCTTTCTTTCATGACTTTGAGGTACTTAGTCATTGGTTGAGACAAATGATTGTGGGTTTCTCTTTACCATTGATTATTATCCTTTGATAAAGAATTGGATTTCTACCCGTGTCATCTTGAAGTACATGCCATGTTCATTTGGGATGAATCGTGTTCATTTGGGATGAATCCCATGATTGTAGGTAACATGGGGAATTTTAGTAATATTTCTATGAAATAAATCAATATTGACAACAATTGCCTTGGTTCATATTTCTTAGAAAGAGAGGTATCTCAAATTTTTATATAAGCCAAGGTTTGGTTTATAATGTGATGTTGCATGTGCTTTTTTCGGTCTGCTACTTGCTGAAAATTTTAATGTATAATACTTCAAGCAATTTTTGGTAGTCTATTTTCAAGCAATATTGTTGTGATCCTTTGTTGTGGTTTGAAAGCTTACCATTTGTTTAGGAGAGCATTTTTATCATTTTTATCTTGACTTTTTGATCTTATGTATTCTTACATTTGGTAAGCCTATATTATATTTATCTTTTATCTAATAAATTTCTAAGGAGGCTTACAAAATTGTATATGAAATACTTATAATGTTTCCCCTAAAATACAAAAAAACTTAGGCTATAGTGTGCTATCAAATTAACTAGTTCTAGTGCATAGTTTGTGAATGATTTATGCACTTGTTCCTTCCATTTACAATCTTTAACACAAGATTTTCAACTTTTTCTATACTTTTTATTGCATAAGCATATGAATATAAAGGGTTCTAGCTCAATGGCAGAGCATTTATATTACAAAGCAAAAGGTTGGTGGTTCGATTCCATCGCGCCCAAATATTCTAAATCAATAGAGTGTTTTGTAAACTTTATTTAAAAAAAAATTAATCTTTAGTTGATTTTACTGAAATGAATGACTATTTCATATTTTCTTCTATATATATATATATATATATATATATATATATATATTGCATGATTTATTTGNATATGGTGCTAATGATGAAGCCAAACATGGCACTAATATGGGAGTAAAATAAGACATTACTTTCGATGCAAAACATGGCGCTACAGAGGAACCAAAATATGGGTCAACAATAGAAGCAATATTTGGTGTCATTTTGGTAGAAAAACATGATGCAAAAAATAAAGCAAAAATTGGTGCAAATTTGGAAGCGGAAATTGGCACATATTTGGAAGTAAAACATGGTGCAAAATGGGATGCTAAAGTGGTAGAAAAATGGATGCAATATTGGATGCTAATTTGGATCCTAACATGGTTCTATTAAGGATGCAAATATGGTGCTAATGGGGATGTCATTTAAGAAGAAAAATCAGACACTCGCTAGGAAGCAAAATATGACGTTATTTAGGAAGCAGACCTTGACATTATTTAGGAAGCAAAGTTGGACGCTATTCTAGAAGCAAAAAAATAGACGCTATTTTGGACATCATAAAGGATGCTATCTAGGAAGAAAAAAAAAATGTTTTTTGAGACGCTTTAAGTTTTCTCCATGATGCGTCGGATTTAGCATCTAGTTTGACTTCTCAATGTAAACAAATTTTACACTAAAAAGGGACGTTAAATGGGATGCTAATTCCAGGATTTGTTGTGCTGAAATTGCACATTTTTACACCATATCACGTATGAAGTGATACAAAATTTCTATGTTCTTTGACTTGTCATGAAAAACTTGGTTCACTGACATATGCACACAACTCTAGTTATCATAGTGAATCATGGCTGGCTCTGCAATCTAGCTAAACAATATCGCAAGAAGTTTATGAAGCCAAACTGCTTCTCAGGATGCTGAACTAGGAGCCATATATTCGGCCTCTGCAGTACTGAGAGCTACTAAGTTCTACTTCCTACTGCATAAGGAAATTACTGCAGAACCCAGACTAAAACAACATCTTGAAGTACTCTTCATATCTGTAGTGAATCCAACCCAATTTGAGTATGTAAACCATTTCAATTTCAAGTCACATTCTGAATCATATTGTAGACCATATCCCACAGTGCCACGTAAGTATCTCAGCACATGTTTTGCAACAATATAGTGAATATGCCCCGGTTCACACATGAACCGAATGAGAGAATTCACACCCAAAAAAATATCTGGTTTGGTGTTCCTCAGATACATCAAGGTCCCAATCAGCTGACAATACATGGTGAGATCAATCAAATTTGAACCTAGAGTAGAATCCCTCAACTTATTCAAGTTTGCATCCATCGGAGTAGCTATGGATTTGCAGTCCAACATTTTGAATCCCTTCAGTATATCTATGGTGTATTTTTCTTAACCTAGGAAAATATCCTCCTACCTCTCCCATACTTCTAATCCAAAAAAGTAATGCATCAATCCAAGATCCTTCATTTTGAAATCAGAGGCGAGCTTCTTCTCACACCATATGATAAGTTTCTCATTTCCAGTGAGAAACAATTCATCAACGTATAGTACCAAAATCAATGTCTCATCATTCATAACCTTGAAGTAAAGGTTTGGGTCTGTATCACTCTTAGTGAATCCCAAACTCACCAGGAATCCATCTATTCATCGATACCAAGCACAGGGTGTTTTCTTGAGTCCTGCATATAAATCATTTTTTAGCTTGCATACATGAGACTCCTTTCTATGGACAAAAACCATTGTGGTTGTTCAATATATACTTCTTCATCAATAATGCCATTAAGAAATGTTGTCTTTACATCCATCTGATACAACTTCCATCCCATAGTTGAAGCAATAGCAATGATTTATCTGATGGAAGTAAATCGAGCCACATGAGAAAATGTCTCATCATAATCGAATCCCTCTTTCTAAGAGAACCCTCTGGCAACAAATATGGCCTTGTATTTTTTTTAATGCTCCCATTTGTACCATGTGGAGATTCATGCTCCTCTGCATTCTGCAAAATCTGTCATGCCCATCTTGGTATTTTTCATCTTACTGCCATATCTATGAGAGCATCATCTAGATGAAATGGATCAATGGGGATGATCGGTTTATTCATTTATTCATACTCCCTCTTAATGTTTGGAGGGGAGATGATCTCATATATTCATCATCATCGATCTCCATATCTGATCCTCTTCCTTTCTGGATAGCCATTTCTTCTTCAAAGGTTAAATCCTGACTAAATTTGATTTTCATCGATCCTGGGATGTATATTCTGTAAGCATTTAAAGACTTGCAATATCCCACAAATGATCCCTTTTTTCCTGAAGTTTCTAACTTGGGCACGTGAATGTAGACTAGAAAGTAATTATCCATCTTGGTGATGACCAGGTTCATCAAGGATTCTTCAATTGTCTTGTTTGAGTCACGATAATAGTGTCATCATTTTTCTATAATATGCATATATTAGAATCCTTGTCTTTGAGGGATAACTCCCTCTGTCTCTCAAAAGTTGATTGAGTAAATCTTGTTGAAGAAGCAGATATACCGATATTTGTAGAAGCCTTCCGCTTCTGATCACCAAATCTATGGATGAGATCATTCTAGTTCTAAGAGTGATAATTCATGATTCTAGAGGCTTTATTCTTCTATTTCATCCATATACATCAATGGGATCGCTTGTCCTTGTAGATCATGGAATTCTCTACAAGTCAAATCCTGTCGGATGGTTAGCAATATTTCATAATCAATGTATTAAAAAAATAATGTAGGAAAATTTTGGTCAATGCTTTGACACAACACACATAAGGCCATTATTTGTATGCTTATGGTCTCCATTATATCACACCATTAAGAGTGTGTACTAATCCAAGTATGTTATAAAAAAGTTGTCATCCTATATGGGTTGTGTAGCATGACGGGCTATTTAACTAATCATCATGTGTATAGAAAACACTACATAAGCCTACCTGTTAACTTCATGAATTTATAAATGTAGATATATTTAAAACATATTAAAAACAACCAGATCTAATATACTAGAGCATGTAAAATAAAATACTTATCTTTTGTAGTTTTGTGGGTGGGATCCCACTGTAAGATTTCGTTGATCTTGATATGTTTGCTTGACGATCATCATATTCTAGGTCTTTATATAATTTTTTAGAAGAAGAACTTCAAACGATCATCATTCCTTGGCTCCTTGTGAGGAGGGTCTTCTTCTAAATCAGTAGTTGAAGCTTTATGCTTCTTTTTGTTTGAACTTTGATAGCTACTAGCATAATGAGCGTATTTCTTGCACCTATAGCATTGTATTTGAGATAAATCCTTCTTCTCTTGTTTCTTCTGATCTAGGGGAGGAATTAATATATTATTGACGGACTCCCTTCCCCTTCCCTTTCCCTTCTTGGCATGAGATACAAACGCTTGATTTTCCTCAAGTTGAGCGCCATGAAGTCTTTTTGATGCTGCTATTCTCATTTCTTCCTGAGTGTATTCTTCCCATAGCTTATCAAATTTGGGAATCTTGGTTTGACCACTTATAGTTTTAATGAAAGACTCCCAAGGTCATAAGAATATCAATTTCTTCAAGATTGTCTCCACTAGACTTTAGCTTGTCCCAGAGCTCAGTGATCATCATGAAATATGAGGCAATATTATTGGACTTCGTCATCTACATATTCTATAGTTTATTCCTCAATGTGAGAGTCAAATTGATGCTATTGTGTTCAAATAGATTCTTCAAGGTTTTTAACATCTTCCTCACTATTGTGTTTTGTGATATCTAAGGAACCAAGTGTTCTGTAACTGAGTCCGCCAAAATCCTTCTTGCTTTGGAATCATTCTTCCTCCAACGAGGTTTGTCTTCTCCAACTTCTGGCTTTGGGACCTTTTCATTTACTCATTGTAACAGGTCATTTTATTCTAGTAGGGGAATAACCCTAGACTCCATAGGGATGAAGCTAGAAGCTCCTTCCAGACGATCTTCAACCTTCATGCTGATCATCTTGACTGTATATGAAGGTTGGATTTTTGGAAAACTTACTCCACAGATAAATGTGCCCTAAAGAGGTGAGTTGAGAAGAGGTTGAGTGGAGCCAAAACTATGGAGGGAGTAGGTAAAAAACTAAAACCCTAATTTATATTGGAGCTATATAATTAGGTAAAAATTGAAAATTATCAGAATTGAATTCTATGTTTACCAAAATATGCACCCTCGAAATTCTCAAGGCTCTTTTTCTGCCAAAAGGTTGAGAGAATACCTTGAAAGATGAAACCTTAGTTTCAACTCGTTTCCGATAGAGTTTTGACGATGGCTTCTTCTAGCACTCATCTGATACCATGTTAGAATTTCATAAGATTATAGAAGTATATCTTAATTGTATTTATCAATGGGATCACTAGAATATAAACAAAGCACATAACAATAACATGAGTAATTTTATCCTGGGAAACTAGAATGTGAGAAAAACTAGCAACCTTCGTCTAGAGATGATAATTCTGAGATTAGAGTACAATGAAGAAGAAAGAGAAAATATGGAAAACCTTTCCAAAGATAGAAACCTTGAAAACAATATTCTTATATAGTATATGCGAACTTCTCTCTCTCCCAGAAAACTGCGAACTTCACTTTGTTGTTGTGCTGCTACTGTGTGGAATAATGAGGGGCGCCTCCTATTTATACATATTTTCCACTAATAATTTAACTGGGGCCTAATTATTTTGGGGCAACAATATAATTTATATTTTATAATTTATTTTTTCTTTTCTTTTTCTTGATTTTCTCCCAAGGTCTACATTGTTCTTCTAGGATTTGTACAATTCATTACAATAAGTTCATCTCCCGTAGGAGGTACAATACATGAACAATAAGAATAGCTTCTGAAGTTGCACAAAATACAACAAGGAACATTAACCATTGAAGAATTTGTAACCAAGTTTGTAAATTTAAAACGCTATGTACCTTAATTAAGGGAAGAAAAAGCCAAGGTTTATAGGTTTATCAGTTGCTTACCCTGAGCTTATAAGGAAAATATTGAGTTTGAGATGCCTAAGACCATGGATGAGGCAATTAGAAAAGCTAAATTGTGTTACCATTTGTTCAAACAAATATCAGAACTAACTAGAAGTTGGAAAAATAAAAATAAAATGAGAAGACAGATCAACGTAAAAATGGATTTAAACTATTATGTTTTAGAAAGGAACATGAATTTATACTGATAACAGTTGTAGTAATTCGGGTACAACTATCAGCATTGGTGTAAAGGGTACTGGTACTACCAATGGTGGGTGGAACAAAAATGCTAAAGAGGTTAAATGTTGGGGTTGTAATGGAACTCGTCTATACATAAAATATCCTCAAAATCCCAATAAAAATATGGCTCCCATAAATATGCTACATGAAGCTTCCACGGTCAATGACATAGCTACGAACATACCTAGAATTAATGCTTATTTGGAAGATAGGAAGGAACATCAATCTACTCTGTTGGAAGTAGAAGTTAAAATCTCAATTACATCTGTTTCTATACTTATTTATTCATGAGCTAATTTAAGTTACATTGCACCAAGAGTACTTGAAAAATGTAAACTTAGAGAAAAGCAAAAGAATACATGGTTGGTACAATTAGTGACATGAATGAAAAATAAAGTTACTGAAATATTTAAGGATTGCAGATTAAGTCTCAATGGCCTGAATACTACAATAAATATGAACATACTTCCGTCAAGATCATATGATATTTTGATAGGTATGGACTAATTATAAGCTCATAGAGCCATCATTGATTGTTTACATAAAATTTTTGATTGCATGGATGAGGAAGGTAAAATTCACATAGTAAAATGAATTTAGAGACCTATATCTACATGACAAATTTCTAGAGTACAATTAAAAAAAATTATTAGGAAAGGGTGTCAGCTGTATGCCATCAAATTTAAACAAACTGAAATGGAAAATCCAAAAACAACAATGGAACAGTTTCCTGTTTTGAAGGAATTTCAGGATGTATTTCCTTAGGAAATACCTGGACTACCACCTAAATGAGATTTAGATTTTACCATAGATTGAATTCCAGGTTCAGCACCGGTATCATGAGTTCCCTACCATATGACTACTCCAGAACTAATAGAATTAAGAATGCAGATACATGAATTATTGGAAAAGGGATATATTCGGCATAGTGTTTCTCCATGGGGAGCACCTTTGTTGTTTGTTAAAAATAAATATCAAACCTTCAGAATGTGTATAGATTATCAACAATTTAATAAGATGACAGTTAAAAATAAATACCCTTTACCGAGAATAGATGATCTTTTTAATCAAATTGGTGGAGCAAAAATATTTTCAAAAATTGATCTCAGATCAGAGTACCATCAGGTATGGGTTAAAGATGAGGACATCCATAAAGCTACATTCTGAATTAGATATGGACATTATGAATTTGTGGTAATGTCATTCGGTTTAACAAATTCTCCTGCAACATTTATGAATATGATGAATAATGTGCCGAGTAAATTTTTGGATAAATTTGTGTTGGCATTTATTGATGGTATTCTAGTATATTCAAAGAATGAGGTGAAGCATGAAGGGAACTTAAGTAAGGTTTCGGAAACCTTAAAGGAACATCGAATATATGCAAAATTAAGTAAGTGCAAATTTTATAAAAAAGAGGTACAGTACTTAGGACATGTCATTTCGGAAAAGGGAATAATGGTTGATTCCAGAAAAATCAGGGCTATATTGGAATGGATGGAACCAAAATATGTACATGATATAATATATTTTATGAGATTAACAAGATACTACCACAAATTCATAGAAAAATTTTCCAAAATAGCTTACCGTATAACCACTTTACAACATAAAAGTGTTATATTTATCTTGAGTTAACAGTGTCAGGATAGCTTTGAGAAACTAAAACAATTATTGACAACAAAACTAGTACTAAAAGTTATTGATCCAAGTAAGGACTTTGTGGTATGTAGTGATGCAAGTAAAGAAGGGTTAGGAGGGGTTTTAACTCAATAAGGTCATGTAATTTGTTATGAATCACATAAACTAAAGGAACATGAAAAGAATTATGTGGTACATGATATAGATTTGGAAGCTATCATTCATGCCCCTAAAATTTGGCAGCATTATTTAATAGGAAAGAAATTCTTGTTATTAACATACAATATTGGGTTAAAATATTTATTTGATAAAAAAATATTAAATTCTCGTCAAGCCAGGTGGCTTGCATTCTTGAGTGAGTATGATTTTGAAATTAAACACATAAAAGGAAAGAAAAACATTGTAGCAGATGCATTAAGCCAACAAATACATAAATTGCATTCAATGCTGATTAGTAATTATGAATCTAAATTCAAAACTTTGTTAAAAGAAGCATCAATAAATGATGAGCAATATAAGAACTGGATGGAAAAATGTACCCAGAAAAAATTTGAAAAAAGAAGAAAGTATTTATCATATTGATTTAGAAGGGTTTTTACGTTTCAAAAACCAAATATATATGCCTAATCAATACAGCGTAAACCAAGTCATTTTTAAGGAATTGCATGATAACCCGTATGCAGGACACCCTAGATATCATAAATTTATAACAGCTTTAAAGAAAGACTTTTACTGGAAAAAGATGAAAAGAGAAGTAGTTGAATATATGGATCGATGTTTCACTTGTCAACAGGTTAAGGCCATTCACCAAAATCCATCTAGCTTATTGCAGCCTATACCTATACTAGAGTGGAAGTGGGAAACTATAACTATGGATTTTATTACCGAGTTAGTGAGAACAAAGAAGAAAAATGACTCCATTATGGTTGTAGTAGATAAATTAAGTAAGGAAGACCATTTCATACCTGTAAATTCAACTTATAAAGAGGTCAATATTGCTGACATATTTATGAAATAAATTTTCAAGCTACATGGTATACCAAAAATAGTGATCACATATTGTGATGCTAAATTTACTTCCATATTTTGGATGTCATTATTTAAAGGTATGGATACAAAACTGAACTTGAGTACAACTTATCATCCACAAACTGATGGACAGACAGAGCGAGTGAATCTAGTCTTCGAAGACATGTTGAGAATGTATGCGATGAATCAACTAGGTAAATGGAATGATTATATTCAACTGGTAGAATTTGCATATAATAATAATTACCAAGAATTTCTCAAAATGAGTCATTTTGAGGTGTTGTATGGTAGGAGGTGTAAAGTACCTTTAATTTGGGGTAACTTGGAGGAAAGATTGATGTTAGGGCCAGATATATTAGCACAAATAGAGGAAATGGTATGACAAATAAAAAAAACTTAAAAATGACACAAGATAGACAAAAGAGTTATGCAGACAAGAAACAAATAGCTAAAGAGTATAAAGTAGGAGAACATGTATTCCTTAGAGTCAAGCCAAAGGAAATAAAGCTAAGATAAGGACTCTATGCTAGGTTGGCACCCAGATATGTGGGACCTTTTGAAATCTTTACTAGAATAGGGTATGTAGATTATCAATTGGCCTTACCTCCTTATTTAAGAATTCATGATGTTTTCCATATTTCTTTGTTAAAAAAAATGCTATTGATCAATCTCATATAATTAACTAGGATAATGTACAGGTGGAGCCAAAGGGATATTTCCAAACGGAACCAATGTGGATTCTTAATAGAAGAGAAATTTAGCTTCGAAAGCATATTATTGTACAAGTGAAAGTACAATGGAAACATTTTTCGGAAGAGAAATCTACTTGGGAAATGGAAGAAATTATGAAACAAAACTTTCCTGCTTTATTTCAAAACTTTAATGATACTAATAAAAGCACCCAAGACGATGCAATTTTTTTAGGAGGGGACACTACAACAAATCCTAGAATTAGAGTCCCATTTAGTGTCCCTTTTTAGTGTAATTTTTGTTTACATTGAGTGGTCAAACTAGACGCTAAATGGGACGTGTCATGGACAAAACTTAAAGCGTCTCATAAAACGTCTTTTTTTGCATCCTAGATAGCATCATTTATGATGTCCAAAATAGCGTCTATCTTTTTGCTTCCAGAATAACACCCAACTTTGCTTCCTAAACAACGCCGAGGTTTGTTTCCTAAATAACATCCTATTTTGCTTCCTAGAGAGCATCCACTTTTGCTTCCTAGAGAGCGTCCACTTTTGCTTCCTAAATGACTTCCCCATTAGCACCATATTTGCATCCAAATTAACGTCCAATATTGCATCCATTTGTGCTACCACTTTAGCATCCCATTTTGCACCACGTTTTACTTCCAAATATGTGCCAATTTTCGCTTCCAAATTTACACCAATTTTTTCTTCCTTTTTGGCATCATGTTTTGGTACCACCATAAAGTAAAAAATGGTTAATACAACTTTGTATTTTAATAGGAAGTTTATTATGGATGCTATTTAATGTTTAATGCTAATACCAATTCTCATTCATAAATGTATATATACAATAATTATTTTATAAAAATATTATTGTAGAAATTTTACTATTAATAAGAATTAATAAATTTATTTCTTAACAAACAAATCTTATTATAGTTATTAAAACATTTTTTAGTTCTTTTTTAAATATCCTTAGTTTTAACATAATATTATTATTATCATAATGAAAGTGTACATAAAACTAGTATTTTTAATCATTTTTTATCCATAATCAAAGTTCAATAATTCACTATATTATGTATAATAAATTAAAACCATTATTTTCATTCATTTACTCTTAATATACATAAAATATTTATGGAATCAATGATTTATAATATTTATTAGATCGTTTTATTTATCATATTAAATATAAGTAGAATATTAATGTAGTTAATTTTGTTTTTTTAAATTATGTTATTCTTTTAAAGAAACATAGACAATGCTGAAAAAATAATTTATTTTTAACAATCTTGTGAGACGAAAAATTAGTTTTTATCTTTTAACTTCTTTATAAATTATGAGAATTAAGAATTTATTTTTCATGTTTTATGCCATATTTTAATTTCTTTGTAAATTATGAAAAATAGTGAATACAATTTTTACATAACTATATTATTTGAATTAACTTTATGCTTACTAAGCAATGTTTTTGAAAACAATTATAAACCATTTCCAATTAAATCAAACTAAGAAAATAATAATAACATCTTATAATTGTTAGTTAAAATTATTATGGCTAATATAGATAAAATTAAAATATTATCATTAAACAAATTTATAAGAAAATATAATCTATAAAAAAAACTACATAAATTAATGTTGTAAATTGAATATTACATTACCTTATATAATATTTTTAAAATGTAATAAAAAGCTATTTAAATAAAATAATAACATTTTAAAAAATAATAAAAACTATAAAATTATATAAATTATACAAATAAAATGATAATATTTTTAAAAGTAATAAAAAACTATAATTTTTTTAAATGAATGATATATATTTTTATCTAAATTTTAAATAATAATTTATTTGATTTAAAAATAGATACAAATTTAACCACTAAACAAATTTAAAAACTAAAACTTATATATATATATATATATATATATATATATATATATTCTCATTTCAATGAATCTTAGATATTCGCCTACTTATGCCTCCTTCATTTACACCTACCAAAGGATCAAGGTTCTTAGCTTTAGTATCATTTAACTAATTGAAGTTTGTTTATTAAAAAAAAAAAAACTTGGTATTATTCATTCTCATTCATTTGTTTTAGTGCTATGATTTTTATTTGAATGCTATTAATTTCTTTTTTTTTCAAAAAATTTATAAACAAAGAGTTAGGGCTGGTGAAAACTTTGAGCTTCTAGTGAACTTTATTGAATATATTTTCTGTCTGCATGAAATCTACTGGGAACCTTTACAATTGAATATTTCATTATAGGCATTAGAAATTTGGAATAAAAAAACTCAAAAAATCAAATAAAAAAATTATCATAAACATACCATAGATTGGATTACTTCCCTCCTCCCCTAATGATTGAATTCTTCCTCTTTGGCTCTCTTCCTGGCTAATCCATCTCTCTCCAACTGTATTCGATTTATTGGATCACCTTCATTCATGTTCTGAAAATCAAGGAAACTGGTTAGAAGAAACTAAGAAAAAAAATGAAATTACAGCGTTTCCTTAAGCTACCTTTGATCTTCTGCATATATTCTAAGAAAACCATTGAAATACTATTCAGAGAAAACGAATTTAGAAAAAAAATCTAATTACATTCAGCTTCATGGATGAGAAAGTTGTAGTATTTAGCGTGGGATGACCTCCTGCAAAACAATAAGAAATTACATTAATGAAATAACGAAATAATAAAAACCCTTTAATATGATATAAAATCTTCCATCAAACTACAATGTTCAGAGCTATTGAAATGGAGATATGAGCTCTTAAATCAATAGCTTGGGAAGGGCATAGCAACTAAGCATCAAAAAATGTACCAAGGAGCGAATGTAGTGAATACATTTAAGAGGGAAATAATAGTATATATTAAAATAATGGTATATATTATTGAATTGTTTCTAATTCTTTTTTAGTTTTTGTTATTTTATTTTATGATGTTTCTTTTTTAAATATTAACATGTTTTTTAAATTATATTTATTATTGGAATTGTTTCTAATTTTTAATATAGTGTTCTACTTTGTTTATATGATGTTTCTTTTTACTAGTGTTTGTTGCATTGTTTAACATTTTTTAAATTATGTTTAGTATTTTTAGTTTTTGTTATTTTATTTTATGATGTTTCTTTTTTAATATTAACATGTTGATGTTTCTTTTTTAAATATTAACGTGTGTTTTATATTATAATTATTATTTTTAGTTTTTGTTATTTTGTTTTACGATATTTCTTTTTTAAATATTTAGTAAGTAGGGAATTGAATAATTACTTTGTTTTATTTTTTTCTTAATTTGTAATTTGTTTTTAATTTTAATATTTAGTTTGTAGGTTAAAATAGATTTTGGTTTAAAGTCTATGTATACAATAATATTAATGTTTTTATATTAAGATAAAAAAAATTAAAACATGTGATTTTAAATTATCTATATATTTTATTATTATTATTATTATTATATTTTGGTTTGTGATATTTTGAGATGTATTAAGTGTTTCATAAGTTTTCTTTTTTGAAAATATTGATTTATTGCTAACTATTGTTATATAATTTATTTTTATTGTTGTTGTAGTTTTTCACTATTTTTTTAATGTTTCTTTTAGGATTGTTTGGTATAGAAGTGAAGTGTTATTGTGTGCTAGTTTTATGTATTTAATTATCATAACAATTTTAATATGACTATATATATTAAATATTGAATCTACTATAATAAATAAATAGTTAAAAATTAGTCCAGTGGGGTAGCTCAATTGGTTGGAGATTTTGTGGCCAAGATGTTAGTAGGTCGAGGTCAACGCTTGAATTCTCTATCCCTTCCGGGGACAAGTTCCCAAAACTGGTGCTTACATGATGAGGTCCCTTTGGGTGGGCCCCTTGAAATTCTTTCCACGAAGCTATGGTGCAACGAACGACATAAAAAAACAATAAAAATAAAATAAAATAGTTAAATGGTAATTATCAAAGGTATCAAAAAAATTTATGTAATAAATTATTGATCCACATACATATGAAACTCAATAATCGAACTTAGAATAAACAAAATACATATAAGAAGAAAAAAATACTAGCTTATATTAGATGAAGGATTCATAGCATTTTGATATGATTACATGCATGTCCACATTTGACAAGTAAAAAGGCTAACCATTATTTAATAATATACCTAACTAATTAACCAATCTAATTTGATAATGGGGTGTGAACCAAATCCAAACAGCATATTGTGATGGATGGGCCTCCCATTCATACCAATTCCTCCTAATTGAAGGGGAAATGATCCCTTCTTTCTTCCTCTCAGGTGAAATGTGAGAAAACTAAAACCAAGTTTAAAATGATAGTTATTGAGTTGTGCTGCAAAATAATGAATACATTGAAGAGTGTGTTGGTTCAGACTAAAGCGGGTGAGTACATAGACTAAGGTGGGAGGGTGTGCCTCCAAAGGAAGTTGAACTGAGCAAGTGCCTACATCAACCGGGGTGGGAGGGAATGTCTCCAAATGAACCCAATCTAGATGTTGTCATGAAGAATTGTTGAGCTGATCAGGTGCCTACACAGAACAGGGTGGGAAGGAACACCTCCAAATGAACCCAATATGGATGTTGTTGTGAGGCATTGCGCAGAAGTAAGAAGTAGGGTGCAATTCCTCATGCTAACCCTAGCTCAATATGGCGCTAATCTTGGTGCTATTCTAAACATTTTTTTGGAGGCTATTCTGGGCGTTATATGGGATGCTATTTTGGATTCTAATTGGGATGTTAATTAGCATCCAAAATAGCGTCAAATTTTAAAAATGGATTCCAATAACGCCATTAAAAGCGCCATCTCGTGTAAAAGCATCCACTTTTACCAAAAAATGATGAAAAATACACTAAAAGTGATAGTGGACGCTAAAAAGGACGCTAAAAGAGACGCTAATCACAGGGTTTTGTTGTAGTGGGAGGATTGTAATACCCTCTAGTTACTTTTGATATTTTTATTGTTATTTACTTTTTAAAGAAACAAGTAAATTAAATTTTATATATAATTGAGAATTGGGAGTTTTAACAGCTACACAATAAATTGACAAAAACTTGGGTTTAAAAATAGTTATCAAACCTAAAACATTCTCTATGACGACAAGTGGCCCATATTAAAAGGAATTGGTTATTTTTCTATAAAATTCCTAAGCAAGGAAAATAGAGGATTTATTATGAGGAAAAGGAATTCTAGAGAGAGCTACTAGGGATCACCATGGGTGAAGGCTCTATAATGAATTCATGAGTTAGCACATAACTTTCAGTGAACATGTTGCAGATGTTAGGCTCTGTATCAGAAGTTCCAGTGAATCATAAGAGAATGCTAGGTTCTGCAATAATTTATTCTCTCTAGTACGTATGGCAACTTGAGTCTACATAACAACTATTTTAAACCCAAGAGTCTGGGCAAGGGGGTGGAACGAGACAAGATAAGTTTCTACAAGTTTTTGTTTAAGGGTGGTGTATGGCTGTTAAAAATACGGTTTCCAGATATGTTTTTTCTAAAACCAAACTTATCCTCAATGCAATCTATGATATATGATTAGTTTACTGCTAATGTCATTTATGTTTGAATGCTAAGATGAGATTAGGGTTAATGCTTTTCTCTATTAATGTTTGCATTACAATTTAATTTGTTCATGCATATATATTAGGTTATTATCATAATAACCTAGTTTTTGTTTATTATTTAATTTTACAGTCAAGTATCGGGGTCCATATAGGGTTTATTTGATATTTGATATTTTATTTAAAAATATAGTTGAAGCATGGGATTCGAAGATACTTATTCATAAGATTAGTATCATGTATACCTTGTTTATTTTAAAAGAAAAACTAAACATTAAACTTTTCCCATGATAAACAAGTCACCATTGCATGGCCTCCTTTCAAGTCGTAATATCCATAGAATCATAATAACGAACTTTCATGCAAATAAAAGTATTTATATGTAAATCTTGTTGATAATATTTATACAGGAACAACAATATCAATCGTCGTTTAAACTACAAGATAGAAACCCTAAGGTGCAACTATACCAATACACAAAAGATGAAAAACAAAATGAACAATATCGTATACTTCTACATAGTGCTATTGATAATTATACATAATTGTAAACTAAAGATTTGAGTTTGAAAGAGAGCTGAGAAACACGTTTTTATTAAGAACCAACACTGAAGACCTAGATTCAAGTAATTTGACAAACTTCCATAATTAAATACATTTTACAGTGAATGCAAAAAGATACTAGCTTATACTTTCTCCTCACCATGGTTAGGGTTTTAATAATTATACTGTAATAACAAACCCAAAAATTACAACTGGGTACAAATTGCAAAACAAGTAAACCAACTGTATATGCCAAATGACATCATCAACACCCTAATAACAGCTAATAAAGTTACTAATAATGGAGAAGTCGAACGGGTTGAGAAGATAAATCCCAACAGAAATTCCTCTGTATATTACGACCAACCAATAGGACCAATTGATAACCCATAAAACCATTGAACAACCATTAGAAAAAAATTCTACCTCCTTTAAAGAAGAGAACATCGATAGAGACACCACTTTAAACCTACAACATACCGGTGGAATTGAGGAGTGGCTTGCAGAGCGGCCACACCTGCAAGTATAATACCACGACTCTATTATTAATGGATATATAAGGTAAAGTATTCATCTAAATAATGGCAGTTGCTTGGAAAGGAAATACACAACTCTTTACTTGTAAACTTAAGATTGGAAACCGGTGGTTGGTCAAGTTGAAAACATTAATACATACCTTGAAAATCAACTGTGCGAACTGGAGGAAACCTGTAACTATAGTTTAAGGCAACTTTGGAGGATAAAAACTATTACTGAGATAAATTCCTATGGCTTGGGGTACCACAATAGACAGCTTAACTCCAAAAATCAATCATTTCCTAAATGCAAGAGAAATCAAACAACTAACACTAAAGGATCTCGATTTGTACCTTATTCTAGACAGTTGATGTAGATCCACGTTGAGCTTTACAACTCTAGCTTGAATTGATAAATTTCTTCCTCAACATTCAAAAAACAAGAGAAGCATGCTATATATAATTGTGTTAGCTCTACTCTAGCATATATAATCAATAACATATAAGCATTTGAAATCATCCATGGATAAAATATTCATTCAAACACACATTATTGAACATGAAAAGATATTTCTATTAATATAAAATCAGAGATTACAATGAATACAGCCTCTGTCAGTACGTCTGCGAATCGGAGAAACCAAGTCCCCCACTTGGGCCTCCACTACTTCAATCCTCCATCTCTCGATAGCAAGCTCATAAGCAAAAGGCAAGCTTGGGAAGAAAAAAAACGTGCTCCAAGGGACAAAGCGGATGCAAACTCAAGCACAAGTTTTGGCAACAATGGACTATAGTTTTCTTGCTCTCAATTCCTCATATGCCTTCAATGTATCCAAAGGGTTCCTTATATAGCTCTTCAATGGGGTAATGAAAGGTCGAATCTGACCGATCTCAAGGCATATGGAATGCCAGGAGACCAGTGAGTTAGATCCACATTGAGGAAAACTCCAAAAGAATTTGTCCTTTTGCACACATCCCGATGTACACGGTTTTAGAGGTCAAACCTGCGTATATACGCGATAAAGGGGTTAAAAGTTGCGTATGGCAATTTAAGCATGTTTTTAGGGATGATCTAGGAAACATCAAAAGAACAAAAATGATCCATGGGGTCTAAGGAGTCTGCATAGGGACAAGGAAGGCCATAAAAGTGTGATTCACCATGTGTGGTAAAATCAGCTATAACAAATACCCCCTAATGTGTGAGATCAAAGGGGTCATACGATGGCCAAAATACATTATAAGTCCATCCCAGAAATGAAGTGATGAAGAACCCAGTGGAAGAACCAGCCATCCAATCAGCACTATACAATGATATAACTCTGCATATAACTGCAAATACATATAGCAGTCCCGGATACATAAGACTACAATGGCCATGAATAGGCATGATACAATATAACATGTGTGGTCATCGCCATGTACAATATACATAGATCCGAATCTCCATAATGAAGATATACAAAGGATCATGATCTCCATGAAGATTGAAGATATATAATAGATCAAGATCTCCATAATGGCTGGAAATATCTAACATATACTGGAATCAAGTCACAAGAGCTAAAATCTCATGAACACTTGCACGATCAAGGAGGTAACATATATGAGATGCCACCAATCTAGAAGGTATTCTACACAAACTACTACGAGTACATGTCCTACTATGTGAATAGAGGTGTCGAGGTCAAACATAGTAGTCCATCGTCTGATTACCGGTCATTGATGTATACCATTAACAGACACGAGATTACCCACCGATAATGAAAATGTGAATCAAGGTACTAGAGTGCAAACTAACAAGTGTGAATAAATGTGTTGAGGTCAAACACTTGAGAGAATCCATCGATCAGGGGACATTGATGTATTCCCAAAGAAATATCGATGGCAAGAGAACCTGCCATTGATGACTGCAAGTCTCAAGGCACTCGAAAATGACTCTATATTCCTATCCTAGAATAAATGATCTAAAGTTGATGGGTTGAAATCCGCTGTAAGGAGGGCATTAAGGCATCCCCCATCATCCAACACGAGGTACTCAGCAAAGCTGTATAATGTGGAAGGACTCGATCATAAGGTGCACGAACTAGTAACTATACCGAGAATGGCCGACATGCAAAGTCAAGATAACTAAGGAATGGCCGACTCAGGTTTCAACTTCCTTTGAACAAAAGCATAACGATGAATGGTGACTGAATGTAGGTAGCATAGAATCAATATGCAAAACTGGGACATCTCTGCGACACAAGAGGCATCGATAGAGGCTCCATAGGGACTAGAATCTTAACCAGTCGATGGAGATAAACTCAGATAAATGAGTACAACTCCTAAATTCAAACTATTAACCCAACCAACGGATGTGATATACAGTGCTTTGTTCGAAGGCGACATGACTCGACTGCTGCCAAAGATAACATCTTTCTTTGTCCGGATTTTTGGTTTTTTAATTTTTTTTGGACTTTTTCAAATATTTGAAAAGCTTGAAAAAGAATAAAATTGCTTTATAGTTACAGACTAGGAGGAGACGAGTGTCAAAATAGGCAAACAAACTAGTTCCAAGCAGTGGAACATACCTATGCTTGATGCAAGGATACATGTGTAGGATAGAAACACTCAGGTGAACGTCCTCTCCTGGTAAAATAGGGAATCAAGCTGCAAAGGATATATAAAATGGCTCTGCATGGCTAGACATGAGACAAGCTTGAGCTATATGGCTAATACTCAAAGTCAGGGAAGCTGGCATAAGGATCAATAAGGCAGGAAAAGCTCATGATAATGCAATTACAACTTGACATAAGGGAGTCTGGGGGAAATAGGCCAGCAAAAGATCAAGAGGAGTATGAGGCTCTTGCAAAATGTCATGGCAATACTATACAATGAATTCCCACACCCTAAAGGACAAAATTGGTGACATGGGCACCAAATTTAGTTAAAGAGCTAACTAGGGCACCCATGTAAGGTCAAGCTCTACCATTCTAATCATGTCACTTCTAAAATAGTAAGAATGTTCCATGACAAGATAGAATGGGTTCGTATGTATGATTATAATGAAACGGTCATAAGGTCATGCAAAATGCAAATAGTGGTGAAACCTAACCTATATGCCAGTTTAGACATGATATCTAAAATCGACACAAATGGGTCAACACAAATGGTTGAAATGACACTAAAAAAGGTCTCCTACATCATATATTAGTAAAAAACGGTCCAAAAGGATTAGAAACGGTCCAAACTATAGAAAAGGGGGTAAAAATTTTCAAAAATTTGAAAAATTTCTATAAATAGTAAAAAATTCAAAACATTATATAACATTTGAAATTTTTACCAAATTGAGCACAGAACTTTAACAGCAAATTTCGGGAGATCCAGCCAGCGGAATCCACTACCGTTTTTTCCAGGTAATTACCCATGCCCTGCTCTTTCATTTTCATGCAAAATTTACAATTTTCCATGGTCAAATCAGGATTGTAGGCCATTCTAAAGTACGCACCACAGACTACGCAGAAATCGAGGATTTTTCCACGTATAGGGCTGGATATACGTGGGAAAAGCCCTCAAAGTCGCGTATATATGCGGTTGTTTAGCAAACAGTCATGTATGAGGCTACATTCAAGGTTTTTTAAGTGTTCTAATGACCCAAACTTGAATTCAATGTGTAGGATGGTTCTAGAATGGAGAGAACATGAGCACGAAGATGTAGAAGAAGCAGTATGTGGTGATCTAATGGCATAACAAGCTCTTCATGCATGTGGGCTCTACAATTTTTGGTGTCTTAGTGGCTTAAGAGCCAAAGTAAGACTGCTGTAGATGCTAGTAGACTTTTGGGATCCCAACTCAGAGTCTTTCCAGATTGATGGGATGTCCCTCACCATAGAAGTGGAGGACATATACTTTGTTACGGGACTTTCTTGACAGGGGGAAGTGGTGAACCTATGATCTCGTGGGCCCGGAGGTGGCCTCACCATAGATGAGTACATTGCTGTGTATTGTTATCCGGACACGGAGAAGGTCGGGAGTCAGATCCCAACTAACTCCATACAGGTGCTAGGCCTAAAGGTCATTCTACTGGAATTGGGCAGGATAGTAGGGATAGCTTCACTCCACCAGGCCTCGCGGCCTCTGATGTTCTATGTAGTGGAGTGCATGAGACCCACGGTGTACGATTGGAGCACTGCACTACTAGGAAACATGAAACACCAGCTCAGTGAGTGCAAGATGAGCTGAGTACGGAACTTTGGTTTCAGTAGCATACTGAGCACATTTTTCTTTGAGCGTGTTCCAGGATTGAGCCCTAGAGTTGACGTTCCCCTTCATGGGGTTCAAGATCCAGCCCAACGACATTGGGCAGATGCGATGCGTAGACTTGGTGGAGGTAGGGTGTCCAACCCCTATCCAACTGACTTCTTTCCATGGTGGTGACGACAGATAGTTTCCATCGATGATTACCCCTATGCGGGGATAGATTTTTAGGGAGACCCCGACATTGCATTACCACCAGGATTGGAATACAGTGACATTGGTAATGAATCCCAACCCTCTTTTTAATATTTTTGAGTAATTTAATTTTTTCTGTTTTTTTGATATATGGAAAAAAGACATGTTTTTGCGTAACAACACATAGTGACATCCTATCATATGCATGTAGATGTAGGACCACAGTGGCTTGAAGGCTTCTCTCATCATAGACGGAGGGGAAGAGGAGATGACATTATGGGTGTGGATGCAGAGCAAATGCTCCAAAGAATTCATACCAACTTCGTGCGGCTGACACACAGGGTACCCATGGCGCAGGTCGAAGACCTACCTAAGGCCATGCAGCATCAGGTGGTGGGTGTGCCACAAGCATGGGTGCAGTTATTTAGATGGCTAGCTAGAGCCGTGGTGACATTTCACGATCAGAACCCCCCTCCTCCTCCCCAATCTTAGATACCTGGGAGTGATACATTTTGTACTACCGTGTATTTATATTTTGGTGGCTCGAGAGCCCCATTTTTGTATTATGACACTATGTATTATCACATTTTGGATGTTTTAATGAAAAACCTCTTATGATGATCGGTTTATTTATTTACCTTTGTAAAAATGTATGTTTGTGATGAGATTATTGTCTATGAAACAAATGCCAATCTAACACGTAGTTAGCATATGACTCAGCAACTTGATTATTAATTCTTGGAACATGTATGTATGCTATATTGTCAAATTGTCGTTCTAACAATCTCACATGTAAGAATATCCATAATAATGTTGGATCTCTAACATGATACTGGCCATTAAGTTGTGAAACTACTAACTCCGAATCAAGACGTACCTCAAGAGATAGAACACCATGTGAAATGGCATCCCATAGAAGCTCGATAACGGCACTATATTCGGTAACATTGTTTGAAGAGGGCCATAAACATACACGTCCTAAAGACAATACCTAACCTGTAGGAGTATAAATCACCCAAGCAGTAGAGGCTGAGTGTTGAGTGTGATGGATTGCACCATCCATGAATCCTATATAGATAGAAGACTCCATTGACATCTGCCATAAGAAACAGAAGCTAACTTAACAAACCCGATCATCATAAGAAAGACCTAACCATGAAAAATGTTGTATAATAATATACAATAGTCATCCCTGGCTGAAAGTTATGCATAGTATTTTTTAAGATAGATCCCATTTCTAGGCTCCGCCAAGGCTGTCCCCTCATAATATACTAGCTCATAAGCGTCCTTCTCTAACACACATTTAACCACGTAAGGACCATGCCACATGGGGTTTAATTTGCCTGCCCCCAAGGGTTCTTTATCTTGATCCCATAAAAGGACCAAATCTCCTTCACCAAACCTCCTTGGATGGATAGATTTATCGTACTAGACCTTAACGTGATGCTTATTTACTTCTAGAGCCACTTAAGCATCTCGACGCTGCTCATCAAGCTGCTCTAAATGGACCAAACGTTCCTCCAATGGAGAGGTGTCCGGTAAAAGCTCTATGGCTAGGTTCAAAGAAGGGATTTTGTACTCAACTGGCAATACAGACTCCAATCAATGTACAATATGATATGGATAAAAAATGGTGGCAGTCTTAATCGCGGTCCTATAAGCCCACAAAGCAGGATATAACATAATATGCCAATTAGTCTTGCTTTGTGTGATGGTTCGTTGGAGAATAGACTTGAGTGATTTATTCACTGCTTCAACTTATCCATTTGCTTGAGGGTAATAAGAGGAAGAATGCTCCTACTTATACCCTAACTTCAAGGCCAACTCTTCCATCATGTGATTCTGAAAGTTCCTACCATGGCCAGTGACAAGCTCTTTCGAAATACCGAACCGAGCAATAATATAGTTGAATACGAAGTGTGCGGCTATATTCTCGTCGGATTTAACTGTAGGCATAGCCTCAACACATTTCGTGAAGTAGTCAATAGCCACGATAATATGATGATGCCCCCCAGCTGAAGCTGGGTTGCAGTCCATGAAATCAAGCTCCCACTTAGTGAAGGGACCAGCGGTGATGATGGGATGTAACGGGGAAGGATGCGAGTGCATATTACGTGTGAACACCTGGCAAGGGTGGCACTTCTTAACCGCATTGACACAATCTTTAAATATCAACAACCAAAAATAACCCGCTCTCAATATTTTTTGGGCTGTAGAAATCCTAGATAAATGACCACCACACGCCCCTCCATGGCAATCATTTAGCACAAGCTCAACCTCCTCATGAGTTAAAGAACTATGTAAAATGGAATCTACCCCACGGTGGTACAATGTGTTATCCACTATGAGTTAATTCTTGGATACGTGACGTAATCGTCGTCGTTCATCCCGTGAGAGGTGAGTAGGGATCTTCAATATTTGTGACTATATGATAATGTCTCCATACCATGGATCCAAATTTGAGATCAAGAAGATGTGCTCATCGACAAACGTATCTTCACAAGCCTCCTCCTCCTCACTCGAGAAATCAGATAGAAGCTCTGCAAAAATCAAGGATTTCTTCGATTTTGCTGAAACAAACTCAAGATCGAATTCTTGTAGGATGACAATCCAGTTATTATACTTTCCCCCTATCATCCTTCTAGTGAGGAAAAATTGAAATGGATTGACATGGGCAACCACCAAGGTCTAGCGAAGCAGAATATAGTGTCTCAATATTTGAAGGGGAATGGACGGTAGCTAAGGCAAGCTTCTCTACATGGGAATAACGGATTTCTGCATCAATGAGGTTCCAGCTCAGATAATATATGACATGCTCTCGGAGCTCCTCATCCTCTTGAACCAAAACCATACCAATCATCTCCATGGACGTGGCCACATAAAGTAGAAATTCACGGTTATAGTCGGGTGGACTAATCACCGAGGCTGATGCTAAGGCTCGTTTAAGCGCATCAAAGGGATCCTGGGCTCGCTCATCCCAACAAAAGGTAGTGTCCTTCTTCAAAAGACGCATAAAGCCTCTAGTAAAATTGGCAAGATTCACGACGAATATCCGTAAGAAGTTTGCCATGCCTTGCAAACATTGAATATGTCTAATGTTTTTCGGGGGAGACAATTGAAGTATTGACTCAACCTTTAAAGGGTCGAATCTTATGCCCTCTTTGGAGACAATGAATCCTAATAAGCGACCAGAATTCACACAAAAGATGCACTTGTGAGGATTTAATCTAACCAAATAATGGCGGCACCTTTCGAACACTAATCTCAAATGGTAGGAATAACGCATTCTCATTCGAGAATGAGTAGCAAGGTCATCCAAAAAGACTTCAATAATTGATTTGAGATCATGGAAGATCAAGGTCATAGCCTGTTGAAAAGTGGCTTCATCATTTTCAAGGCCAAAAGGCATCTTTTGATATGCAAAGGTTCCTCAAGGACAAATAAAGGCAGTCTTATGTTGGTCCTTAGGTTTAATTTGTATTTGATTGTATCTGGAAAAGCCGTCCATAAAGGAAAATACCTAGCTTCCCGCACACTCATCCAAAATTTGATCAATAAACGGTGTGGGGAAATTGTCCTTAGGACAGGCATGATTTAGATCATGAAAATTAGTACATATGCAGATCGTTCCCTGCTTCTTATCAACCGAAACGGGGTTTGAAACCCACTCCATCAAGGGAATGAGATAGATAAAACCAGCATTTAACAGCTTTTCTACCTCATCCTTAATCGTGGGTGCTTTCCTAGGATTCACCGCATGCAAGCATTGTCGAACAGGCTTAGCATTGGGGTAAGTTTTAATCTCATGTTAAAGAATGCGAGGGTCGATACCTAGCATTTTGTCATAAGACCAAGAAAAGATATCATGAAATTCTTTAAACAACTCGGTGTACTCTTGAATCTTAGCATGGAAACATTTTGCCCCAATATAGACATTCTCAATCTTGCCAGGATCACAAGCGATATTGATAGGGATGGTAGGAGATATATTCTCCATGTTTTCGTCAGCCATCAGACTCGGAGAGCTTAACGGAACCATGGGACTACCAATTCTCTCACTAAGAATCCCCCTATAGTCTTCACACTCCAAATGGTCAAGCTCAAGAAGAAAATAAGATCTATGATGCAACTCTTCCCAAGGTGGCTCAACCCCAGACATAGCCTCAATAATAGCCTCATCAGAAGGAAAAACCCTATCAAGGTAGTTCTGTGTGTGAGAAGACAAGTGAGTGAGGTGGTCATCCTTACACAACTTGCAAGCCTAACTTAACCTTACGTTTAGGCTGCTTGTCCCCCCCAGCATTTCGAGTGTTCTTGTCATTAGAGTTTGCATTTTTTGTTCCTATTCCCACCCTTACGATTGATTTTACCCTTCTTTTTATTCCTTTCGGGTTGCTAGTTACCCTTCTAGTCCGACAATTGTACCGAAAGCACACTCGTCATTTGGGTGGGTTGAGACGAAGCTGTAGATTCTCCCGAGGCATATTGGTTGATAGATAATTGACTGACTTGTTTCACAGCTGAATCTGCAGGTTTGGCACTCGTACAACCAACAATGCTATCGGCATGTGGTCCAGGTTTAACCTTAGTGTCGAAACTAGAACGCGGAGCATTAGGAATGATCTCATATAACAAACCAGATTGAGCATAAATCAAGTCTAATTCCTGCCCCCTAAAAATGGCTTGTTCCTCGTTCTAAACTTCGGATGTAGAAACATCCTTCGCTATATAAGGCAGTAATGATTTAAGGAACCATTCAAGGAGAAAGTCCAGCAGTATGAAGTCTTTAATCAATCTCTTCCATCTACACCACTCTTGGATATGGTCTGAGATATGTTTGGCTTTATCCTGCCGAAATGTTGATAAGAGTTCTGTACCAACGTCGTAATGCACTGGTAGCTGGAAGTGATTGAGAAAAGTCATAGCTAGGTCATCGAACAATGCGAATGGCCCCCTAGGTAACTCTATATACCATTTCGTGGTAGGCCCTGTAAGGGTACGTTGAAATAGCCTTAAACGGATCGAATCTTCGTGTAAGGAATTTGAAGAGCACCATAGGTGAAATGTAGTAACATGTTCACTCGGATATTCTTCTGGTTTACCCTCGAATTTGGGAATGTTTGAGGGAAGCTTATTAGGGACAGTTGGCCAATTGGGTCATGAGATACGGGATCGTTCATCGATCTTGACAAGTCAGGCAGATTTAGCATTGTGAGGAAAGGGAGCCTAGAATGAGCAGACCGATGCCCTGCTCCCTGATAATTTTTGTTCACATAAGCCGGATTACCGTAACCACCATGGCCTTGGCCATAGTGCCCTCCTCCCATTTGACCCATGTAGGGTGGCATGGAAGCACCATAATGTGGTGTACCTTGACTATGTGGGGCTACGGAGCCATAATCCAAAGAGTAAGTGGGTTGTTGATACCCGTACCCATAAGGTGAATAACCCTGTCCATACTGCGTCCCATAATAAGGTCCATAAGACATCCCATGAGATGTCCCGTGAGACACTTCGTAAGTAGGAATATATGATCCAGAAGTAGT
Organism: Pseudotsuga menziesii; assembly: GCA_001517045.1. Lineage (NCBI taxonomy): Eukaryota > Viridiplantae > Streptophyta > Pinopsida > Pinales > Pinaceae > Pseudotsuga > Pseudotsuga menziesii. Next base: position 167,768 of record LPNX011039952.1, read on the forward strand.
AACATGACCTCCTGAATCAATAGGAGGTACTTGACTCTGAGACACAAATGTGCGAGTAGTAGCAGTACGGACATGACTCGTAGCAATGTTCTGGCCTGAAGGACCACGTGAATGAGGGGGAGGAATAGAATTCGAAGAACAAGGAATAGAGGATGAAGGGACATGTGAAATTATGTACGTGGTGTTCCCTATAGTCACTCGTCGAGGTTCTGGTATCCTAATAGGATTACTAACACCAGGTCTAGGAGGAATATGTGATGTAGCTTCCACCGCCAGGATAGAAGGTGGAATGTGAATCGTGATCCCAAACCTCTCTGCATGGTAAGGAATAGGAGTGCCCCCAGGCGTAATGTTAAGCTCAAACTCTGACTCGACATGAAATGATGGATCATGTGTAGGGATACTAGACATACCATAACTACCATAACTAGTGCTCATGGGTTCATGATGAGTCTCATCGCCCGACATCCAATATCGGTGACCTATGAATGAGGGATCATAGCTAGAGTGAGTAGGTCTTTCATGTGAAGGATCAAACCCAGAATGTGCAGGGATATCAGGTGAAGGATTAAATGTAGGAGTAAACTCTTTGTCCTCCACTTGAGTTGGAGAAGACAACTTAGGAATACCATCTTCATGATCTCCCATCATGTGTGAATCAATGTGTGAAGTGGTCTGCCTAGACCGTGTGTTTCTCTCTCCCAAAGGAGAAGGAGATGTAGAAGGCGGAAGTCCTGCTAAATGATGAGAAAGGCAAGGAGCTGCACCTAAATCCACAATGACTCAAAAAATGCAAAAGACTCACTAATTATGCAAACCCTAGGCAAGCTAACGTGCACAAAGCATACACTAATAAAATATGAAGCCAAACACAAGAAATTCAAGCATAGGATAAGTGAGCTCCCAAATGAAGCAGTTATGTCTCACCTAGGAGAGGCTTGATACTCCCATACACAACAAGTGGAGGTTCGTAACCAATTATTGTGGCCCTCAACTTCAACACGTAAAGTGACTGTGTTGTCCGACCCCAACCTGGTCGAGACACCCACAGAATAACCCATGCAAAGTACCCCCTCGATATCCTAGGTAAGGAAACTAATTTCACCTCAATATAATCAATGCTCAGGTAGACAGTCGCAGGAGAGATTGACCATATGGGCAGGGTAGGAAATCCCGAAACTCTCGAAAGAGCTCCCAGATATGAATACAATCCTGGAAATATCTCCGGTGCTACTCAGTTATGACTAGTGGTCATCCCAATCAATAACTTCTCACACTGCCTCATGCTTAACTCCCTTTTGAGAGGAGGATCCTGAGAAACACTAATTATACCAAGGAATTTCACACTCTCACCTAGACAGACACATACATGTTGTTGTTTAGTGGTCTTGGATAATTTAATCACAATGAACTATTCCAAGACCCTAAAACCTAATCTTGTTGGTGTATCCTATCAAAGAAAATAGTGTAATCCATTTTAATTAAGCGTTGATTTTATTTGGCTTTATTACTCAAAATAGGTAGATGGCCGTGCAACCAATGGTGTTATGACGCAACATGAAGTAAAATGCACACCTAACAATCAATGCAAATGCATTGTGTCGAATGAAAAATAGGGCATGCTACTACGTGAAATGCAATTTTTTTCTTCAAATGACAAATACAATCAATCCTATATGAAATCTTGACTAATACTCTAAGGAAATCTAATGCAAGTACCATGCGAAATGCAAAGTGCAATGCATACTAATGCAAAGAAGAATTTTTTTTTGGATCTTTTGAATACAAATGAAAAACTAAAGCAAAAGGATGATTCTACTACCCCCAGACTCGGCAAGCACAATCAAACAACACTCACACAAAGTACTAAGGTAAAAGAAATCTAATGCACTAATCCCAAAACAAAGAATCAAAAAATGCAATGACAAGAACATTCTTAAAAAAAGAAATTTACCCTTAAAAAAAATGTCTCTGGTCAGAAATAGAGGTGTATACAGACTCTAGCAGTATCAAAGAAGACTCAACAATCATCAAAATTCACCCAGCAACAATCAATCTTCCTCTAGAAGGAAAAACTAAGGGCATACGCGAGTGTTCGCAGTAAACCTACGTATGTACGTAGATATAGCAGTCAAAGACGCGTGTATATGTGACTGTAAGTTAAAAACTCACGTACAGGAAGAGAAATGTACAAAAATAAAGGCAAACAGACAAGCTGAGACAAACTTCACACCAATCAGACACTACCAGGCAAACATGCCCCCATACCCGACACAGAAACAAAGAAATAAGAGCAATTCAATAACATTGAATGCCGATAAAAACCCCCAAAAGACAACTACTAGGAACTCCCCAGTAGAGTCGCCAATTCTGTTAAGGAGAGAAATTCCGATGGCTTGGGGTACCACAACAGACAGCTTAACTCCAGAAATCAATCCTTTCCTATATGCAAGAGAAATCAAACAACTAACACTAAAGGATCTCGATTCGTACCTTATTCTGGACGGTTGATGTAGAACCCTGTTGACCTTTAAAACTCCAACTTGAATTGATAAATTGCTTCCTCAACATTAAATAAACAAGAGAAACATGCTATATATAATTGTGTTAGCTCTACTCTAACATATATAATCAATAACATATAAGCATTTGAAATCATCCATGGATAAAATATTAATTCAAACACACATTATTGGATAGGAAAAGATATTTCTATTAATATAAAATTAGGGATTACAATGAATACAACCTCTGTCAACACGTCTGCAAATCGGAGAAACGAAGTCCCCCACTTGGGCCTCCACCACTTCAATCCTCTATCTCTTGATAGCAAGCTCACAAGAAAAAGGCAAGCTTGGGAAGAACACAAACATGCTCCAAGAGAAAAAGGGTATGCAAACTCAAGCACAAGTTTCGGCAACAATGGACTATAGTTTTCTTGCTCTCAATTCGTCATATGCCTTCAATGTATCCAAAGGGTTCCTTATATAGCTCTTCAATGGGGTAATGAAAGGTCGAATCCGAGTGATCTCAAGGCATATGGAAGGCCTGTAGACCAATGAGTCGGATCCACATCAAGGAAAATTCCAAAAGAATTTGGCCTTTTGCACACATCCCGATGTACACGGTTTTAGAGGTCAAACCCACGTATATACGCGATAAAGGGTTTAAAAGTCGCGTATGGCAATTTAAGCATGTTTTTAGGGATGATCTAGGAAACATCAAAGGAACAAAAATGGTCCATGGAGTCTAAGGAGTCTGCATAGGGACATAGGGAAGTCGACTATATCCCTTTCGAGCTGTAAAACACTTGCGGATTTGAAAAGTTATCATTTAGAATTAAATTTCTTACATTCAAGCTTTGTATCATAGTTGGATAGGTAAGCGCTATTTCAACTTCTTCCTCTTTGCTTCGCATAATATTTGGAATGTTAGATACCACATAGTTCATCTTTAGTAATGTGATCAATAAAATAGACCACCTCCATTGAAGAAATAGGTTAGCAATAACGCTAAGCAAGTTTAAGGTCTAAACTGGAGCATCTTTCTCTATCATAGGTTACTAATCACCCATTGATTGAGGAAGAATGTTTAAAATTTGGTTGAACTCTTTCTTGTTGAGGACTCAAGATCTCAAATCCTTAGGCTGGTACATCATAGTAATTTCCTAAGGTTTACACAAGCAAAGAGATTAACATAAGATACAGTAAATATATATATAAAAGTTTTTTTCTATGATATGATTTAGTGTTTTACTTTGGTATGTTACACAAAACCAAAAGACCCACAAACAAAATATGTTCTTATGTCCTAGCAGATAAAGTTTGCAGAAGATTTGTGTTCCGCATTTTGGCAAAGGAAGTATCTTCCAAGGAGCAATGATGTAAGCTTCACTTTAAGCCATGATCAATCTTATAGTGTAACATTTTTAGGTTTATAGGTTTGGCGAGGATAAACTTTCTATATGTAGAGCCATACTTCTATTAGAGAAAACACTTTCTTTTGAATTGGACATTTATAAACCCACTTCCATTTATAATTTTATTCAAACAAATCATTTGTTTTATAATAAAGGTGACTTAACCGAGACCTAATACCATCAAGTGATAGTTTGAAAATATACATAATGGAAATGGTGAAGTTGCCTCTTTGTAGGTTATTATAACTCATTTACATAATGAAACTGTACGATTGAAAGAATTTCTCAATTGTTTGAAAGAGGATGTTGTGTGCCTCTACACAACGTATTTATGTGAATAATGCTTCTAACAATGTTTGTATTGCTACGTGTGATGATATTTATGGTAATGCTCATTTTTTGTATTGATAAGGGCAATCTCGATGATAGTCAATTCGTTTCATGTATTATGGGTTATTACCCAACTACTTTCTCACGAGTCGAGTTTGGAAAACATAGTAGGGATTATAAGTCGTAGTTGTTTTTTCAAATTCAGGTGGGGTATGTAAGTGGTGAATTAGGAAATAAAGGGTGTATGTGGTATTGATGTTTCAATTCAGTTTTTTTTGTGAAGAGTTAATAATTGTTTGCAATCTGTATAGATTCATCTTAAAGGTGACTCTACCAAGCGTTTAGAGAGATCAAATCTTTCAATGTGTAAACTCTTTTTATGCATTTGCACTCTAAAAAAGGGTTTGATCCCTCTCGACACTTGGTAGAGCCACCTTTGAGATGGATCTATGCTTGTTAATAAGAACAAAAGTGAATAGATTGTAGTTGTAATAATAAAGATTTGGTTCGGGTTAATATTTCATTTTTATTTTGGGTTAATCGAAATTATCACATTAATCATGAAGAAAAAGATAATAGTAATTTTGGTTAATGTTATGAGATTTCTTTATAGAAAAAAAGTTTATGCAAATTTTTATAAGAACAAATTTATGTGATTTAGTTAGTTTAAAATGAAATCTTAAGCATATGAATTTATAATTGGCTTTATTTTTTTATTATGTTTTGATATTTATTTTAATTTTATAAAGTGGACCAATTTTTTGGTATATTCAAATTATTTTATTTTTATTTAAGTCGATTATAAGCACAAAGGAGTTACACAACCCCCTACTAAACTATAAAATGGGCCTTTCAACCCAATAATGCAAACTCCAAATAATTTATATCACTCCATTCCTTAATTTGCTTAGTTTCTTCAAATGTATTGGGATCACGGAAAAATTGATTGAGTTTACCTCCTTTTGTTTTTTTATGCGATTCATGCTAATCTCCTTAATCTTTTGTCCTCTTTTGGTCGCTTATTCTTTTATGCGATTCATGCTAATTTCCTTAATCTTTAGTATTCTTCTGGTTGTTTATCCACTTGTAGGTGATCATTGGCTCTACAATGTCAAAAGATGCGAGTGGAAATTGAGTTCCAATGTTGTCTTCATGGTTGCTTCAATGCTTGCCTTTTTAGCTTATGTGATAGTAGTGGATAAATTGTAATTAGTAGTTGGTGAAGCTTAATGCTATGCAAACATAAAGTCAAATTATTTATGCAAACATAAAATCATTATCCAAGAATCCTAGGGAGAATATATGTCTACGGCGGTTGTGAATATAATTCAAGCTATAGGGTAGCAAGAATGGTCTACACGACAACAATCAATTCCAAAAAAGCTATCAAAGTATGTATATTGGTTTTTTTCTTAATACTACTTAAGCTGGAACAAAATTATACATAGAGCCTATCATTTTATCTGGTTAGTTGTAAATATTTTGAAGTAGTTGTTACATTTTTTATAATATTGTATTATATTATTTTTGGAAACATTTAGTTAGTTGCATATTTAATTAAATTTTAGAAATTTTTACAAGCGCATTAACATCGTCTCATATATTCACATTACCAGGGAGAATTATATTATTGAATTTTAATTTTGTAGGATATTTATAAAGATTTAACAACATGGTAAGGTAGTGTATAAGAGTTTATTATTATAATTACAGATTATTCTATAAAAATAAAATAAAATGTGTGATAATATTTAATGGGATATTTATAAAGAGTTTAGAAGAATATTTAATCACAAAAGAATGTTTCATTATAATTTATATAATGTTTATATAAACATGTGACACATAATGGAAATATAATTTACATGAAAATTTGTTATTATTGTAAGACATTTAATATGAAAGGTTGTGGTTATATTATGATATAACCAGTATGGAGTTTCTCGTCATGTAAGTTATTGTTATTTGTGGTTGATATAGGACACATTGTCTTCACTTAGTTAAACCATGTCATAGCGCCTTCGTTCATGGGATATTAAAGATTACCCCTAATTTCACTAGATATTGATAATTATTTACAAAAATACTTTTTTTGAGCCCCCATCCCATCACATATTTCCAATTAAAAAACCTTATTTTTACAATATATTCCATATTTTTAATAGAAACCCCTTTTTATACCCCCAATACCTATAAACTCCCCATAACCTATTCTCTGCCCCCAATACCTACAATATATTGACCTTATTTCTCACAATTAAAAAACCTCGTTTATGAATGACCGTGATAAGATATTGCTCAACAAGGTGAATCCCCCGTGCTATAGGAGTAGAGGCAATGGTATTTTGTTTGCAAAAGGATAAATAAATATGTGTGTGCCATGGTTGTTGAAATGGTCACTACATATGCAAGTATTTAGCTAGATGAAAGGACAAACTTGTTAAATGGAAACTAAACTAATGCGTTTATGGGAGGTTTCTCATTACATGTGTTTATGAGAAGTTTCTCATAACAGACATAACCAATAACGGTTTACTCATGTAACTTTTTTCATGAAGTATATAATGTATGGTTGGGATACATAATGGTGTGAGTTGTCTATGAGGATGAGACCCGTCATGTAGTCTCTCCTCATAACCGACAACGCTTTACTCATGTAACTTCTTTCATGAAGTATATAGCGCATGGATCGGATACATAATTTTGTGAGTTGTTTAGGCTAAGACCCGTCATGTAATCTATCCTTCTTCATTAATGAGCTGCAATACTTTGTCTGCATGGATGTTTCCCCTCTGGGATCTTACCACCTTAAATATTGGTGTTTAAATGTGTTTAAATGTTGTTATTTGTTGTGTAGTTGAATTGATTATGCTATGATACTCTAGAAAGTGGTATCAGCGCTAGTGTGAAAGAAGATATTATTGTTTAGATGCTAGAGGAGTTGGACATTGGAGGAGAATGCATGGTAAATGATCGTACGGACGTTGGAGGAGAATGTTTGTTAAAAGTCGTGTGGAAGTCCATGGAGAAGGTTCGTGAAGAGTGGAGCTTGACAACCTACGCATGAAAATACCTAAGGTTGAGCTTGACAACCACTTGTTAACCAGTCTGCAGAGTGGTGAAGGAATTATTGTGTTGTCTAGACTGTTGGAGGAGAGTCACGTGTAAAGAGCTCTGTGGAAGCAAAGAATCGCAGGTTGAAATATTTGTGGAAAATTGCATGGAAGGGACAATCAGGAATCCTAAAGAGACTAGGGGATCGCATGGAACGAGATTGAGCAGTATGAAGAGACCAGCAGGACAATTACCGCTTGTATAGGATGAATAAGGATATGACTGCTGCCTATTGGTGTTGCTTCCTGCTGGATGTGCATGCAACAAAGGATCGTGAGGTGAGGAAGAACCCAGTGTAAACTCATGCTCATTGCTAGACGAGAAGAGAGAGCTTGCATGGGGAGTTGTGTTTAGGAAAGAGAAGAGCCATGAAGAGGAAGTCACACTGTCGTTGCTAGATAGGCCTACGTGTGGAGGAGAGTGCCTACTAGTTGGTGTGCTGCTGGGAAACAATGGTAAATAAAAATCCCATGCTATTTTTTATTTAAAGTTTGGAAATATATATATATATATATATAGAGTAGATGAAAAAAAAAATTCAAGAAATGACTGTAATCAAGCCAAGATTGTAATTTTTCTTGTTCGGGAGAATTTACTGTTGTTTTTTTTATATTTTCCACAATGTCTAGCACAAAGTTTGAGATTGAAAATTTTAATGGTAAAAACAATTTTGAACTATGGAAATTAAAGATGAGGGATTTATTAGTTCAGCAGGGGTTACAGAGATCCTTAGACAGAAAAAGAAAAATACCTCTAACTATGACAGAGGATGAATGGGAGGATTTAGATGCCAAATATCTAATCACAGTTCGATTATGCCTTGTGGATGATGCGTTGTTCAACATTATTGGAGAAACATCAGCAACAAGCATATGTAATAAGTTAGAAAGTCTGTGTATGACCAAATCGGGGACAAACATAATTTAATTGAAGTGAAAGATGTATGGTATGAGAATTAAAGAATGTACGAAGATAGCAGATCATTTGAACATTTTTAATACTCTTATTTCCCAGTTGAGTAGTAAGGATGTTAAAATTTATGATGAAGATAAAACAATCAATCTCTTATGTACTTTACCTGAGTCTTGGGGTCAAGTATTTTCTTCCATTATCCTTAGTACAACTGATATTTTATAATTTGACAATGTGGTTGGAGCATTATTGTTTGAGGAATTAAGGTTCAAGAACACTAGTCTTGAAACCTCTTCTCCATAAGATTTGGTTGTTAGAGGTTGATCAAAAGAGAAAGGATAAAAGTAAAGAGGTACTTCTAGGTCTAAATCAAAGGGAAAAAAGAGAAAATTAAAATTTTGGTACTATAACAAGACTAGTCATCTCAAGAAGGACTATTGGAAGAGACAAGAATCCAAGACGAATGACTACAAGTTAAAGGACAATTCAATCAAGTCTTTTTTATTGAGGTATGATCGATGAGGTCTTGCTTGTTTTTAATATTTCTTACTATATTGAGGAATGACTATTAGATTATGGTGCTTCGTACCATATCTGTCCTCATAAAGAATATTGGTTTGCTTCCTATCAAATAATTAGTGATGGAATAGTTCTTTTAGGAGACAATCATTCATGTAAAATTGTTGGGGTTGGAAGTGTTAAAAATAAAATGTTTGATGGAGTAATAAGAACAATTACAGATGTTAGACATGTACCTGAGTTAAATAAAAAATTAATTTCTTTGGGAGTATCGGATTCTTGTGGTCATAAGTCTATAGGTTTTGATGGAACTCTAGAATTTTCCAAGGGTAATTTAGTGGTCATGAAGGAACAAAGGACATGAAACATTTATAAACTAGTTGGAATCACACAAGTTAATGGTACTGCATTAGTATATGAAGAAGAGTCGAGATACACTCAGCTATGGAATTAACATTTTGGTCATATGAGTGTAAAAGGACTTTAGGTAGTAATGAATCGTAAATTGCTACCAAATTTGAAAACTCTAAAATTGATGTTTTGTAAACACTATATATTCAGAAAGCAATGTAGACAAAAATTTAAAGCAGGTAGTCATGTTATTAAAGGTGTTATTGACTACAATCATTCGGATTTTTGGGGTCCATCTCCTACCATTTCCTATGGTGGAGGAAAATATTATGTAATATTTTTAGATAATTTTTCTAGAAAGGTTTGGATCTATGTCCTTAAAATAAAAGTAGATGTGCTTACCACGTTTAAACAATTTAGAGTTACAGTGGAAAAAAGAACTTGCAGGATGATTAAGTGTTTAAGGAAAGATCATGAAGGTGAATTTACTTCTTTGGAGTTTGAAAAATATTACAAAGATGAAGGGATCATCAGACACAAAAAAAATGCATACACTCCTCAACAAAATGGCGTTGTATAATGCATGAAGATGACTCTTCTATAACGCATGAGGAGCATGCTTAGTAATGCTAATTTGGGGTAAGAGTTGTGGGAAAAAGAATTTTATACTTATTGTTATATAATAAATCTGTCAACATCAATGGAAATAGATTGTAAAATTATGGAAGAGGTATGGATAGGTCATTCTTGTGATTACTCGATTTTGAAAATCTTTGGTCGCGAAGATTACGCACTTACTCCTAAAAATCAACGTTCTAAGTTAGACCCTAGATCAAAGAAGTGCATTTTTGTTGGGTATGATGATGTAGCGAAAGGATATAGATTGTGGGATCCTACTAAACACAAAATTTTCATTAACAGAGATGTAATTTTTTTTATGGATCTTCTTTGATTAAATCCAAAAATGTAAGAGTTTATGTGGAATAGGAACACATAATATCAAAACAACTAATTCAGTTGGAGAAACAATCTTCTTATGACTCAAAGAAACAAGAAGAAGTTTATGGTGAGAGAGATGTCATAGAAGATGAATAAATTCAAGAAATTGTGGAAATCCCACAACCTACACCAAGAAGATCATTAAGGGAGAGACATTCTCCTAAGAGGTATGCTGGTTTTGTTTCGTCTGTTTTATTTACTGGTGATGGAGAACCTTCTTGTTTTCAGGAAGCCACTGATTGTGTTGACAATGCTAAATGGAATATGGGAATGAAAGAAGAAACATATTCTCTAGATAAAAACAAGACAGGGAAATTGGTTGAACTCCCCAAAGATAGAAAAACACTTGGATTTAAATGGGTCTTAAAATTGAAGAAAGGATTTAATGGTAAGGTTGAAAGACACAAATCTAGATTGGTTGCAAAAGGGTACTCTTATATGGAAGTTATAGACTATCATGATATTTTTTCACCAATTGTCAATCTTGTATCTATTCATATTGTATTATCATTAGTTGCATTGCTTGATTTTGAGTTAGAGAAACTAGATGTTAAAACAACTTTTTTACATGGAGATTTAGATGAGGAAATGTTTATGGAACTGTTAGAAAATAGGACCACAAAGCAATAATAGATATATATTTAAATCAATAAACAATATGCAAAACACATTAAAACATTACAGAGAGACACATATATAACGTGGTTCACCCAAACAATGGGCTACATCCACAAAGAAATTACCAGTCCTTTTATTACAATCCAGAAAGATGAAGGGATACACCCTGCAGCAAAATCGCTACACTTCCTCTTCACGCTCTCACAGTCTCTCTTTCAATACAATACAATACCATACTCAGTCATTTTACAATGCTTTATTTTATAGGAGAAATATAATGGAAAAATTCTAGGGTTAACCCAATACCATGGGTCCGCAATACTGTTGGCCAGTACACATCCAAAAAAAAATTCTCGGGGGCTCTGCCACCAAACCCCCATTTTCTCAGGGGTGCTGCCCCCGAACCCCAAGTCAAGGGGGATTATTGTACAATACTCCTAGGTTACAATCACAACTGAATAATATCTCTGGATCTAGAAGATTAGGCTCCGCAACCGACATGAACAACACGAATGTTTTGTACAGCGTCATAAAGGTAGATTAGTTTGCAAGCTCAAGAAATCATTGTATGACCTCAAACAGTCACCCAAGAAATGGTACAAGATGTTTGATTCTTTCATGGTGAGCCAAGGCTATACTGGAAGTGAGTATGATCATTGTTTATACTTCAGAAAGTTGAATGATATATTCATTATCTTAGTATTGTGTAGATGATATGATTATTGTGCTCAAAAGCATGGACGAGATTAACAGGTTGAAGGCTCAGATGTCTAGGAATTTTTATTTGAAGGATCTTAGAGATGAAAAACAAATATTAGGTATTGAGATACAAAGAGACAGAAGAAACAGTAAGCTAAGTTTTTCACAGGAGAATTATGTTGAGAAAATACTTAAAAGATTCGAAATGAATAAGGAAAATCCTGTGAATGTTTTTTTGGATTCCCATTTTAAAATTTCTTTAGGTTTATGTCTTAGTAGTCTTGAAGAAAAATATTATATGTCTCGTATACCATATGCCAATATAGTATGATCTTTAATGTATGCAATGGTGTGTACTAGACCTGATATTTCACATGCAGTAGGTGTTGTTAGTAAGTACATGGAAAATCCAGGAAAATAAATCTCAAATGCAGTGAAATGGGTGCTTTGGTACCTAAGAGGCACAAGTGACTATTACATTACCTTTAATAATAACAATGATTGTATATGTATTTTTGTTGCTTCATATTTCCCAGGTGATTTGGACAAGAGAAGGTATATTTCGTGTTATGTCTTTACTCTTGCAGGTGGAGATATAAGTTGGATGTCAAAGCTTTAGGAAACAGTTGCTTTATACACTACATAGGCTAAATAGATTGTTGCCTCATATGCTTTCAAAGAGGAAATTTAGATGAGAGGTGTGCTTAGAGAAATTGGAACAATGCAGAACAGTGCACCTGTCTTTTGTGGTAGTCAAAGTGCTATTCATTTGCCTACAAATCATGTTTATAATAGTAATACTAAACATATATATGTAAAATATCACTTTGTAAGACATGCCATTACAGAAGGTGGAGTAGATCTGAAAAAGGTCCATACTCAAGAAAAGTGTGCAAATATGTTCACAAAATCAGTATTGTTAGAGAAGTTACATTGGTGTGTATCTTCTATTAGTTTGAAAAAAAGGTGATAAATATTCTTGAGCAAATTATTTGTAAATTTTATTGTCAAGGTGGAGATTGTTAAATGACAACTAAACTAATTTGTTTATGGGAGGTTTCTCATTATGGGTGCTTACAGGAAGTTTCTCATAATAGGTATAACCGACAATGGTTTACTCATGTAACTTCTTTCATGAAGTATATAGTGCATGGTTGGGATACGTAATGGTGTGAGTTGTCTATGAGGCTGATACCCATCATGTAATCTCTCCTTCTTCATTAATGAGCTTCAATAGGTTTCTTGCGTGGATGTTTCCCCTATGGGGGTTTACCACATTAAATGTTGGTGTTTAAATGTTGTTGTTTATTGTGTAATTGAAGTGATTCTACTGTGAGACTCTAACAAGGGAACAATATTGGGATATTCATGGATGCGTTTTCGATTAAAAGAATTCTACTTTTCAACACACCCTAGTCAAATTATATCTGTGATAAAAATTTTGCATGCTCACTTTATGAATAGTCCTTCATGCTATAAAGGTTAGTAAAATTATATCTGTGATAAAAAGTTTGCATGATCACTCTATGAATAGTTCTTTAAGCTATAAAGGTTGTTTCAACTTGAGCAATTTTTTTTTCTCTTGAGTTGTTTATACCCTTCTTGATGATGTTGAAAGTTTGTCCGAGACAAATTTTTTCATTGAATAATATATTAGTAATAATATAATATTAATGGATATTAAGTTGGAAAATTGAATATATATTATTATTTGACACACACACACACACACACACATATAGGTTTCAAAACATATATGTTTATACTTTATCTTAATTATGTATTTTCAATTAATGCAAGTTACACGTTTATATAAATTTAATCTCTTTATATTAGATTTGCATTAATATTGCATACTTACACAACTATATAAATTCATGATATTTTAAAAGTTATTCACATCATATGGTTATATAGAATAATAATGAAGAACAAAAATAAAATGAATATAAAACAAATACAAATACAAAACTATAAAACTAGATACAAACATGTCCACACATACTATTATACTACTTGTGTGGTGCTTTATAAATGGGTGTGTGAAAGTTACTAAGTGTCTCTTTTGACACGTTAGATGCAATAGAAAACTGAAAAAACATGCATCCCTCAACTTACATGGATATTTTGAGACACATACACAATGAATATTGCGATGAGTAAATAAGATGAAATGTAGGAAATTGAATGACATTTCTGACTATTTAAAATTTTTCTATTGAAATTGTTCTTAAAACTATCTAAAGTTTTACCTTTTTTAACACACTTTTTATTGTTGGGACAAATTAAAAGGCATATTCTTTCGTGGGTGTATCCTTAGAGTGCCTAAACAATGGAATCAACTTAATAAAAATGGTATACATATAGAGAACAACTATTACTAGTGCAACACTATTTTCGAAAACAAAATTAACATTTTTCTTTAATTGTCTAAGTCATTGAACCTCGAAAACAGTATGAGAAGTGTGGGTGCAGCGTTTGAAGGTCTTAATGCAATTATTTTGAAATGGTGTGTAGCATACTTTAACCAACGATTAAACACGGTCATATTGAAAAGATGAAGGGAATTCTAAATTAGCCATGGTTTATCATACTCCAAGGAACATGCATGAGAAGTTCGAAGGGGAGAAAGAGAGTTAGAGAAGGGATTAGTAAGGGTTAGGGAGAGAAGGGAGGAGAGGGAGAGAGAAGAAGGGGGTTAGTGATAAGGATAGGCATAGGGATGTGCATGTGTGTGTGTGTGTGAGGAATGGGATTAGTGGTAGGGGGATGCATAAGAATGTGTATTGTGTGTGTGTGTGTGTGTGTGTGTGTGTGAGAGAGAGAGAGAGAGAGAGAGAGAGAGAGAGAAAGAGAGAGCAGGGATAGTGTCAGGGGATTGGGGGATATTTAGATAGGCATAGGANTTAGATAGGCATAGGATTTTTGGGTAGGTTGAGGAGTATCAGAGCGATAGAGTGAGAGAGGAGGAGCGATCCAACTAGTAGTTGACATGTTGTCAAACTTTGACAAAGTAAATCACTTTGACTGCTTCAACTAATTCGACCACTTCGATAGGTTCAACATCGACTTCAACAAGTATGAACCTCGACACAACCGACTTCGACAACCTTAACAGGTTTCACGCTCGCCATACAACATATCCACATGCATTGTCGACATCGATGAATATCAAACATCGACAAAGTATCTCTATATCTTCCACTTGTCTAGGACAGTTGAACTTTCGAACCGTTATAACTTATTTTGTAACTTAATGTAAGGGATAGTCACGCAAGTGTATCAGTATTATATATAAACATGTACACTATTGTAGCATTCAATCAATGAATTCCATCGATCAATTCAATCAGTCATATTGATTCATATTTCATTAAAAAGAAATGTTTGGTTCGAATTATTGCATATTTTATGTCCGTATAATTTCGATATAATGTATTTCCTACTTCACTTGTTCTTTTTCTATGCTTTCTCCATAATAGTATTTGACTTATTCAGTCGACTGTTGTTCGCAATGTGCACCTGGGAACGACATGGTTCATTGCTATCAGAGCTTGTTCCAAAGCTTAAGTTATATAAGCACTTCCATCAAATTTATTTAACTTATGTTTGTTCAAACAGGCTCACAAAATCAGAAATACAAGCATACACTACCTTTGACTTCATAAAAGATGACTAAAGAAACATGCAATAGACATGCAACTGACGAGACATAGAAACTCATAGAAAAAGCACTGGCTCGCCAGTGGACTGAAATATTTTCCAACTTTAGTGAGATTATCTTACGATTCGATTCGAAATCCAGAGAATCCTCGACATGACCTCACTCCGATAAAATCAGCCCCTTCAAAGTGAAAAATAATCTAGACATACATAATCTTGAAGGAAAGATCGATGTTGAATCTGTCGATAATTGGGTACAGCAACTGGAATCGTACTACTCCATGAATCAAATATCCAAAGTGGAAAAGGTCACCATTTCATCCTTAAATATGTCAACCTCTGTACATTGCTGGTGGGAAAATTTATCGACAAAGATGGAAAAAGAAGCGACCCCATAGACACATGGGTAAAATTTATTGAACACATCCGAATGGAGTTATACCCTCCCAAGTATCTTGAACACCAATATAAGAAGTGGGAGTAGCTAAGGAAATGGAAATACCAGGCTGTGCAGAGGTACACCGATGAGTTCTAGTGACTTATGGATAGACTTTGTGTCCAAGAAGAAGAGAGAAATTGCTGGTACTAAAGTACGTCAATGGATCATCCTCATACATTTAGAAATATATGGAGTTTATGACTGTCAGCATGATTGCAGATGCATTTCATTATGCCAGCAACATTGAAGATAAACAAAAAGGAAAAGCACATTTAATGAACAAGGCAACAGGTTGAACATCTGACAAGAAGTCACCAGTCAACTCCGATAAGTTTAAGCACCCTTCTCAGTAGACTCCGCTAAAGCATGATCATCATGATAGGAACATTTAGAGATAAAAAAAGGAACGTAATAAACAAGCTCCTACCGAGAAATGGTGTGATTATCACAATTCAACATGGCATGATACATCAGAATGTGAAGCGTGGAAGAAATTTTCTGGAAAAATTGTTTGCATCCGACTTGTCCGATAAAACCTTGGTAGATTATAATCCAGATGCAACAACCCTAATGGCTTAGAATTCGAACACTCTGACAGTGTCGACTATCATCAATGAGGAAAAATGAGAATGCCTATTCCATACACAGATATGGGTTCATAAAAATCTATTACATCTAATTGTGGATAATGGTATCCAGAAGAACTTCATTTCTAAAGATCTTGTGAACAAATTAGGTCTTTTCACCACTCCACATCCTCATCCTTACAATATCGGTTGGATGAAGGATGAACAAGAACTTAGAATCACACACCAATACAGAATCACCTACTTCATCAATCCTTTTGAAGATGAAGTACTCAGTGACATGGCACCACTTTCCATATTTGACGCCTTGTTTGAGAAACCTTACTTGTGGGATCAACACGGTACATATAAGTCATGTCTTCAGAATGTGATTGCCAAAATTCAGAATCAATGGTATGAAATACCAAAGCGAAAACCCCCATCAACGGTTACTATGATAAATGTCAAACAAACAAAGAATCTTATAAATCATTCTTAGAAGTTTGCATTAATTATGATAAAGCCTCAACATTCTAGGAAAAACACAACAACAAGTCGACTCATCAACCAACATAGCTCCTGTAAAAAACAACAAATTGATTACTTTCTTTAGAAATACTATAACATTTTCAAGAACCAAATGGAGTACTTCTCCATTGTGAGGTAAAACACTCCATTTAACTTGTTCCTAGTGCTTCATTATGTAACGCATTTTTTTACAGAAGATCCATTATCAAGAACGAAGAGATTCACAAACAAATCTGGGATTTGATCAACAAAGGTCATATCCGCCCCAACTCCCATGGGAGCTTCACTTGTTGACCAATATACTATCACGTTAGTTCATATTGTGGGTTTTAAAATTATCAAAAATCGAACCAATATATTGCAAGTATTGGGGGGATGAGGGGTNTCCACGATCACACGTGCTATGTGAGAGGTTCACTAAGTGAAGTCCCCATGCTAGCTCCTCTCATAGTCGAAGTCCAGTCGTTTTAGTTCCAAATAAATGTTGTACTTAGTGAATGTGCATCGAATATCGGGCTCTAAACAAAATTTCATTAAAGAACATATGCCCTCTTACAATGATAGGTGAACTCATCTAATGTCTGAAAAGTGCTAATAAGTTCTTTACAAAGCTTAACCTTAAGTTGGGATATCGTCAAATTTCAATCAAGTCCACCGATGTATGGAAAATGGATTTCAATAACAAGGAAGGATTGTTTGAATGGTTAGTCATGCCTTCCATCTTAACCAATGCACCCGCAACCTTCATGAGATATGAATGACCTTCTCCGACCTTTCATCAAAAAGTGTGTCATTGTCTATCTTGATGATATATTTATTTTCAGTTCATCATGGGAAGACCATGTCAAACAGCTTCGACAAGTATTTGACACTCTCTAGCAACATCGACTATATATGAACATGGACAAATGATCATTTTCGATGGCCAACATCAAGTATGTATGGTATGTAATTGACTCTATAGGCATTCATGTCAACCCAGAAAAAGTGCAGATCCTCAAAGATTGAACCATTCCTCAAACATTTCATGAACTAGGAAGTTTTCTTAGTTTAGTGAATTTCTATTGACGGTTCATACTTGGATTCAACCACATTGGATGGCCTTTGAATCAATTTACTAAAGGAAATGGGAAAATTGTATTCAAATGGACACCAACACAACAACAAGCTTTTGAAGAACTCAAAAACAAGCTTTATACTGCAACAATACTTTTGTTACCTAATTTACATAATCCCTTCGAGTTTGAAATGGATGCATCAGACTGTGCCCTGGACGTAGTGATCACTAAGTTAGGTCACCCAGTCACATTTCATTCTGAAACTTTAAACGAAACTGTTAGAAAGTATTTGATGTATGAAAAAGAACTATATGCAATTGTGCAAGCTCTTAAATAACGGATACACTACATTCTTGGCAAGGAGACAATCATTCTTACTTACCGTAATCCCCTACAGTTTTCCCATCCTAGTTGAACTACAGAAAAATTGACAACTCAAGTGGATTAATTACATGCAACAGTTTCAGCTGGTAATTAAACATCGAAAAGGCAAAGCCAATGCCGTAGCCGATTGTCTCAACCGACCACCCATACCTATTGTCTACAGTGATGAGTATGTAGGGTTACATAACCACTACTTGGCCATAATTTTATTCAGTATATTGTGACTTCTCCACAATTTATCAATAGATTCAGGCCAAAATGTTGTCTACTACTGATTACTTCCTAAAGGACACCTTTATATACAAGCTTGGACAAATTTTTGTACGAACCGGTGAGCACCGACAGAAACCCTTTTGGGACATGCACTACAACAAGACTGCATGCCATCTTGGAGTCACAAAAACACTTGTTATCATCCAAAAGTAGTTTTATTGGCCCTCACTTAAATATGATGTCAACATTACATTCGATCATGCTTTGTTTGTGACACTGCTAAACCGCTGAATTGTTGACAAGGAATGTAGACACCCCTTCTAGTTCCTAGCCCACCATGGGACTCTATTTCTATGGAATACTTGACGGGATATCATACTACCAAACATCAGCATGAAACAATCTTAGTAGTAGTTGACATATTTTCCAAGATGGCTATACTCATACCATGCAAGAAGACTACACCAACATAATAGACTGCTCAGCTCTTCTTCGAACATGTGTGGAAACATTATGGCCTCCCGAAGACCATTATTTTTGACATAGATGCTATATTTGTCAGCACCTTTTGGAAAATTCTCTGGCAGCAGCTTGACAGGAGACTTTATTTGTCAACAACCTTCCATCCATAGATAGATAGAGAGACAGAAGTTGTAAATTGCTTGGTAGTACAATTGCTTCGCATTTACAACTACGAGCATCGTCGAACATGGGATGACAACCTTTGATACATACAACACAACTATAATCGTGCTCAACACAGATATCTAGGAAAGAGTCCATTTGAGATATGTTATGGATTTCAACCCTTAGCACCTATCGACTTGATCAAATCCTTGACACAGTCGTATGACATTGAATTCGAAGGACAAGAAGTTCACATAACATTAAAGTTCAAAGATCAAATCTACAACATCCAGAAGCAAGCACGTGAAATTTTGCAACGAGCTAATGAAAAATATAAGTCTTGACATGATAAGCATTGTATTCCTCATTGTAATGTCCCCAAAAATTGAAAATAATTATTTTTTATTAGGCTAGTCAAAACTACCTGTGCTGGACATTAATTGAACTTTGCGGAATGTGTCATACTTTGACTATACTATTGTTTTGTTGTAAGTTGTTCTTACGTCCTGTTTCCATATTTCTTGATTAGGTTTATTAATATGTTACATATATTGCTATGATGTTGTTTGTACTTTGGTTACACATTGATGTGTAATTTAGTTATTTGTTTATGTCCTTCATTGTTTATAGCATGTGCTTACTATCATTTACCTGATTCTAACTTGACTTTGTTAATGGATAAAGGGGTGGAGTGGTGGGACTAGTTTCCCTTGTAACCCTAAGATGTAACAGTTTCTACTTGACACAATGCGCTTATTTAGTTCTGTTAACTAATGCATTCTTGTCCCATTTATTTGTAGGTTTACTTGGCAATGTAAAACTTGTTTATAATGCTTAATGGAAGGAACTGATTGTTTGATCACTAGCGCTCACATTTGCAGCCCTATCATAGTGACATTACACTGATTGTTATTATGTTTCATTACAGGGTCTTTGAGAGTGTTGTGGTCACAATAACCCTTATCATTTACATGATGCTGAGTTATTATTGATGTGATAATTATTTACTATGGTGTAAATAATTACGACTTGATTATCCCTTATCTTATTTTTCCTATATGGTTTTAGAGTTAGTATTATATGGTAGCATATCACGTTATGAACTATAGGAGTTTGGGTTTGGAGGACGTTAATGGGAACCAGTGTGTTTCCTTTAATGTGCATTGGGAAAGTGGAATATTAGCTTAGGGCTTGGATCAATGATGGGGTTTGGTCATTCACATCTTGGCTTCTTGTACTCTTCTCTTGTGCAGTATGAAGAAATGTGATTTCAATGGCTTGACAGGTATGTGATCGTTTGATGTTATTAGCATCATTTGATGATTCAATTGGTTTAACATCGCATACTTCTCATGGTTCCTTTTGCTATGTGTTTGTAGGTTGCAAAGTGTAGCGAAGAAATGGGATTTGTGCCTCATGGATAGATTTGTGGGAAAAGCCATACCCATTCGGGTAAGCCTACTTTGTACAAGTGCAAACTTATTCCATCCTTTTGCTTAATGGTTATGAAAAAGATGATACTCATCGTGGTTGTAAATGCTTGAGTCTAGTTTTCAATATATGTGTTTTGGGTTGGGGTCTGACTGTGTCAAGAAAGAGATCTACGTTTCGTAAAGAGACAGACTTGGGGTTTTTTTGTGGGGTTTTGATTTCCTTTGGGCCTGAGCTTACAATGTAATTGGATGTATTTAAATGGTGATTTTGGGAAGTGAAGAGAGCTTGGGTAAACCCTCGACAGGCTCTGTATATTTTGTAATTAGTTTTTTGGTTATGTTATATGAAATGGACAGAACCATTGCTTGCAATGGTGCAATGGCCGAAGGTAACGACTATGTAAAATTGTTACTGGATTTATAAATACAATGTTTATATTTTTACGCTATGTTTATTTCAATGGTTGTTGTTTCATGGATGGTGTGTATTTATCATTCATTATGTGTGTTGGTTTTATGGATGACTTGTGTGATTGTGTTATGGCTTGGAGCCATGTCGTATGTGGCATTGGTGTTTCCTACCCTCATACCTGTGGGAGATTGTTTACTGTTTATGATTTTGTTTATGCAAGAAGAAATGGGGATTTTCTATGGTGTAACCATGCAACTATCAATCATCGCTATGGGTAAATGTTGACAGGGTTATAATATTTTGGAACTATTGATTATTATAATTTGTTGTTTGTGAAAAGGGCCAAGGGCCATAGATTACAACGTATGTAAATTTATTTGGCTCTTTCGACCACTGTGTAGAGAGTTTATTATTGTTTACAACCTGCATATAATTCATATAGTGTGGCTTTGTAAAATTATTAATAGACCCTTACAGGATTCAATCCTCGGGCGTTTATATTGGTGAGGGTTTCAATTTGTATGGGTTGCGATTTGGGCTTAAACGCTCATGAGATTCGATCCCACTACCTATGTGTAATTATGTTTGGTTTAAATGAATACTTGAAATGATATTTGGATTTTAATTGATTTCTATAAATGGTATTACGTTTATTTGTGAAAGGTTATGTAAATGATGCTATGGTTGTTTTTAATTCTTTATTGTAAGTGATATTAAATTGGATTTTATTAAACTGGACACTATATTTAAATTATGCAATTCTTACAATGTAATTTATAATTTTTAGATGGTTTGATTTGTTGTTTATGCAATGGATTATTTATGTGCATAATTGGTATAATGTATTTAAGATATCGTGGACCATCAGATGGTCACAATACTTGGACTGTTGATTTGATTTATGATAATATTTGAACTAGTATTTTACTCCTAAACATGGCTCTGCTAACAATATGAAATTATTCAGTAGAGTACATAGGTAAATGAAAAACTAAGTACTAATTAGTAACAATTCCTAAGTTGTAGGAAAACAAAGGTTAAGCTATAAAAGACAAAACAAAAGTAAAATTGCAAGAACAAAACCCTTGATAAATTGTAGAACAGGAATTAAATTTCAGCCTAGGGTTTATAATGAAAATGTAAACCCTAAAAGAATTTGAAAGGAAAACAAATGAATATAGGGTTAGTAATTATAATATACATACTTGCATAATCTATCTAGAACTTATTCTATAAAATGAAATAGGCAGTCAAGAACCACATACCTCAAAATTGAAGCTCTTTAAATGGCTAAAACATGCACACTCAAATTCCAAACATTAGAAATACATAGGCATATCTAACCTCTGTATAGATGAATGAATCACTTGGGAACTACCAAGTTCCACCCAACCATGACCTAGAACCATTACTATTTTCAATCTGGAGCCTTTCGAGTTAGTTCCAACATGTAAGTAGCTTAGAGCTCCTAAGGTAAGGCTTCCCTAACTGGTATATCAGGTCTGGATCGGTTCTCCTTTTTTCCTCTTAGGAAAACATTCTCCAAGAACTATCTTGAGAATAATTAGGCAGAATAATGAATGCAAAAAGATGGAAGAGATCCCCAAGTCTCTCTTTGGATTGGGAATTTATAGACAAACGTTTCAGTCAAAGGGGCAGTTAAATCAAGAATCACTTCATTTCTTGATTTAACCCTTTTTACTTAATTTGGTACTTTTAATATTTTAACTTAGGAACTTTTAAGTAGTTCCTAATTGGACTTGTATATATATTATACTATTTAATTTTTATCTTAGTAATAATAGTAATAGATGTAACTTTTCTTTCTTTCTTACATTATTAATATTATTACTATGTGTACTAGTTATACATACTCTGTCTAAAGTATATAATAATATATTATTTGGTAACATTTGTCTTAGGGTATCACATATTGTGATCACTAGAATTATGACACTTTCTTCATTAAGGTCATTAGGTAGATGGTTAGGTCTACTAGGCTAGGCAACTCTAAACATCCTTGCATGTTGGATTCTCTCGTATAGCGTGGTAGTTCTTCAGTACTTGATGAGAATACATAAAATTGAAATTTCATTTAATCACTTATAAATAAGTCATAGGAGATCAATATTTTTGTCGAGTCGTTTTCACTGGGGAATCATTATTTCTTTTCAGTAACTCCTAGCACTTACCAGAGCCCATACTCAACTCTAAAAACTAGGAGTTACAAACTTAGTGCAATTTCAGAGCTCTTCGCTCAACACTGATGCTAGGATGTACTTGTAGGATGCAGCTAGGGATACAATGGCCAAGGATCTGATGTTCCAGAGTTTATGATCAACATCGACATTGAAGGCTCCAAGTCTTATGCCTAACGCTTACAAATTATATTTTCATGTGTTTGAGATCTTCATGCTCAACACAAATGTATCAAAACTCATGTGCTTCAAAGCTTCTTGATCAACAAAAATATAAGTACTCATGTGATCCAGAGCTTCTTTCTCAACACAAAACATCAATTTACCCATGTGCTCCAAAGCTCCTCTCTCAAAACAAAACATCTCATCAATCATGTGCTTTAGGGTACACACCCAACAAAAGAAAACACACACACACACACACATATATATATCATATGCAATATGGTCTTTGACCCAATATATCAAAATAAAACATCAAGGTAAAATCATAATCAATGGGGCTCATGCACATAAGTGTTAGCTCCAAAATTCAGGATATTACATCCCTCCCCGCTTAGAACAACACCGTCCCTGGTGTTCTAGGGACTCAAAATGAAATCATGAAACAAGGTGGGGTAACCCTTTCTCATGGTAGCTTCATTATCTGAAGTAGCCTCATCAAATTCGAAGTGATTCCATTTCACTTTCAACTAGACTATAGTGCACTTCCTAAGCTCCACCTCTCTCGTATCCAATACATGAAGAAATTCAGGGGAAAAATGGCCTTCAGGTTCCACCTATAGTAAGGATAAATTTTTTTTTGGTAGGCATCAGAAATAGCATGCTCAACTTCATTGCACCTTGCACACAGTTGCGCCTGCTCAACAATTAGGAGGTCTTGTGCCTTCTTGAGGTCAGTAATCTCTGCAACAGCCTTCTGCTGCAACTCGGCTTGTGTCGCTTTCAGTTGGTTGATTTCTTGTAACTTCTCCTATGCCAAATACATGTGGACCTGGTGCAGCTCCTCTACATCCTTCTACAGCTTGGAAGTGGTATTCTGGGACTCAACATAGCCCTTATCCAAATCTTTTTGTCGTGATGCCAATTCTAGTGTGGCCCCATGCTGTAACTCAACCAACGCTATAGATGACAGTTTGATGAGATCCAAAGTCACACTCTGGATTGGGTGTAGCTGCTGGTGAACTTCTTCATTTTCGATGTCAATCGCAGTTAGGGGAACTTGCACGTTCCAGGCCCAAGGCTCAGTGCTGATCGATGGGCTATCCTGCAACAAAGGTCTTGCCGATGGTTTCTTCGAAACAATATAAAAAATGGACTCTAGTCTATTTCTTACCGCACCAAATTCTTCATGGGTGGATTCACAGATCACCATAGTCATAGTCGTAGATGAATCAGTGATGACTTTGATAAGCCACTACAGTTGGTCTTCCATCCTCGATTTGGTACTACTTCCCACCTCATACTCCTAATGCCATTTGGTGCAAGTATCCTCCTGCATACATTGTGTTGCATCTTCATGATCCCGATGACTCATTGTCAAATTCATGGGTGCTCAATTCTTGCGGGGCAGGGTCTTTAGGGACCTCCAGGGGTAGCTCCTTATCTAACTCCTATTGACTCAGTGGGATGCACCAATCCCATGACCAATCTTGTACAATAGCATCCAAATATTCTGTGGTGAATTTATAAGGAAATGGTAGCCACTGTCGATTAGGGTCTCTCCTGTCCTGAATATGAATGGAGTGGGGTCCAATAAAAAATCAAAGGATCCACAGATACTTGGCCGCAGCATAGTGAGAAACTCTAGGAACAACAACAACGACCGTCTACAGTGCTTCCCAATAGATTTGGAAATGAATAGCACAGTCTGTTTAGCGACTGGGCTCTTTGACCCACCATAGGTTCTGATAGAGGGCACCACATCAAACCTTGAATACCTAAACCGCCATTGGTTGTTAGTCCTTAGGTTCCATCCAAGCAACAAGAGTGATAAGAATCAAAATCCAACTATAAGAAAAGGGTCGCGTAGTCTGAGCAGCAAGCACATCTTTGAGAAACTGATTCAACAAAATAAACACCAATTCATTTGTACATCCTCATCACATTTCTGGGCACAAGCGACAACACCTAATTGCAATGGACTGGTCGATTGCCACGAACAACCTTTCCAGCCAGAATTCTTGAGCCAATGTGCACCATCTGCGAGTTAATACTATCAATGCGAGAAGCATGAGCATCCCATTGTAAACAGAAGTGCTCCTTCAGCTGCTTCGCAATTTTGTTATCTGTATCTCTTCCATGAATATACTGCGTCGGGTCCACCCTAGCCTTCGAAAAAATAGTAATGCTTGCAATCAAGTCGATGGTGATAGGGATCAAGGCATTCAGCCAAAGCGTCCCTCCATGGAAACATGCCAATATTTGCTTTACACATGCATGTGCTTCATTCAAATGGTGAAAATGGGGCATGTTGATGATCCCCAATAGCCCAGACTTATCTAACCCACTGGCCCATGGTTTTGGAATTTGCTGAATGGGGCCACTAGGCACCATGGGGACAGATTCATATGGCTCATCCTAGACATATTTAAGCAAGATCATGTTGTGATCGTCGAAATTGATCCTGATCAACGTAGGTATGATACCAATTGAGCACATCATCCCTTCCGGTAGCGCTGACAACTTGGGAGGGTACTTTTGATTCTTTGACATATGCCATGGCTTGTCTCCTAGATGCGTAGGAGTGACGTATCCCAAAATATCATGCACCAAGACACCTCGAGGTGCTACGGAATCAATAGCTCCTAAGCTCGATGGCCTAGTCTATGCAGTGCCTTCTCCGTGCATCTTTGCAGACATGCGATTTTTCCTCTTCTCTGGTGGCATAGGACTGGGTCTTTGAGTCTTCTTCTTCCGCTTAGGAATGGACAATGAACCCACTAGAATACTCATGATTTCTTCTTCCATAGCAGTGGGCCACATAGGGGACTCGTACCCACTGGAAATTTCAATAGCATTAATGCTTCTCAGCATCTCTTACCCCTCAAAACCTGAAAATACACTCAACAACTCGATCTGCACTGCACTCAACACTCTGCACAAAATTCAGCTTCTACTTCTGATCTGGAAACTGAATAATGCCATCTGACACATCCGACATGGTGTTTTATAGCCACTTCCAATCCAAATCCATCATTACCAAATCTAAATTCACCATTATTTCCAAATCGGGTATTAATGACGCCATATCCGTTGGCAATCTTATGCTTCTAATGGTCAGATCACCCGTTAATGCGAGTTGCTTCAACAAGCATCACAAGCCAACTGGTTTAACTACCTACATTTATTACTTGATTTGACCACCCCAAAGAAACTGGTCAACCGACTACTGCTAACAATTTTAACCTTGTGCTGCCTCTCCCTCGAGGCTTGCCTTGTGCTGCTGAACTAAAATCTTTATTTTATTTAATTCCTCAATACTTCATGCGGTGCGCATCACCAACCCCATTCTATAGCGCTTCAAGCAACTCCCGTTAATGAGCTTCAACAACATTGCGCCATCTAACTATTGTAATTGAACTGCACCGCCAGATGTAATGGACTGAACAAGATAAGGACCTAACCAATGTATTTGTATCTTACCTGGATGTTTGATGAACTTACTATTGTACAACAGTGCCAGATCTCCTATTGCAAAACTATTTATGCTTAATATGGCGATCATGCCATGCCTTCTGTCGATCCTTTGCTACCTATTGCTCGAAGCCTGCGATGGAACGATCTTCTTCAAGATGACTCAATTGCGCAACACATTCTTCTAATGCCTTTGCATCATCCATGCCCGTCGCTAAGGCAATGCACAAGATGGGAATAATATACTCCATAGGCATGACTGCCTCTTTCCCATAAACCAACTTAAATGGTGTCTGACCCGTTAGCCATTTGCAAGTAGTGCGATAGGCCCATAGGATTTCAGGAACTTTCAAGTCCCAGTCATCACAATTATCATTACATACCTTGGTCAACACTGTCTCCAAAATTTTGTTGAAGGCCTCAATAGTACCATTTTCCTGTGGATGGTATGGTGTACTCCTCTTATGTTGTATCTGGATCTTTTCAGTTAGCACTTTTACCGTCAGGTTGACAAAATGACTTCCCTCTTCACTCATCAGGATTCTAGGACACCCAAATCACATCATGATGTTCTAAAAAATAAACAGTGTTGTTTTCGTAGCAGTACAATCAACGGCTAGTGTAGCCTCCGCCCACCGAGTCAAGTAGTTAGTTGCAGTAATAATATAGTGGGATCCAGTGTGCTTACCTGGCGGATTGAGAGGACCCACAAAGTCTACAGCCCATTTATCAAATGGTTGCAGAGTCACCTGCGGCACTAGTGGCATCTCATTCATCTATGATGGTTTACCAATGTTAGTTTTTCAACATTTAAGCTAGCATTATGTTAGGATATTTTCACTGAGAGAATAACAAGCACAGCGATAACATAAGCACATCACATGAGACAAGAGCCACAAAGATTTTAGGAGGGGAAACCATAAATGGAGAAAACCCCTCAACTTCCTCTAAGATAGTATCACCACAAGATGTGAACCCAAAACAGTAAGATGACCTCCCTTCACAACAGTAGCCTTCTGTCTTCTGTCAAGCCCAAGAATTTCCTTCTCCAAAAGTGCGCCACACTTGAGAGAGAAAGAGAGCTAAGTCACATGTGATAAATAGAGAGACACACACTCTCTATTTATATTAGTCCGTTCACTTAAGTTTCCATTTCACACGTAGGATCGACCTAATAATTATTACTCGAGCCTACACCTTAATTAGTGTATAATAACTCAAGTGCCCCTAAACTGTGGGGACTTACCTAATGACTTGATATGACTTGTTCACATTATTAAACCTCCCGATCGGGACATCGGGGCATAACCACATGACTCAAATACATAATAGAAACATCCCGGAATGAAAATCGGGTAACAATACATATGATACATAGAAGAATACATTCCGAAGTTACATATACATCAACACTCCCTCTTAACTAGGAAGGTATTATTTCGACACAATTTTTCAGCACTGGTCTTCTTCTCTACATCAACTGGATCATCTTCATCTTTAAGTCATCTTTATCTTCAAGTCATCTTCGTCTTCAAGTCATCTGGATCTGGATCATCTCTCGATCTGGATCATCATCAAATGGCATCACAGGGTCTAGATCATCACTCGATCTAGATCAACATCACTGGACTGGATCTGGATCATCACTCGATCTGGATCATCTCTCTGGACTGGATCTGGATCATCTCTCGATCTGGATCATCTCTCTGGACAGGATCTGGATCATCTCTCGATCTGGATCATCACTGCTAGATCTAGATCATCTCTCAATCTGGATCTCTCGGAGTCATCATAACTGGATCTGGATCATCACTCGATCTGGATCTCCTCTAGTCATCATCAAGTGTGTACTATCTCGTCATAGGAAGTTCTACAGAGCCAGCCCTTTTTCATGCTGGATGTAGGCCTACCCTCATGTAGGTCTTCGCCCAGCACTTACATCTGACCTGCTCGTCAGAAAGGCACGCCCAGCACTTATATCTGATCATGTAGTAAACTACAATCCCATCAGAAGGGCCCAACACTCCCATTCACTAGCATGGTAGGCACAATCAACTACCATCTGTGAAATGGCTCAGCACTTACATCTGACCTACTCGTCAAAAAGGCCCTTCCATCCAGACAAGAACACATCCTATCACAGTGATGGAAGACTACCACCTAGACAAGAACCAATCCTATCACAGTGGTGGAATATTTCTCCACTTTCATCCAGACAAGAACCAATCCTATCACAGTGATGAAAGACTCCCACCCAGACAAGAACCAATCCTATCACAGTGGTGGAAGATTTCAGCGCTTACATCTGACCTACTCGTCAGAAAGGCCCATCCATCCAGACAAGAACACATCCTATCACAGTGATGGAAGACTCCCACCCAGACAAGAACCAATCCTATCACAGTGGTGGAAGATTTCCTGCACTTACATCCATCCAGACAAGAACACATCCTATCACAGTGATGGAAAGGCTTGCACTCACATCTGATCCTACGAGAACACATCTCCATAGTCAGATCAGAATGGCCCCCAGTCCTCCTCGACTGAGCTACATGGTAACTGACCATGCACCTCCACTCTCCCAGAGAGTGGCAATTTCCCTTACATCTGACCTGCTCGTCGGAATGGCCAACACTCACATCTGACATGGAAGCAACTAAATCCTTTAGCCATGAACAGAATGGTTCAGCCCTTACATCTGATCAAGTGGGAACACATCCCTCTGTCATATCAAAATGGCTATACAGTCCTGCACTGAATGATCTTGGTAACTGACCAGGTGCCTCCATTCCTTACATCTGTCCTCCTCAACAGAATGGCTCAGCCCTTATATCTGACCTCCTCGTCAAAATGGCTATAGATCTTGATACTCATATCAGTCATGGAAGGAACCAATCCTCTCACCATGACGAAATATCTCAGCCCTTACATCTCACCATGGAAGGAACCAATCCTCTCACCATGTCAGAATGGCTCTGGATCTCATCACTATCTCTGGGAGGAAGCCTCAATCTGGAGAACACCAAGTCTCTCTCTGAAGTACTCAAACTTCAGCCTAGCCAATGGCTTCATCAATACATCAGCTATATGTTCCTCCGTCGCAACATATAGGAGCTTCACTGCTCCTCTCTGCACCATATCCCTGATATAGTGATATTTGATCTCGATATTCTTCGACCTGTCATGGAACACTGGATTCTCTGACAACTTCATGCAACTCTGGTTGTCACAGTGTATACAAGTAGCATCTAACTAGAGATCAAATATTTCAGACAGTAGCTTCCGCAGCCATACTGCCTCACAACTAGCTGAACAAGCTGCGACATACTCTGCTTCAGCTGTACTCAGTACCACACAGGATTGCTTCCTGCTAAAACAAGAGATCACACCTGATCCCATACTGAGGCAACATCTCGAAGTACTCTTCCTGTCGATGGCACTTCCTGCCCAATCTGAATCAACATAACCCTCTAGGTTAATCTTCTGATTCGCATCATACTTGAGCCCATAATCAATTGTACCCTTTAGGTACCTCAGAATATGCTTTGCAGCAACCAAGTGAACACTTCTCGGATCTGTCAAGTACTGGCTCAAGGTGTTCACAGCAAAGCAAATATCTGGTCTCGTGTTCGTCAGGTACATCAACGACCCAATCATCTGACGATACATCGTAGCATCAAACATCTCTAAAGAAGCATCACTCAATAGCTTCAGGTTCGATGCCATGGGTGTAGCCAAAGCATTGCAGTCCATCATCCCGAATCTCTTCAGGATCTCTACTGCATACTTCCCTTGTCCAAGGAATATCCCATCTGTACTCTGCCACACCTCCATACCTAGAACATTAGTGCATCGACACATAACAGGAGCATCACAGGTATTCCGCCTTCAACCTTGAAGCAAAGGTTGGAATCCACTTTACTCTCAGTAAATCCTAGAGTCATCAGTAATCTGCCCATCCTGTCGTACCATGTCGAACCTCAAGATATTCTGTAGTCACTCCCTCTGAAGCGAAGCATCATACTCCCTTTGTCTTCTATGCTCTATGCACTGAAAACATTCTGTACTGGAGTGACAAGTAGCTTCCTATGCTACTAATATTCTATGTGACCATCTAGTGTATAGACTTCCTTGACATCATTCTTCTTGAACTTGTCTTCCCTTTCTTCTTGGTGGCTGGAAGGTTCTGCATCAATGATGTCATTGCACTTGTCATATTATTCTTCATTTTGAAATGTCATCACTTGTTCTTT
>LPNX011039952.1:199124-225791 GCA_001517045.1 Pseudotsuga menziesii
AAATAGATTGAAATTCAGGAAGACTTTCAACAGCATTTCTTGCAATAGGTAGTGCTCTGTAATGCACATGTGCAAGCCTTCTATGCCAAAGCTCATTTGGCTCTACTGTGTCATGGATCAAGGCTTGTTCTAGATATCCCTTCAATTGATACAAGCCTCCTTCTTGTTCTTCAATCACTACCACATCATCGATAGTCTTTCCTTTTGGCCATATGATGACTTGACCATCTATGAATGTAGCCCGCATTCCTTTTGGATCAATGCTGAAATGGAGAGAAGGTTCTTCTTCAATCCTATCACAAACAATACTTCTTTCATTGTTAGAGACTTACCAGAGTCTAGCTTGTATGAAGATTCTCCACTACCTTTTATTGGACATTGGTAGTCATCTCCTAGTTTCACCTTGTGAGGTGATTCATGTTCTGATAGTCTTACAAAGGATTCCTTGAATCCCGTCATATGTTTGGAAGCACCACTGTCTATGAGCCAATAATCACTTCCATGAGTAATGTTACCTGTGAGAGCTGATATCAGAACATATTCATCCTCTCTTGAAGAATCTTCACTTTCATATCTGGATCTCTTTCTGGAAGGTTCATCATCCTCTGCAGCATGAGCATGATGTCTTCTTTGGCCTCATCTCCCTCTGAAACTGGAACCTTTATGCTCATGTAGGTGTCCAATCCAGAGAGATAAAATACTTCTATGCTTGGAAGTTTTCAACTTCACCAAGCTTATAATCAAGCTGATCACTTTGAAATGAGAACCTCAAATGGAAATAACAAAGGATTAGATCTTACCGATTTGAGGTGTCTGTCCTTGTCCCGGAGTTCGCTGATCTAGGGTTTGTCACAGAAACCCTAATTTTCAAAACTTGTAATCTTTCAGATCTGATTGGATGAACAGATAGATCTCTTCAAATGGAGCTATCCAATGTACTCCTTTTCTGAAAACAGTGAAGGGAAACTCCTGGAACAGGAAGCCTTAATTTTCTGATTTCTTCTGCAGAAATCCCTGTTACTGTTTCTGTAATATCTCCGTAATTACTAATCCTATGTGTCTGAAATTTCTCACTGAGGTAACCTAGCATGTCCCTGATCCAATAACATATGTTTCATTGGAATTGGGTTGACCATGTGGGATTTATGATCCTTTTCCCAAGATAACATGTTACTGGAATGTTCATAACAGCGAAGTTGTATGGCATACCACGTGTCACTGGTTCATCTTCTGAGTCTGAAATTCATACCACCAAAATTAAATTCCGTGCCCTTTCTGAAACATCTTTAGGAATTCCATTTGGACCCATGCAGCCCAAGATATTGCAGATCTCCCCAGGTGTCCTGTTTATGGATGATTTCTGGAAGAGGATAGAACCCTAAATTGGAGAGATCATATCTCCCCGAATATAGAGAATCAAAGGCTTTCCTTTGGACACAGTGTTCATCAGGATTTTATATTCGGCTCCTGAAATTTCCAGCTTCTGAGACTTCGCCAATCTCGGAATATAGCTACTGTACCAAAACTTAGCAGTTTTAGTATTTAGGGTTTCTCCTAGCTCAGGGTCAAACTAGGGTTTGACTTTCCCAGAGATTTACCCAACCAAATTTACTGATCTAGGTCTCTAAATTTCGGTTTTGATGAGGATAAAAATCCTATGCTGGTCTCACCCAAAAATTCCTCTTCTGTAGAAAGCCCTAATTTCCACATCGAAACTGAAAATGCTTGAAATTGAATTCTGCATCGACAGAAAGATACACCCTTCAATGGAGAGTCATCCTAGCATACTTGTGCTGAAAATCTATGGAGGAAGATCCACAAAATAGGAAGCCCTAGTTCCTATAGCTGCACAATGTCTTCTTCTCAGGTTAGCTCTGATACCATGTTAGTTTTTCAACATTTAAGCTAGCATTATGTTAGGATCTTTTCACCTGAGAGAATAACAAGCACAGCAATAACATAAGCACATCACATGAGACAAGAGACACAAAGATTTTAGGAGGGGAAACCATAAATGGAGAAAACCCCTCAACTTCCTCTAAGATAGTATCACCACAAGATGTGAACCCAAAATAGTAAGATGACCTCCCTTCACAACAGCAGCCTTCTGTCTTCTGTCAAGCCCAAGAATTTCCTTCTCCAAAAGTGCGCCACACTTGAGAGAGCAAGAGAGCTAAGTCACAAGTGATAAATAGAGAGACACACACACTCTATTTATATTAGTACGTTCACTTAAGTTGCCATTTCACACGTAGGCTCGACCTAATAATTATTACTCGAGCCTACACCTTAATTAGTGTATAATAACTCAAGTGCCCCTAAACTGTGGGGACTTACCTAATGACTTGATATGACTTGTTTACATTATTAATCCTCCCGATCGGGACATCGGGGCATAACCACATGACTCAAATACATAATAGAAACATCCCGGAATGAACATCGGGTAACAATACATATGATACATAGAAGAATACATTCCGAAGTTACATATACATCAACAACCAACTCATTAGAAGACATCACAGCTCCTTGCATAGTCTGTGGCATCATTAGGCAACATGGGCCACCATAGCCCAGCACCCAACCCTTTTTGTGTAGTAGCGTGACCTCCATAGTTACCTCCCACGATTTCGGCATGTGTTTCTTTTAGAATGGGACCCTGGTCGTGTGGTAAGATGAACCGTCATAATATTTCGTCCGGTCCAAGTTTATATAGGTATCCAACAATTAGTTGAAAATCGAAGGATTTTACGACTAATTGCTTCTTTTGGCTAATCGACATGTTTGTTGGGGTGACACCAGTAGACAGAAACTGAATAATTGGTGCATAGTGATCATCTGTGACTTCAACTTGGATCAATTGCGCCTCTGGCAAGCCATCATCAATATTGGTTGGTTCTTCACCGTTCACAACATGTAGTAGATGATCTGGGCCAACATTCAACCATCCCAACTTTACCACTATTTCAAAATCAAACTCTTGGAACAAAATCAACCACCTACAGATTCTCCCCCCCAACACAGGCTTATTGACTAGGTATTGTAAAGAAGAATGATTAGTGAATATCTTGAAATGTCCTCCCACCAAATAGTGTCTAAACTTTTGCAAAGAAAAAACCATCGCCAGGCCTTCCCTTTCGGTCATGGTATAATTTCATTAAGCAAATTATAACTTTCTACTAGCATATGCTATTGGATGATCCAAGTCACCTTCACCTAGCTACGTAAGAACAACCCCCAGTGCAGTAGAAGAAGCATCCACATGCACATGGAATTATTTATTGCAGTCAGGAAAAACCAGTATTAGTGTAGAGGCCATCTTGGCCTTCAGGGTTTCGAAGCTTTCTTGACATTCCGGAGTCCATTCAAATGCAGCATCTTTCTTTAACAGCTTTTCCATGGGATCGGTAATTGCAGCGTATCCTTTGATAAACTTGTGATAGTGGCCCATATGTTCTAGTGTTTCCTGAAGCATCTTTACATTCATCAACAGTGGTAAAGTAAGGATCAACGCAATCTTCGTTGGATCGACCAACAAACCTTCTTTGCATATAATGTGCCCAAGTATCATGCCAAAGGGTGCACATAAAATACATTTTTTTGAATTCAATGCAATCTAATGCTGCTTAAACTGTTCCAACATCAATCACAGATTGTCCAGATGGTCTTTAACCAGGCCATAGACAGTCCAGTCATCCATATATACATGCAAGTATTTTTGAATAAAATCTTTAAATACAGTGACAAATACGTGGGAGAATATAGTGAGTGCATTCTTCATCCTAAATGGCATGATGGTATATTGGAAACAACCCCAATTGGTGACAAATGTAGTCTTATGGTGATCCTCCTTCGCAATCTGAATCTGGTGGTATCTCGAAAATCCATCTGTGAAGGAATATACCTCTTGGCTGCCTATTCCTTCCAGGACTTCATCTGTGAAAGAGGTCAGGAATGTATCGTGTACACATGCATCATTCAACTTTCTCAGATAGACACAAATGAAGATTTCACCAGTTTTCTTATCTTGGACCACCATCGGGCTTATCCACTTTGATTATTCTATAGGTTCAATGACCCCAGCATCGAGCATCCTATCGATCTCATATTTCACATGATCCTTGTATCGCGGGTTCAACTATACGACCTTTGGTGTATTGGTTTTGCATTTGGCTTGAGTGGAATATTCATTTCCCCCAAGTTGCTGAGTATCCCCTTCATTTCTGAAAATTGCGTTGGGAAAAGGTCCTGGAATTCATGCAATAGATCTGTAATTTTGACCATCATCTCTTCACCCCAATAGTCTCCAACATTAGAAAATTTAGGATTCTCTACCATCCCAATGTCAACTTTCTGAATCCTCAGTGGCTGGTTCATCGAGTCCGTCGGTATGTCAGGAGCTGTGACACCACAAATTCCTTCGGACTTTGGAATATTAACATTCCATAGCTCGTCATCATCTTCAGGTTCCCTAGACAAGTTGTAGCATGTCATCATCAATTGGATGGAGCAATTTGCATGAGTATCAACGGGGTATGCAACATGGATGAATTTTAGTACTACGTCGCAGATAATGTGCAAAGCATTACATACCTCGGGGTTGGCATCCTAGAAACTAAACTTTTGCACAAAGCAAACTGACAACTCCTTCCAAGTGGTAATGGTTCTATGCAATTCTGTTGCCACATACTAGGATCTTGGCATCTCTTCTAGAGTATGAAAAAAAGCATGAACCCACTCATCTCTGGGTCACGATGTCCATAACTTATGACACTTGATCAAATGACTGGCAAGGTCATTTCTTCCATCATATCTCCCAACATTATAGACCTCTACATCACCAAAGCGGACCATCATCAACCTGCGACACTGCTCCTAGTCATGGATCGTCCATTTGTGTGTCTCCCACCATTGAGCCGGAGTAGCCTTTAGTGCTACATCAAGAGCCAGTATCCTTTGTGGTTCAAACACTTTTTCTTCAAATTCTTGAAAGAACTCAAATAGTCTCGGCATTCCTTCATAAATGGGAAACTCAACAGTCTTAGTCGTAACATGTTGAAGAGACTGTGTAATCAACCCACACTTTCTGAATGATAACTCATGCAACCGATTCTGCCAATTTTCTAGAGCATCATCAGAGTCAGAGGATGTGGAAATCATGCTATGGAATCCAAGTTCGCCATAAACAGTAGGATGGATGTAGTTGTCGAAGATGTTATAAGCATGATCCCAACTTCTCCCGACTTCATCCTTTATAGGTTCGATATATCATCATCCTTCCTGAGGGTCCATAGGAGAAATGACCCTAACATCCTGGTTTTCAAATGTCATAACACATTTTTTGAAGTTGATAACTGCCATGCTATCATTATCCCATCCAATTCCTAGCAATGCGGGATAGGAACCACCATCGCCTAGAACTTCTATCACGTCAAAGTCAGCACGTGTTTTCATACCTTCAATGTCGACAACCAAGTTTAAAACACGACCAATGGGATGAACCTTCACCTAGTTTGCTAAATGCAGTTGTACCGATGATCATCCTACTGTTGGATTTCCCATCAATTGCCAGGCTTTCTTTTTCATGATGTTTACATCTGATCCAAGGTCCAAAATGACTGATTCAACCTCATAATCTCCAATCTAGACATTCATCCTCATCTCCTTTCCAATCTTCCTTTTTTGCAAGGAATTCACAGTGGAATACTTCACTGTCTTATTCGGGAGGTGCAATAATGGATCAATCTTGATAAGGGCATCTGAGTCCCTCGCTAGTGATAGACAACCCTCAAAGAACTTGCGCAGGGTACCATGCTACCATGATGGTCTTGCCTCTACAGATGGATCGAAAACACATGGCATATCAACAATTGGTATCTTACCTAGATTTCTCCTGATTTCTTTCTTTGCGTCAAAGAAGGTATCTTTCTCTGTTGCAATATCAAATGCGACCTTCTTCTTACCAATGAGCTGAACTTGTAGTCATGGTCCATCATCTCCAGCTATTGCACCAACGCGAGTGACAATCCCAATGTCAACATCCTTCATCTACGGCTCTGCTTGAATAGTGGCAACTGTCGATCCCTGGTTTAAAGGTGGGTTCTGATTCAATGGTTGATTCATTGGTTGGTTCTATGTCTGAGGTGGGTTCTGAGTCTGATTCTATGGTGGGACATGGTTCTGCATTATTGGCTGGTTCTATACTTGGAATGCAGGTTGATTCTGATTTTGTGCATTCTATAACTGAGGAATTTGTCATGCCTGTCATTTTGCAATCAACGGAGGGAAACCTTCAACATTATGATCGTTGTTTGCACAGTATGTGCACTGCACATGAGGGAATTCCCTCTGGTAATGCCCAAATACCCCACAGGTGTAGCACTAGACTGATTCATGACCTCATCCTCCTATGCGGCCAAATCCTTCTCCTTGACCTCTGAACCCTCTACGGAGCCCTCCTCGGAATCCTCCTTGCTGAAACTATGGTTGGGCCATTTGTTGCTACAGTGGGTTAGGTTGTTGCTAGACATATTGTGTGGCTTGAACATATTGTGTCTGATTATACTGGAGTCATGGTGCTTGGTTATACTATGGTTGTACCACCATTTGCGGCTGTGGTATGAACTATGGCTGAGCCATAAAATGTTGCTGTGGTTGCACAGGGAAAAAATGCAATGGAGGCAGTGGTGTATACGGTACCTATGCTACTTGTTGTACTACTTGCGGCTATGCTTGCACTATCCAGGGGTCCTCCCCTTTCACAAAGTATGAATCTTACATCCTTTCCTGGAGAAAATCATAAGCACAACAGTTTTTTTCATCATGTCCAACTGACCAACAAAATGTACAGTACAAACTTTCTAATTTGGTAACCATATTGTGCATGTAATCACAGTTCTTGTGTCGATGCCCATAGACCTGATAGATGTGACACCATGGTGCACTAGCACCACTCAATGGATTTGGGGCTCCTAACAACAAATAGTTCTGAAACATCGGGCAAGTATCCTTGGTATGTCCTCTTGCACGGAAATAGGTGCACCAAAGATCATCATGATCTTCCTTAGCCATTTTTATGTCTTGTAATTGTAGCGTCAAATTGGCCAACTACGCCTAAATCTAATTCATTCCAACAATGGTTTTCCCTACTGGTGATGCCTCCAATTTCATCGCTGTCTCCAGAGCCTCACTCTATGTTGCAATATTTTGCTACATTAATGGTTGTCGAATATGTGAGACAAGCACTACTATAAACCACTCTTTATGTTGAACATCGCTCATCTAAAAATTGACCCGAGCCATCAATGTCTTAAATAGCTGATCAAAATCCCAAATCGTTTCATTGGGGAATTGTTTGATCTCTTTTAATTCAGTAATGTACTAGGCTTTGGACTTCGACTTCTTAAATTCCTCAAATAGCCCTATTCTAATCTCGTCCAATGTTTTTGTAGCACCCCCCTGCGGTACCCGTGTGAATCTCATAAGCCATTCCAATGCGCAACCCCTCAGAGTAGTGGCTAGCTGACATTTCTTGACATCATCATCGATACTTTTTCGAGCAATCCAGATTACTTCACATAAGAACCAATACTTCTTTGAATCGTCGGTGCCATTTCCATTGAATATCGGCAACTTCATTTCATCTCCTGCCATTCTAGACCTTCTTCCTCCTACTGGTGCTCTATTACTAGACTGTTTTTTACACATCGGGCAAGTCGATGTAGAATGTGCGTTCCTTCCTTGTGGTGGTGTAGTGTGTGGAGGAGTAGACATGTTACTACTAGGGTTCGATCCTATCATTCTTCTAGGTGTATCCTGGGCCTATATTTCCTCATCGTCACAAAAAGGTTTCTTTGTCCCATGTGTTTTTTCTTCATGGTATCACACTTCGATTTCAATAGGACCTTCTCTCGTCCTATGCCTCTTTTCTCAAAACATTGCTCCTCCCCTTGTACAACCATTTGTTTCTTCGATGACCTTTACATTCTCACTAGAATTCATGCCCATATACCCCTTGATTCCTTATGCATTTCCCCCCTTTCTGTCACAGTGCCTACATCCCCCGCACACCAGAGTCCACTACTCTTGGTCCATATTTAGGATACCCTTTTCATAGACTAGTTGCTTAATCGATAGTTGTAGTGACAATAAGAATCTCCTTCGATGTCCACTGAAAAAATCCCTTTCTTCTTCACTAAAATATTTATTAGTATCAATGGAAAACTCAGTGATGTATCCTTCTAAGATACTATCCAACCATACCTCAACTTCCCGTGATGCGTTGTTGCCGGTTTCTTACAGTGCCTAGATCAATTATGGGGTCCAGGATGTTGGCTCTCCTCCTTAAAAGTTTGTCTTCCGCTTAGCGAACTTTTCCAACCATTCATACAAGAGCATAGGGAATTCACAAAATAACCATTCATGAGGACTGTCATGGATATATCTATCTAACCAGTGTCCCATCTACAACTTAGGATTCTGGTTTTCAGCTTCGGCAAACTCCCACAACTTCAAATCAAACCATCCCTCGATCTCTTATCGAGTCAGATGCCAAAACATATCCCCCTCATATTTGCAACTCGATCCTACCAAAAAAACTTTTTGTTGGTGAAGCCGACCAACAAATATTTGTCGACAGGGGTTCCCACTATGTCGATGCCCTGCAGTGAAATCTCCTGGAGCACTAGCCCAGACAAGTTTTACCCTGCCCAGCAACTTCTACGAAGCAGGCGAGGTCTCACCCGAGGCGTTCAAGGGAGAGTTGTCAGAATCGATTTTTCAACAGGGGGAGTGGAGGATATGGGGATCCAACAGAGGGAGACCATCACTTATGTGATTATCATACAGTATCAAAATATCGCAGCATTATTCATGGAACATCATAGTGCATCAAATAGTTATAGAAACATAGATTGCATCAACTTAAAAACAACAGATTGCATTGATATAGCAGGAAGAGACTAAATCGCATCTATAGTATGTCATAATAACAAAATAGAGTAGCATCATAACATATATATAACAACATACAAGAATTGAGCCATACTCATCGCATCATATATTAATCTTGCACAAATGTACCACATTACACAATTATTCTCCAAAACCGGAGATGGCATACACCAGGAAGAAGCCCAGATAAAATCATAATTAAGCGAAAAAATTCTCCATAAAATAGATCACACTAGATCTTATCCCATACAATTGCGCATACAATCACACACAATAGCTCAATAGCATACATACAACTCTCCTCAACTACCCCAAAATAGATCTATAAATAGGCTTATGCCTTTACATCAAGGGTCCACTACTAACTGACTTCTAACCACTATTGACCTATTGCAACAAAACTTGGTCAAAATATACATAAAATCTTCAAAAAGTGGTTATTTTCTCGCTTATCGCATCGGTCTTCCTAAGGAATCAAGCAATAAATACGAATGATATAGTAAATATGGGAAAGAAAAGAAAGTTTTTATTATAAATGATTGGAGACACTACAACCTTTATGCCTTGGTGTTGATAGTTCCTTCCAATGGATCCTTGCCTCTAACTTCAGCTTGCCTCCAATAGCTCAAGAATTATTTTGACAGAGTTTAGGTGTTCAACACACTTCTTCCTTCTCTCTCCCATGGGGAATGAGCTAGTATTTAAAGGCATGGGATGATAGGGATGGTTGAGGAAATGGTGGATAAGGTGGAAGGGAGATCCTATCAGGGGGTATCTTGAGTCCAGGTGTTCCTAAACCATAGGGATGAGGCTCCACGGACGTAAGCTTCAAGAAACCTCTTGAAGCTTCCTTTTTTTCCTTTAAAACTCCAGCACCGCACTTTTTTACATGGAGACATAGTGTTTTTAAGGGGGTAAGGCCATTTTCATGAAGGAAAAGAGTAGCGGAACCTCCCTTTTCACATATAAAAAGAGTGTTACTCGCTCAAAACAAGGAAAAATACAAGGGAATAATTTCTTCCTTTCATTTCTCTAGGACAAACTTTGATGGATTGCAGCAGACAAGGGAATACCTATCTCATAACATGATGGTGATGAGATTTAGGTGTAATAGAATGACCCCCAAAGTATGATGGCTAGAGGGAAACAATATGCAAAATACTTTGATAGAAGAAGGTATAGTCCCAAGTTAAAGGTCCAAAAGTTGAAACTTCTCAAGCATCACAAACTTTCTGTAGTACCGTTTACATTTTGATACATGTCCCAAATGACTCACGACATGGTTGTTGACCAATACAACACAAATCCTGTGAGATAAAAAAAATCATGGCTACTAAAATATAGCGTAGATCCATGTGAATTAGAAGACTCAAATTTGGACATAGCTACCAGACATACAATGTAGATCTATGTCATACAAACACAAATCTGAGCACGACCACAAACATAAAATGTGGATCCATGCTAGGACTCATACAAACTACTCCATCGCAACCTTAGGAAAGCAATGAGTGCTTAACAAATACCCAGGGTCTTCATCTCATCTTCCACAAAATACAAGTCTATCCATGTGATTACAATGTCTTGAAATTGAACATGGTAGAAACCACTTGATTACCAGTCAATGATGAGAATCATTAACAAGTGTGAGGGAGATCACCATTGATGTCGATGATTTCCAAG
Organism: Pseudotsuga menziesii; assembly: GCA_001517045.1. Taxonomy (NCBI): domain Eukaryota; kingdom Viridiplantae; phylum Streptophyta; class Pinopsida; order Pinales; family Pinaceae; genus Pseudotsuga; species Pseudotsuga menziesii. Next base: position 209,763 of record LPNX011039952.1, read on the forward strand.
GTACCCTAGTACAATATCCTGAGTGTGAATAGATGATCTGATGTCAAACACTCATTCGAATCTTTCAATCAAAGGTCAATGATGTGAACCTATGTCGAAAGTGAGAGAATCTGTCATTAAGGCATACAGATCTCAAGGTGATTTTTTTTTTCTAAGACTAATTCCTAGATGATGAGCTGAAGTCGACAGGAATAGTCTCGTTCAAGGAGGCCATGATGAATCCCACATCAACGACATGAAACTAGGAACAAAGTTTTAGAATTTTAGTATGATGTAACCGTAGGACTGACTCAAAAGTAACTGACACAAAAATTTGTTTAACTGTAGGTGTAAACTCTCAAGAAAATTTCCTTTTTGAACATAATGTGGCTCAACCGAAGACTTGTAATCTTTGACTTGATGAGGTAGAACACAATGCGAAACTAGACAATGCATTCTTTCAAAGACTCAAAGGAGTGACATGAATCGTGAAAATGAATCGACTCGGAGACAAGCTGAATACCAAATTGACTGAATGAAATGCAGACAAGTGCCATGTTCAAAGGTGACTAACAACTACTATTATTTCAAAAAAATTTCCATTTCCCTTAATTTCTCCATGATGATTCCATTCTCATATGTTTTGTGAACCTGATAAAGGAGGGGTTCATTCCCAAAAGAGGGTCTTGTTAACATTCTGTTAAATTTTGGTCATAAGAGATACTCATGTACTTCAGCCTCATTGAGAAGTATTAGGACGGTAGCGTAGTATTTGCAGAAGGGGCTGAGGGCACACACAAGATAGCACCCAGCCTTTGGAATTAGCTTCGGTGATGAATTCCAAAAGCAACAAAACAGTCTATGGATTGGAGAAGCGGGGCTAAGAAGAAAATGTTGGGCGTGCTAGAGGCGTTAAAGGGGAGTAATGATGGAAGGCTGAGGTTGATCATATGGTATATCAACAACGTCAAACCATGTCGCACAGCGAACACGCCCGACCAAAGCCGCATTTTCAGATTTGTGAAATAGTTTAAAGAATGAGTGCATCCAACGGTTGAGATTGGGACCCAAGAGGATCTATGGCTGAAAACAATTTCGCATCCCCAAAATAGCAAGGACGAAGCAACAATTCTAGATTGCGAAAAGTGGTACAGGTCGTTTTGATCAACGGTGCTTGTGATAACGGAAGGAGATCGACGGTTATAGTTCATTTCACAATCTGGAGTAGCACGGAGGGAAGAAAGAGCCTCACTTCGTGAAGAATGGTGGGGTCCGCTCGGATTGACGGTTGTGAAGGATGTCAGTCTCGATCGATGGTTGTGCTGCACACACATGAAGTAAGGAAAGGAGTGGCATAAAGAACCCCACATATCTACGGTTTAGGTCACGAAGAGTAAAATCTATGGTGCAAACCTCTTAGGAAATGCACGAAGGTTATGTTGTGTAAAAATCTATGAAGAGGCCCACACAAATTTGAAAGGATTTATCCTTTCTGAAACCTAGAAGGCGTGGAATATCCAACCACATCTAGAGCACCAGCCTAGACCAGCCAGGAGACTGTGCTACAAAACAAGGTAATCCCTTGATACCCCCTCAGTGTTATTTGAAAATGGGTGCAACAGAAGTGGTAGGGGTGAGACATGATGTAGAGCCTGAAGCCATAGGTTGGAGGGTAGAAGAGAGCATATTAGATGAAAACGCTGAGATTTTTGATACCATTTTGATGGGGGAAGCTATTGAAACCGCTAGAGGAAAATTGGAAACTCTTAAGAACTGAGGTAGAGGTACCTGCAGTGTTTTTAAATCTTTCTTCCACTTCTTCTCTGTCAGTGAAACCCCCCATTGCCTTGATTTTGTCGAATGGTGTGCAGAAAATTTCTCTGTCACTGAAGGCGTTATTTTGAATAAGTTTAAGTCTAAAATCCTTTGCCTAGTTCAAGCTTGTGTCATCCGCAAAACCATAGATATCCCAAATGAATTCACCCATATATCCCAACACTACCAAGAAGTAGACATTGTATGTTGTTTTAGAGAGTCTACTGACAAAAGTAAAGAAACCTTCCTGAAGGCCTGTCCTAAACCTAATGGTGAACCCATCGACCCATCTTACCCTATTGACCTCAGCCAATTCAATGAATAAGCTTAGTGGTGTATATCCCTGGCCAGTCAGTTGCTAGGTCTAGATACCGACGTGTACATCCCAGATTCATTATTGAGTCTTTTGTTCGTCTTAAGTACTTGCCCGGATGAACCTAAATTACCTGGACAATTTGGTTAGTCTTGTTGCCTTAAATTTGATGATTTTCTAGCCAAGAACATCCATTCTTAGTTAGTGAACTTCCATGACACTAGAATGTTCAGATTCCAATCCTTTTTGTTGAGGATGTTCATATCCTATAATGAGGAGGACCTACAAGTACCAGAATTGGCAATCACTGCTGATATGGCCACAGATTACTGTAAATTCATGAACTAGTTGATGGCCGAAATATATGAACTCTTATTTCAGGAAAGGTTACCTAGGGTGTTTCCTGAGATGAGGCAAATGATGCAACTCTCAAATAGCAAGAAGATAGGGGATTGGTTCCTCAGAGAATTTGGAAGGACCATAAGGTTGTACGGCTTCATACATCCACCCTTCATCCTGCCATCTTTTCTAACTTCTAGGCTTTTATCCCTGGAATTAATCCGACAAAAACTCATTGTCGAAGAATAACACTTCTTGAACTTTAATAAAAGTTCAAATTTTATTTTTCCATGGGAATTAAAACCGTACATAGTTAGAAGCGGGGATGCCTTGACCTTGGTTGCCAACTTGCATAGAGGCATGGAGTATTCCCTGGGACAAGCAATAAATTATGATCCTCACTAGGTGATTTCCAAAAGAAGGAAAGCTCACAAATGTAGGCCTTTTGAGAACACTGAGATACCTAGACTTAGAGAAGCAACGAATTGGGATGATTTCCCTAATCCTGCCCCAATGGATACCAGCGTAGAGCAGGACACTGGCTCATAGCTACCAGGTGTATCTTCTCCCCAAAGAGAGTTGGCTACAGTAGTTGCGATGGCAGGGGGATTCTCATTACTGGTCAACCATTCGGCAATTTCAATGAAAAGAGGGGATCCAGAGCCCATGGACACTAAAGAAATGGACACTGTGAGCATGCCCAAGAAATAGAAAGTGGAACCGGGACAGCAATTGGTGTAGATAAAAAGGGGCTAGGTGAAGGGATAGGAAAAGAAGAAGAGTTTAATGAAAGAACAGCAATAGGAAGAGCCCAAGGTAGCCGAATTGCAAATACAAGAGTATGTATTTGACGGACATACTCCGGGCAAGCATACATCCAAAGAAGAATGGCTAAGATCTTACTAGGAGAGAGCTGATAAAACCTTCGAGGAGACAACAGAACTATACAGCGAAGCCTCACGGTTGCCTCACCCCAATGTCAGAATAAAAACTATAATAGATCATGCCACTAATGCCCTTAGATTAGCCTTGCCAACGAGGAACAAGGTGTCTGAGGTCAGTGTGAACCTCTCAAAGGTTCCCACTACTGACATCATACACCTGAACAAAGAGATTGGAGATATACTGAATACCAGACTACTTAAGGCTACCATACATATGTCCAAGATGGAGGAGAGTAAGGAGAAAACTTCAAATCTTTTAAGAAAGGTGAGAGTGGAGAATAAAGCACTCAAAGCCTAAATCAGCAACTTACAAAAGGAAATGATGCAAATAGAAGGACCTGCACAGAAAGGGAGTTTGGCTCAAAAATTGCTCGATGACAAAGAGAAGGAGATCCAAAACTTAAAAAAGAAGTTAAAAATCCCTGCCACCCAGCTCGCTCAAGCAGAAGAATTGGCTGACTTAGAAAGAGAAAAAGAGGCATTAAACGTCGAGCTTACTAACTGGAAGGCTAAGTTACTAAAGCTCGAAGAAAAGGGGAGACAATGGGAAGAAGATATCAAACTTTTGAATAATAGCGAGGTAGAATTGAAAACTAGATTAGCAATGAAGGAGAATGAGCTTCAAGGCATATGTACAAAGAATACAATTCAGTCCACAGGTATGGCTGGAGAGATAGATACCAACTCCCTCTCCAAAGCAATGTCCTAGATAGGCCTAAAGGATATCGAGATCATTAAACTGAAACAACATATTGAGGAACTAGAAAAGGAAAGAGTCAAAGAGAAACAAGGAAGAGAAAAGGCAGAGGAGAAATGCTAAGAATTGACTCAACAAAATGCTAAATTGAGCCAACATGTGGTCAGAAAACTTGTCTTGTAAGGCACTAGGCATCTGATCTGGGATCAAATCATCATGGAAGTTGACAAGTTCCATCCCTACCTAGATTTTATTGAATATCAGGAAGTTGCTATGAGAGAAGCTAGGAAACAAGTCCAGATAGTATCGACAAAAATGAACAAAAGGCCCATGGCGACCCCAGGGAATGCCATAACCTTCCTAATCTCTTTGTCAGACGGGTCCACTAGCAGATACAGTATTCAAAATAGGGTCATTGTTGTATTTGGAGCCAAAAAGGTAGTGTCTAAGCATAGGATGATGGAGACGATACAGGCCAAAATAGAAGTTATTAAGCAGAAAGTTCGAGAAGTCATCAAGCTAATCAGACCACTGGTAAGCAAATGGATCCCCTTTTTTCTGGGAAGAAAAGGGTCCTTTAATGTCCCATAAGGAGTATTAGGAGTTCCTAGTACACTGCTAATTGGACCACAACAAATTTGGAGATATGCAACAAGCATTGTCAAAGAAGGTCATTTTTGACAAATTGGTCAGTGATTTCGAATTATTGTTTGATTTTAAAGCTGCATGCCCCAAGGTCCCCAAGACTTCATTCTTGGAAACGATGGAGCTCAAAGCATAAGCATATGACATGGTGGTTGCGAACCTTCCTAGTCCCGATTTATGGAGAGTCATCCAAAAATATGGGTCAACCAAACTCAAAATGCACCCATAGAAGTGACGATGATGGTACGTAGGAAAGTTTCTCGACGTTGCATTCCCGTCCCAATGGTTGCTGCTCTGAGAGCTTTGTACAATCATCACCAGCTATATGGGAATATGAGGCACTCTCATACTTAGTTCCTCATGTATCCCATGTTTCATTGTTTAGCCATTTCATACAAATCACAGCCTATGTGCCACCTAAGAGTTGGTTAGAGGATGTCCTTCTGTTGTAACAAATTTTGATTCTCGGATGTCAATCTAGGAAATCTGAATACTATAAATATACCTCCTGAAGAAGGAGAAGGGGTTGAAACAAATGTAATTTTTTCTGGATATGATTCTCAAGAGAATTTTAATATAATTGGAGAGCCGAGGTTGGTGTTTTCATACAGGGATTCATGTGTCGTTTGCACTTACATTCTATTGCTTCTTTTCTTATGTGAATGTTATTCCAGTTTGACTTTCCCATTTTGTTTTCTTTCATATATGAAACTTAGTGTATAACAGTTCAAAATTCATACTTGTTATGCTCCATCTTTTGTTTTAGATATTAACCAAAGTTTTCTTCTAAAGTTAATACATAATTCATGTTTTAATTCTCTGTGTTGATGGTCTGTTCATGTTCCTCTTTTCCACCAGACAATTATAAATCGACTCTGATCGAGTCGCTACCTTGCCCCTTCATTGAAATTGCTTGCATAAGCTTTGTTTATTTCTGTTATATATCTTGACTCCATCGCCCAATGGTTCGGTGTGTTGTTTCAACCAATATTACAAACAAATTATAGTTTCACTTGTATATATATCTGGCATCGTTGACATTTGGTGAGAGATCCCTCTCGGAAGAGTAGAAGGTTAGTTCTCTCTTCGAAATTGGTTTTGTTGTTACTTGGGAGCGAGCCTTCCACAACGTTTGGCTCACTTCCAGTGCTAAGAAACTAGCTCTGTTGCTGGGGACGAGATTGATGATCATCCCTGGGAAGAACGAAAAAGATTCAAAGGGTAGAGATTTTCTGTGGGAAAGCAAATATTCTTACATGTGAAGAAAGTTGTATCATTTGCCTTGGCGACTCCACTAAATAATTCTAGAAGGTGACTCCACTAAGGAGACCAGCGATCGAAAAGAAAGAGATTTCTGGGGGCAAATAGAAATTTCTGAATTCGCTAGAAGGTTGTACGTTTGTCTTGGAGACTCCACACCTACTTCGACCAGTACAGCACTAGATATCCTGGCTTCCAGAAAGATCCACACAAGAGGTAACCCTGATACCGAAACTTTACTCAGTGTGGATAATCTAGAAAGAATACTTAGGAATAGAAACAAAGAGAGAGTGGGTTCTCCATTGTTTGGTACTTCATCATCTCAATATTAATACGTCTTAGCTGAACCTAAGTGGGGGGTTAGGGCTAAAAGACTGCTAACCAAATCTAAATATGAATCCGACCTAAGAAAAGTTGGGGTTGACCCTAATACCTTGCAATCATATCTGCTTGATTCTTTGTGGCTGAACCTAGAAACCACACCAAAAGATGAAGAGATAGCCCCTATCTTTCAGAACATCCAGTTGCCCAACCCCATGTCTGTTCCTAACTGACATACCCCAATGGATGCTGCTAGATTTTCTCTGTTAGCCCTACCTCCAGTTCTACATGACCTCCCTATGAATTATGCCCAAAGGATCACACTCTGTGATGGGGAGGGGAATGTATTAGGAAGGTACCATGTGGATAAGTTCAATGACTTCATCGACCTGGAAGAGGTGGATGATGAAGATGTCAAAATGCGGTTGTTCACTCAGAGTTTGTTTGGGGAAGCCAATAAATGGTACAAAGTTTTTAGACCTAGGTCTATCCGCAGTTTCGCTGGCTTTCAAACCATATTTCTAGAAAGGTGGGATGATAAACAAATCCCATTACAGGTCTTGTCTCAATACAACAATCTCAAGAAAGGAGGCTTTGAATCAGTCCATGATTTTTCCAATAGATTGATGTGGTTCTACAATTCAATACCCGTTGATATCAAACCTTCACCCGGGGTGGCTAAAATTCATTACGCTGATGCATTTGAAAATGATTTTGCTTTGTTATTAAGAGAAAGGAAGTCAAACACCCTCCCAGCCATATTCACTAATGCCCTAGAAGTGGAGGCCAACATGATGGCATGTGGGAAAATTAAACCAAGGGCGAAGATTGACAGAAGGAAAGGTAGAGAAGAGGNCCCCTCCCAGCCATATTCACTAATGCCCTAGAAGTGGAGGCCAACATGATGGCATGTGGGAAAATTAAACCAAGGGCGAAGATTGACAGAAGGAAAGGTAGAGAAGAGGAACATCCCTCTACTTTTGCCTCTTCATCCAGTGATATAAAATTTGAGATGAAGCTCAAGACTATGGAAAATTTGATGGACAAGCTAACGGTAGAGGCCAAGCCGGTGAAACAGGAGTAGAAAGAGCCTCAGATAAGGAATCCAAATTTTAGGAGGAAAGTTCCTCCCCCGCTCCAACCAAATAGACCAAAGGATGTGAGAAATCCGAGAAACCAAGAAGAGCAACCAATCAGGCCCCCTTTCCCTGAAAACTATGTGGCTACTGAAGATGAAGCTGAATCCGCCAAAGATCATATCCATCATTTCAGTGATTTGGACTCTAAGATCTACTTGAATGAAGAGGAACATGATATGTTCTCTTAGGTGGATGATAAAACCATGATTGGGGAATTGGAGCAATATCATAAAGGGTATATGTGTGCCATAGACAATGTCAGGAAGATCAAGTTGAGAGGTAGGGACATTGTCGTACATAAGAAAGGTGGAAAATATGCTGGTGACACTGCTATACCTAAAGCAGGATCCAACCCAAACCAACCTTCTAGTAGTTAGTCCAGCCCAAGGAAAGCAGATGAAAAGCAAAAAGGGACCGATGGCACCTAGAGAAGTGGAAAAGGGGAATAATAATGTGAGAGAGATGGAGCCAGTGGCACCTATTGAACTGGGCAAAACCCCTCCCATGTTCAATATCCAAAACGTGCTAGGTAAGCTAAAGGTATCGATTCCCTTCAATGAATTATTGAGGAATTAGGAGTACAGGGACACTATAACAAAGATGATTGCAAATCAAGGAGAAGTTCACCCTGATATCTTAGAGCTGACTGAAGACAACCCTACTATTATTCTGGGATCTAATATTGAAAGCATGGACAGTGACGACGAGGAGGTTCCCCCCTTTTACATGAGCTTGAATGTGCATGATATGGTGTTACACAATGCTATGCTAGATTTAGGAAACTCACACAATCTGATGCCAAAGAGAGTGGTGGAAATCCCAGGGTTGGAGATTACAAGGCCTTATAAAGAACTGTATTCCTTTGATTCTAAAAGGGTGAAATGTCTAGGATTGATCAAAGACATGGTGGTATCTTTAATAAGTTACCACCTAAAATTGTGGTCATGGACGTCGTCATGGCCGAAATTCCTCCCAAGTTTGCTATTTTGCTGTCAAGATCTTGGACTTCGAAGTTGAAATGCAGCTTGCAAATGTACATGACCTATGCAACAATTCCTATTTAGAATGAAAGCAAAAGGTTATACAGCGAGAAGAGGTTACCTTACATTGTGAGCATTCAGACTCAGCTTGACATCCATCATGTTTATGTCGTCGACATGGACTTGGGGTTCTCTATTTTCTTCAATGATATATCTCCTTGCAACTCAGAAATCGTTGTGCCACAAAAAGATAAAAAAGACACCAGCAAACTAGAAGCTGTGGAAAGGAAGCAGATGGACAAAGGACTGTGGAGGATGTATTTTGATGACTCAGTGTCTAAAGCAGGTGCTAGCGCAAGTGTGTATATTATCTCCCCCATGAAGGATACCAAAGCTTACTCTTACAAGTTGATTTTTGAATGCTCTAACAATGTAGCGGAGTATGAGGCCTTGTTGCTGGGCCTACATGTGCTGAAAGATTTAGGAGAAAAAAAGGTCCAAATTTTTGGGGACTCAGAGCTTGTAGTAAATCAAGTGACTGATATCTCTCAGACTAAACATCCAAGAATGAGAGCCTACCGGAATGAGTAATTGGATATGTTTGGGAATTTATTCACTGAACATATAGTCCAAGTGATTCCCACAGATGATAATGCAGTGGCAGACTCTCTGGCGACTACAGCAGGAAATTTTGAAGCTCCTGCGACGGAAAAAAAGAAATATAAAGTGGAGGTTGGAAATAGACCTTCCATACCAGATAACACTAAATATTGGCAAGTCTTCGAAGATGATATTCAGATCAAAATATTTCTGGAGATGTCTGGTGAGTTTGTGAACACTCACATTAATGAAGGTGGCGCTGACCCCGAAAAATTCCTAGACATTGAAGAGGAAGGGGAAGGAGCCATCGGGACGAGGAAGCTAAAAGACTCCTTTGGAGGCAAGGATATAGTCCATTTGAAAACAAATCATATTCCTAGGGGCTTGATCCATTTAGAGTCTCTTTTTGAACAAAATGATGTAGCCAAGGATTTGAAGGTCGAACCTGCCACGGATGCTTTCGAAGATGTAGATATCAGCACTGAAGGTGACCGAAAAATTATAAAATTGTCCAAAACATTACTCGCTAATGAAAAAGAATGGTATGTGAACCTGATGAAGAAGTACATGGATGTGTTTGTGTGGAGTTATGAAGATCTCAAAGAATATGACACTTCCATCATACAACATACTATTCTGATTAAACCTAGAGAAAAACCATTCAGGCAAAAACTCAGGAGGATTAATCCGAAGCTAGTACCCATTATTGAAAAAGAAGTAAAAAGGTTGTTTGATGCAAAGATAACAGTAAATTTGAGGTTTTCAAAATGGGTAGCCAATTTGGTTCCTGTCCGAAAAAAGAATGGGAAGATAACGCTATGCATAGATTTTAGGAATTTGAACAAAGTTTCTTTGAAAGATAACTACCCATTGCCGAAAATGGACCAGATCCTACAGAGGGTGGTAGGCTCAGAGAGGATATCTACCATGGATGGTTTTTTCGGGTACAATCTGGTGAAAGTGCTGTCTGAAGACCAAGAAAAAACTACTTTCACCACACCTTGGGGTACATTCATGTATGCAAAGATGGTGTTTGGGTTAATGAATGCTGGAGAAACTTTCCAACGTGCCGTGGATATTGATTTTGAAGATGAGAAATAAACATTTGTGGTGATATAGATGGATGAAATTACTGTGTATTCCAGGTGGGATAAAGATCATATCAAACACCTAGAAAGAGTTTTCATTAAATACAGAAAGTATGGCATTTCCTTAAACCCTAGAAAGTCGAACTTCGCTATGCAAGAAGGAAAGTTGTTGGGGCACATTATTTCAAAGGAAGCAATCTGGATCGATCTGGACAGGGTAAAAGGAATTTTGAAAGTAGAGGAACCAAGGAGCAAGAAATAAATCCAATCTTTCATTGGTCAAGTCAAATTCTTGAGGAGATTCATCCCTATCTTCGCCGAAATCTTAATGGACATTACTTACATGCTAAGGAAAGATCATGAAATTAAGTGGATGGTAGGAGCCAAGAAAGCCTTCAAAGATATAAAGCAGGCCATTTCAGAAGCTCCTATTCTGATAAGACCATATTTTGAGAAGGATTTCTTAGTATTCTCTTATGTTTCAGAACACACTGTCGTGGCAGTGTTGTTCCAAAAGAATGATCAGGGTGAAGAACAGCCTATAGTATTCTTCAGTAAGATATTGAGAGATGGAGAACTGAAATATAGTATAATGGAAAAAAAATCCTAGGCCTTGGTTAAATCCTTGAAGGATTTCATAATCTACCTCCTCCATTCCTACATAATTTCCTATGTACCTTGCAGTGTTGTGAAAAGCATACTTACACAGCCTGACTTGGAAGGAAAGAGAGCTAAATGGGTTGCAGTGCTCCTGGAATGTGACATAGAAATCAATCCCACAAAGTTGATCAAAGGGAAGGGGTTGGCGAGGATGATGATGGAATCCCATTGTGACTCTCTGCATCTAAATTTCTTTCTTGTCAGTTTGGTCAAGAAGAAGCAGAGGTGTAGGCGAAGGTTGATTTCTCTGCATCTCCTTGGTATGTTGACATTGTTTTTGTGTTACAGAACTTACAACCCCCTGCTAGGATAAGCAAAATCTAGGCTAGATCTATAAAGATAAAAGCTGTGAAATTTTGCATCATAGAACAATATCTGTACTAGAAGGACCCCGGAGGGATACTGCTGAATTATCTTTTGGAGGACGAAGATCAACGTATGGAAAAGGAATTTCATGAAGGATATTGTGGAGGACATCATTCTTGGAAATTTACCGCAAACAAAATTCTGAGGGAAGGATTTTATTGGCCTTCGTTGTTCTAAGATGTCTATAAGGAAATGACTAAATGCCACCAATGTAAAATTTTTGAAGGGAAAATGAAGGTGGTGTCTCTCCCCCTCAACCCTATATCTAGGGAAGCCCCTTTCGAACAATGGGGTTTATATTTCATCGGTGAGATAAATCCAAACTCCTCCGGGCAGCATAAGTGGATTTTTACTGCCACTAATTACTTCACAAAGTGGATTGAGGCCACACCCACCAAGAGGGCTACAGAAGAAGTGATAATGGATTTCATAGAAAATAATATTCTGGCAAGGTTCAGCTGCCCGAGGTGGATTGTGATTGACAACGCCCTTGTATTCAAATCCAGAAAGATGATCAATTTTTGCCATAAGTACCATATAATCTTAAATCATTGTACGGGTTATTACCCATAGGGGAACAGATTGGCCGAATCTTCTAACAAAATACTTGTGAGGATCATTAAGAAGCTGTTGCAGGATAACAAGAAAGCTTGGCACACTAAATTGAAATATGCCTTGTGGGCCGACAGAATCAACACCAAAAGGGCCATTCGTATGTCACCGTTTTAGTTAGCATATGGAGCCAAAGTAATTTTTCTTGCCTCTCTGGGAGTTCCAGTCATGAATTTATTACGGTATTTTTTGGATGATCCCAATCCCATTCAAAGAAGGATAAACCAGATCATTGAGCTTAATGAAGTAAGGGACAAGGCTTATTATAAAGTCCAGATACACCAGGAGAAAATGAAGAATACCTTCGACATGAGAGTAAAATAATATGTTTTCCAGGTCAATGACTTGGTGTTAAAATGGGATGCCCCTCATGAAGACAAAGGGAAGCATGGAAAATTTGACCATTTGTGGGTGGGTCCATATCTTATTATGGCGCATAGAGGAGACAACGCCTTCACTTTGTAGTATCCAGATGGCTTGCAGTATGAAGGAGGAACGATGAATGGGAGGTTCCTGAAGCATTACTTGGAATAAAGGGACTTAGGTCCATGTATCATAGTGTAACTTTGTCTTATGTTTTAATCAGTACGGATGGTTAATCAAAAGTTTTGAAGCCCGTGGAGAAGGCCCTAAGATTAGAAGAGGTAACCATTCTTTCAAAGTTTGTTTTTCTTTCAGGAAGTAAAATAATAGGAGTTTTTCAATGGATGAGGCAACTAGTCTAGGGGTTCTTTGCTACCTCACTGGGAGGATAGCATCCCTTGTGGAGCCCGTTGTTAACACTCAGTTAAATTTTGGTCATAAGAGATACTCGCATACTTCATCCTCATCGAGAAGTATTGGGACGGTAGCATAGTATTCACAGAAGGGGTTGAGGGCACACAGAAGATAGAAACCAGCCGTTGGAATTAGCTTCGGTGATGAATGCCAAAAGTAACAAAACAGTCTCTGTATCGGAGAAGCAAGGCTAAGAATAAAATATTGGGCAGGTTGGAGGCATTAAAGGGGAGTCATGATCGAAGGCTAAGGTTGATTAGATGGGAAATCAACGACGTCAAACCATCTAGCACAGCGAACATGCCTGACCAAAGCTGGATTTTCAGATTTGCAAAATAGTTTAAAGAATGAGTGCATCCAATGGTCGAGATTGGGACCCAAGAATATTTGCGGCTGAAAACGATCTCGCATCCCCAAACTAGCAAGGATGAAGCAACAATTTTGGATTGTGAAAACTGGTACAGATCATTTTGATCAACAGTGCTTGTGATAACGAAAGGAGATCGACGGTTATAGTTCATTTCGCAATCTGGAGTAGCATGGAGGGAAAACAGAAACTCACTTCACGAAGAATGGTTGGGTTCGCTCGGATCTATGGTTGTGAAGGATGTCAGTCTCGATCGACGATTGTGCTGCACATGTTTTAAGTAAGGAAAGGCATGGCATAAATAACCCCACATATCTACGGTTTAGGTCGTGAAGAGTAAAATCTATGGTGCAAACCACCAAGGAAATGTGCGAAGGTTATGTTGTGTAAAAAGCTATAAAGAGACCCACACAAAGTTGCAAAGATTTTTCTTTTCTGAAACCTCGAAGCCATCGAATATCCAACCACATCTAGAGTGCAAGACAAGAGACTGTGCTACAGAACAAGGTAAGCCCTTGATACCCCCTTAGTGTTATTTGAAAATGGACACAACAGAAGTGGTAGGGGTGACAGATGATGTAGATCCTGAGGCCGCAAATTAGAGGGTAGAAGAGAGCCTGTTAGATGAAAATGCTGAGATTTTTGATACCATCCTGATGTGCGAAGCTATTGAAACCACTAGAGACAAATTGGAAACTCTTAATAATCGAGGTAGAGATACCTGCAGTGTTTTTAAATCTTTCTTCCAATTCTTCTTTGTCAGCCAAACCCCCCATTGCCATGAATTTGTGAGATGGTGTGCAGACAATTTCTCTGTCACCAAAGGCATTATTACGACTAAGTCTAACTCTAAAATCCTTTTCCCAATTCAAGCTTCTATCATCCGTAAAACCCTAAATATCCCAGATGAATTCAGCCATATATCCCAAGACTACATTGTACGTTGTTTTATAGAGTCTATTGACAAAAGTAAAGAAACCTTCCTTAAGGCATGTTATAAACCCAATGGTGAACCCATCGACCTATCTTACCCTATTGACCTCAGCCAATTAAACGAAGAAGTTTAGTGGTGTATATCCCTGGCCAATTAGTTCCTAGGTCTAGATATCGACGCGTATGTCTGAGAGTCATTGTTGAGTCTTTTGTTTTTCTTAAGTACTTGTCCAGTCAAACCTAAATTACCTGGACAATTTGGTCAGTCTTGTTGTCTTAAATTTGATGAGTTCCTGGCTGAGAACATTCATTCTCAGTTAGAGAACTTCCACGACACTAGAATGTTTAGATTCCAATCCTTTTTGCTGAGGATGTTCATATCCTATAATAAGGAGGACCTACAAGTACCAGAATTGGAAATCAATACTGATATGGCCACAGATTACTATAAACTCATGAACCAGTTGATGGCCAAAATATATGAACTCTTCTTTCAGGAAAGGTTACCTAGGGTGTTTCTTGAGATGAGGAAAATTCTGCAACTATCAAATAGCAAGAAGATAGGGGACTACTTCCTCAATGAATTTGGGACAACCACAAGGTTGTCTGGCTTCATGTTAGAATAATGAACCCATATTTACCTACCTTAGACATTAAATTAATCATTTTTGTCTTATTTTCCCAGTTTCATGTGTCCCACCTTATGCAAGTTGTCATTTGCCTATCCATAGTGGTCAAACTTGCCTATTTTGACTCATGTAGCGCATGGGAAACCTCAAGGAATCAATTCTGCTTTATTCCTGGTCTCCTAGGTGCCCTTCTGCTTTTTCTGCTTTATTGCCTGCTTTTACAGTGCTTTAAGGCAATTGGGAAAGTTTGACTAGGTGAGGTGAACTAGTTTTTTGTCCTCTACATCCTCCACTCTTTTCTCCTTTGAAAAGCATGTATGAGTTGTCATTCCATCACTCTTTAGCTTCCCTAAGTTATTTTTCCAATTCATGAGCTCCATGACTGATTTGGAAACTACTTTATGCACCTATGGGGGAATTGCTTAATTTTAGTAAGCCTGCTTTTGACTAGATTCGAATTGCCTTCTCATGCATTCAAATATCCTATGTAATTATTTAATGCAACAACCTATTATGTTACAGGGTTGGATATTGTACACTGATTTAATACAATTTAGTGTTCAGCTCCATTTTCAGTCTCTTTTGTGAGTGATTTTGCATGATCAATTGATAATTGTTGTGAGTAAAATTGTTCTATCACTGGGTTCAATTTCCACATGGTATTAGAGCCATTGTAGATCAATTTCTCTCCTTCAAAATTGTTTTGCAGGTTCGACATCAGTGACTGGGAGCCTTCTACTGACAGTCGGGACAATTTCTAAGCTATGGATCAATCTCAGAAGATCATCTTGACTCCCTTCAACTTATTTGAATGGAAAGTAGAGATGGAGATACTGTTGAGATTGAAATGCCTCTATAGGGTGACTATGGCAATAGAAGCAGATCCCAATGCAGCTGCAGAGAAGATAGAATGGCACAACAGGAGGGATGAGGCCTATGGTCTCGTATGTCTGAGTATTTCCAGAGACCTCCTTTTCCATATTGATGGATTGACATCACCGAATGAAGTATGGGAGAAGCTTACTGATATTTTTGGAAAGACAGATGAGATGAGGGGACATCAAATCGAAAATGAACTAATATCCCTGAGTCCAAATAGATTTGAATCACTGCAACTCTATTTATCCAAGTTCAAAGCACTTGTTTTGCAGCTAAAACAATGTGGGATCGAAAAGAAATATGATCAGCTGGTCTTGGCCATTCTCTTGAAGCTTGGCCCTGACTATTCAGTGTTTGTTTCGACCTTCTATTCCACAAAGTTGACAGCTCGAACCTGGAAGATGCCTAGCCTTGCATATTTCATGGAATCTCTTACACAAGAACAGGACAAGATGGTGATGATGGGCACCATCAAACCATCCAAAGACCAAGCTCTGGTTGCTGGAGATTCAAAGGTGGATTCAAAAAGAAAAAAGAAAGCTAAAAAGCCACCTGAGCAAAAGAGAGACAATAACAAGTCTCCAGAAGAGCCACAAGGTTCCAAGAAGAACTACCAGAAGAAGAAAAACAAAGGAGAAATGAGCAAGTGCGCATACTGCAATAAGGGAAATCACACTGAAAGCTCT
>LPNX011039952.1:225939-312667 GCA_001517045.1 Pseudotsuga menziesii
AGGGAAACACCCAGAGCATAAATTGGAGAGAGCTAGTCATGAGAGAACATCTGCACCCATCGAGATGATACACAGTGATGTTGCTAGCCCATTCCCTCATATGTCCATAATTCAGGCCAAATATGCATTGAATTTCATAGATGACTTTTCCAGGTATTGCTGGGTTTACTTCCTGAAACACAAGTCTGAATTTTTTGGCCTCTTCAAAGTCTTTAAGGCTTTGGTTGAAAACCAGTCTGGGAGGAAACTCAAGGTCCTCAGATCTGACAATGGTGGTGAGTATGTCAAGTCTGAGTTTATTAATTATTGTGCATATGTAGGTATTCAGATGCAACATTCTATCCCTTACACACCATAGTAGAATGGTGTTGCTGAGAGGAAGAACAGATCACTGAAGGAGATGGTAACATGCATGATGGAGACCAAAACTTTGCCACCAAAGTACTGGGATGAAGCTATCAACTGTGTAGCCTATATCCAAAATAGGGTGCCTCATAAAAATCTTGATGGTATGACTCCTTTCGAATCATGGAGTGGGCACAAGCCAGATGTGACCCATTTCAGGATTTTTGGCTCAAGGGCTTGAGCTAGAATTCCAACAGAAAAGAGAAAGGATTTGCAACCCCAAATACAAGAGTGTCTATTTGTTGGATACTATGAAGATTCAAAAGGGTACAAACTGATAAATTTGAGCACAAACAAATCCTTCATCGAAAGGTGTGTTCAGTTTCAAGAAGAACCCCTTGCAGCAGTGGAAGTTGGAGAAACCTCTTCACCACCTAAACCTCTGAAAGTAAGTGAAGAGTTTGTTGAAAATGCTGATTATGATATGTCTGAGAGTGATGAGTTTATTGCAGACCCTAACAGCCCTACAAGGCCAAAATGGGAAGCCAATACACTACATGTAGCAGGAGAGCTAGCTGGGGATCCCAATGACCCAAGGAGGACTAGATCTCAATTTGAGAGTGGTCTGTGCATGAAGGATCCTATGTTTGCTGAGAAATGATATTTGATGGTGGAATATGATCCTCAAACATATGAAGAAGCAGCAAGAGATCCAGGATGGCAAGCAGCCATGAAGGAAGAGTTCAGCTCACTCCAGAAGAGCAACACATGGGAGCTAGTGGATCTTCCCCCAGGGAGGAAGTTAGTTCAGTGTAAGTGGGTCTACAAGACCAAATTTGCTGCTGATGGCTCACCTCTAAAGTAAAAGGCTAGATTGGTAGCAAAGGGCTACTCACAGGTTCATGGCATATATTATAATGAGACCTTTGCACCAGTGGCAAAGATGGACTCCATCAGGCTAGCCTTAGCCATTACAGCCTCAAAGCAATGGCAGGTACATCACATGGATGTAAAGTGTGCCTTCCTAAATGGAGATCTCACTGAAGAAATATATATGCAGCAGCCTCAAGGATTTTCTACTAACCCTTCTCTTGTGTGCAGGTTGAGAAAGTCATTGTATGGGCTAAAGCAAGCCCCCAGGGCTTGGTATGCCAAGATTGATACCTTCTTGCTATCACTAAATTTTGTTCGGTGAAAATCAGATCCAAATGTCCATTTGAAGTTAATTAATGGTTCATTAATGATAATTGTGTTATATGTTGATGACCTCCTCATTACAGGAAGCTCAAAGGATGAGATTACTTCTTTGAAGGGTGCAATGAACCAAGCCTTCTCCATGACAGATTTGGGGCTCTTAAGCCAAGTTTTGGGGATTGAGATTGCTCAAACCAAAGCTCGAATCAAGGTGGAATAGTCCAAATATTCCTTGGACTTTCTGAACAAATTCAAAATGAAGGATTGCAAACCAAGCAAGACTCCTTTCCTTTCAGGAGTGAAGCTGGAAGAAGCTGATTCTTCACCTATGGTAAACAATAAACTATATAGGCAATTGATTGGATGTTTGTTGTATCTTACACATACTAGACCTGATATTTCTTATGCAGTAAGTGTGGCTTCTAGATACATGGATCAGCCTCATGAGATCCATTGGAAAGAAGCCAAAAGGATCCTTAACTTTGTTCAGGGAACAAGGACACATGGGATCTTCTATAAAGCAAAATCTGATCTTGATTTGATTGGATTTATTGACAGTGATTGGGAAGGTGATAGCACAGATAGAAAGTCCACATCAAGATATGTGTTCATGCTTGCAGAAGGGCCAATCATCTGGTCAAGCAAGAAACAGAGTGCCATTGCACTCTCATCTACAGAAGAAGAGTACAGAGGAGTTGTTAATGCAACAACTCAATGTTTATGGTTGCAGGGTTTACTTGGAGAGTGTGGCTTCGAATCAGAGTACTCAAATACCATCTACTATGATAACTAGAGTACCATTTGAATCTGCAAAGATCCAGTTCAGAAGCAGAGAACCAAACACATTGAGATCCATATGCACTACATCAGAGAGCTTGTGCATGATGGCACCATTCATCTACTCTTCTGTTCATCTTCAGAACAAGTAGCTGATATCTTCACCAAAGAATTTTGTGAGAATACGTTCCGCAATCTCAAATCACTACTGGGGATTTCTGATCATGCTGTGAAGCATGAGTGAAGACAATATTTCCAAATTTTGTTTTACAGTCCATGTTTAAGGGAGGATTTTCCCATGTGGTTTTTGCCTCTTTCCTTGTTTAAATGGACATGCAGTATGTAAAAGGTGACTAAGCCTTGTTTCTAGGCCCTATAATTTTCTAATATATTACTCATAAGTTAGGCTTAAGGGGGGGTGTTAGAATAATCAACCCATAGTTACCTACCTTAGACATTAAATTAATCATTTTTGTCTTATTTGCCTAGTTTCATGTGTCCCACCTTATGCAAGTTGTCATTTGCCTATCCATAGTGGTAAAACTTGCCTATTTTGACTCATGTAGCACATGGGAAACCTCAAGGAATCAACTCTGCTTTATTTCGGGTCTCCTAGGCGCCCTTTTGCTTTTTCTGCTTTATTGCCTGCTTTTTCAGTGCTTTAAGGCAATTGGGAAAGTTTGACTAGGTGAGGTGAACTAGTTTTTTGTCCTCTACATCCTCCACTCTTTTCTCCTTTGAAAAGCATGTATGAGTTTTCATTCCATCACTCTTTAGCTTGCATAAGTGCTTTTGCCAATTCATGAGCTCCATGACTGATTTGGAAACTACTTTATGCACCTATGGGGGAATTGCTTAATTTTAGTAAGCCTGCTTTTGACTAGATTCGAATTGCCTTCTCGTGCATTCGAATCTCCTATGTAATTATTTAACGCAGCAACCTATTATATTACAGGGTTGGCTATTGTACACTGAGTTAATACAGTTTAGTGTTCAGCTCCATTTTTAGTCTCTTTTGTGAGTGATTTTGCATGATCAATTGATAATTGTTGTGAGTAAAATTGTTCTATCACTAGGTTCAATTTCCACACTTCATACATCCACCCTATATCCTGCAAGATTTTCTAACCTCCAGGGTTTTCTCCCTGGAATTAATCCACTCATTGTTGAAGAAGAACACTTCTTGAACTTTAAAAAAATTTCAAATTTGATTTTTCCATGGGAATTAAAACCATACACAGTTAGAAGTAGGGATTCTTTGCCCCTGGTTTCCAACTTGCTTAGAGGCATGGAGTTTTCCCTGGGACAAGTAAAAAATTATGATCCTCACCAGGTGATTTCCAAAAGAAGGAAAGCTCACAAATGCAGGCCTTTTGAGCACACTGAGATACTCGGACTTAGAGAAGAGGAAAACTGGGATGGTTTCCCTAATCCCGCCCCAATGGCTACCACTACAGAGTAGGACACTAGCTCACAGCTACCAAGTGTATCTTCTCCCCAAAGAGAGTTGGCTACAGTAGTAGCGATAGCAGGGGGATTCTCATCACTGGTCAGCTATTTGGCAAGTTCAATGAAAAGAGGGGATCCAGAGCCCATGGACTCTGAAGAAATGGACACTGCCAACATGCGCAAGAAATAGAAAGTGGAACTGAGACAACAATTGATGCAAATCAAAAGGGGGAAGGTGAAGGGACAGGTAAAGGAGAATAATTTAATGAAAGAATAGCAACAAGAAGAGCCCAAGGCAATCAATTTGCAAATACAAGAGTATGTATTTGACGGACAGACGCTGGGAAATTAAACATCTAAATATGAATGGCTGAGATCTTACTGAGAGAGAGCTGGTAAAACCTTCAAGGACACAACATAACTATACAGCGAAGCCTCACGGTTGCCTCACCCCAATGTGGCACTAAAAACTATAAGGGATCATGCCACTGATACCCTCAGCTTAGACTTGGCAACAGGGAACAAGGTGTCCAAGGTCGGTGTGAACCTCTCAAAGGTTCCCACTACTGACATCATACACCTGAACAAAGAGACTGGAGATATACTGAATACCAGACTGCTTAAGGATGCCATACAGATGTCCAAGCTGGAGGAGAGTAAGGTGAAAAATTGAAATATTTTAAGAAAGGTGAGAGTGGAGAATAAAGCACTCAAAGCCCAAATCAACAACTTAAAAAAGTAAGCTATGCAAATAGAAGGACCTACACAAAAAGGGAGTTTGGATCAGAAATTGCTCAATGACAAAGAGAAGGAGATCTAGACCTTAAAAAAGAAGTTAAAAATACCTGCCACCCATCTCACTCAAGTAGAATAATTGGCTGACTTCGAAAGAGAAAAAGAGGAATTGAACGTCGAGCTTACTGACTGCAAGGCTAAGCTACTGAAGCTCAAAGAAAATGGGAGACAGTGGGAAGCAGATATCCAACTTTTGAAGAATAGCGAGGCAGAATTGAAATCTAGATTAGCAATGAAGGAAAATGAGCTTCAAGGAAAAAGTACAGAGAATACAATTCAGTCCACACGTATGGCTAGAGAAATAGATACCAGCTCCCTCTCCAAAGCAATTTCCCAGATAGGCCTAAAGGATACCGAGCTCATTAAACTGAAACAATGGATTGAGGAATTGGAAAAGGAATGTGTCAAAGAGAAACGAGGAAGAGAAGAGGCAGAGGAGAAATGCCAAGAACTGACTCAACAAAATACTAAATTGAGCCAACTGGTGGTCAAAAAAATTGTCTTGGAAGGTACTAGGCATCTGATCTGGGATCAAATCATCATGGAAGATAATAAGTTCCAGCCCTACCTAGATTTTATTGAAGATCAGGAAATTGCTATGGGAGAATCCTAGAAACAAGTCCAGATAGTATCGGCATAAATGAACAAAAGGCCCGTGGGGACCACAGAGAATTCCATAACTTTCCTAAGCTCTTTGTCAGACAGGTTTGCTAGCAGATACGGTATTCGAAACAAGGTCGTTGTTGTCTCTGGAGCCAGAAAGGTAGTGGCTAAGAACAGGATGATGGAGACGGTTTAGGCCAAAATAGAAGTTATTGAGCACAAATTCCAAGAATTCATCAAGCTATTCAGACCACTGGTAAGCAGAGGGATCCCCTTTTTCTGGGAAAAAAAGGGTCCTTTAATGTAATGTCCCATAAGGAGTATCAGGAGTGCCTAGTGCACTTCCAATTAGACCACAGTAAATTTGGAGATATGCAACAAGCATTGTCAAGGAAGGTCGTTTTTGACAAATTGGTCAGTGATTTCGAATTATTGCTTGATTTTAAAGCCGCATGCCCCAAGGTCCCCAAGACTTCATACCTAGAAACAATGGATCTCAAAGCGCAAGCATACGACATGGTGGTTGCAACCCTACCTGGTCCCGATTTATGGAGAGTCATCCAAAAATATGGGTCAACCAAACTCAAAATGCACTCGTAGAAGTGATGATGATGGTACGTGGGAAATTTTCTCGACGTTGCATGACCATCCCAACAATCGCTGCTCTCATAGATTTGTATAGTAATCACTAGCTAGATGGGAATATGAGGCACTCTCGTACTTAGTTCCTCCTGTATCCCATGTTTCATTGTTTATCCGTTTCATGCAAATCATAGCCTATGTGCCACCTAAGAGTTGGTTAGAGGATGTCCTTCTGTTGTAACAAATTTTGATTCCCGGATGTCGGTCTGGGAAATGCAAATGCTATAAATATACCTACTGATTAAGGAGAAGGGGTTGAAACGAAGGTAATTTTTGCTGTATATGCTTCTCAAGAGAATTTTAATATAATTGCAAAGCCAAGGTTAGCATTTTCATACAAGGATTCATGTGTCGTTCGCACTTACAGTCTGTTGCTTCTTTGCTTATGTGAATGTTATTCCAGTTTTCCTTTCCCATTTTGTTTTCTTTCATATATGAAACTTAGTGTATAATAGTTCGGAATTCATACTTTCTATGCTCCATTTGTTGTTTTAGATATTCACCAAAGTTTTCTTCTAAAGTTAATACATAATTCATTTTTCAATGCTCTGTGTTGATGGTCTGTTCATGTTCCTCTTTTCCACCAAACAATTATAAATCAACTGTGATCGAGTGGATACCTTGCCCCTTCGTTGAAATTTCTTGCATAAGCTTTGTTTATTTCTGTTATATATCTTGACTCCATCGCCCAATGGTTCAGTATTTTGTTTCAACCAATATCACAAACAAATTATAGTTTCACTTGTATATATATCTGGCATTGTTGATATTTGGTGAGAGATCCCTCTCGGAAGAGTAGAAGGCCAGTTCTCTCTTCGAAAGTGGTTTTGTTGTTACCTAGGAGCAAACCTTTTGTAACCTTTGGTTCAATTCCAGTGCTAACAGGTCTTTCATCATTTTATTTTATGAGTCTGATGAAAGAAAACTCATTTATCGTTTCATGTTTAGAAATTCTAAAATGACTAAGAAGACTCCATAATGGAATTTTTTGTAAATTTTGTCCCCGAGGCCCGAAAAAGTATAAAATAATTCTGAGGATAAATCTTCCAGGCATGATTGGCTAGAGTATACCTTTTTTGTAAGTAGTTCCCCCTGGTCCTAAAAAGGGATAAACTATCACCAATAAGACGACTCTTTAGATCCTTTTACGAGCGTGAAGAAGAAAAGTTCACTCAACAATCTTTTCACATTTTAAGAGTCTGGAAAGAGATTAAAGAGGAATTTATTAGGGTTCTTTTATCATAATACAATTTTAACAAGTCTGAAAAACAATAAAAGTATACTCAATACCTCTTCACTAATTTTTTACTAAGTACGACGAAGCTATAAAAGGAACTTGGAATCTTTTTCATGTTTGAATACATAGCACACGACAATGATACAGTAAGCCAAAACCACTTTTCATGCTTTAACTAGAGCACAAAAAATGAAAAGTAAGCTCGACACCAACTTACTGTATTTAACGAACTCGAATATCAGTTGGAAGAATGCTCAGGGTATCTGCTTCATTTTTTAAAGAGCTTGCAATAGAGAATGAACTATGCTCACAACATGGTTTCATTTTTATGGAAGCTTGAAACCAAAAGGTAAACTTTGTTTGAAACAACCTATTTCATTTTTTAACGAGCTTAACATAGAAAATGAACTATGCTCGAGAATGGTTACATTTTTATGCAAGCTTGAAACCAAAAGGTAAACTATGCTTGAGGAGGGGTTTTATTTTTTAACGAGCTTGAAGCCAAAAATTAAACTATGCTCAAGGTCATTTGTTTCATTTTTTTACTGAGATTGACATAGAATGGCAACTATGCTCATAGACATTTGTTTCATTTTTTAACAAGATTGACACAGAATGAGACCTATGCTCACAGACATGTGTTTCATTTTTTACCTATGCTCACAGACATGTGTTTCATTTTTTAACAAGATTCAAACAGAAAATCAACTATGCTCACAAACATGTTTCATTTTTTAATGATTTTGACATAGAAAAAGAGCTATGCTCTCAAACCTGCTCTTTCCCAACATGATATCCAGAAGTTGGTAGGTTTCCCTCTTTACATAAAAGCTAGCATCTTAACTCCAATATGATTTCCATAGGATCAGTAGGTCTTCGATTAAAAGCCAATATATGATCGGTGGCTGGAACAAGCTAAGGAGAAACTAAAACTTTCCAAGTAGTTGAGGATAGAATACTAACAAAATCCCCTTCATCAACAATAGTGTGAAGCATCCTCCTAGCAGTAACTTGCATAACTATATGGAAAGGAACACTCCAATGAAGACGAGATTATGCTAGATTACTCTAGTCAAAGGAAATAACCTCATTACTTGGAGAGGGTTATATCGAAAGAGACAAAGTTTCCTATTGCGTAGAACAATTGGAACTAACAACGAAAACTTTAGTAGGTTTCAATTCACTCTCAACTGGAAGAGAGGGACAAGAAGAAGACTGTGTCGAAGTGACTACTTCAATCTTAACACTCTCTCACGAAAGAATGGGATCGGGTGGAGATCACATTGAATTAACCACTTTAATTTCACTCTCCAAAGGAATATTTGGGCGAACAACCTGTTCTTCACTCTTTAAAGAAAGAGTGGTATCAATCGAGGATGTAGTTGGATCGACCACTTTATCAACCGATGAGATGTCAAGGGGAAAATTACGATAACCTATTGGAATTCGTTGTTGAAGAACAATAATATATTCCAACCAATTAGAATATTCATCCATGGGAGGAAAAAGGTAATTAAAGTGCATGTCCTTACAGAGAAAACAATGATTTATGACTTTACTCTTCCGACTCTTAACCACAGAGTCACTAGTTTAGTAGGTATCATTAGTATGATGAT
The DNA here is from genome assembly GCA_001517045.1 of Pseudotsuga menziesii. Classification (NCBI taxonomy): domain Eukaryota; kingdom Viridiplantae; phylum Streptophyta; class Pinopsida; order Pinales; family Pinaceae; genus Pseudotsuga; species Pseudotsuga menziesii. Next base: position 234,598 of record LPNX011039952.1, read on the forward strand.
CAGAGGATGATGACATCAGCTTCCATGAAACCTTAGACCATTCTTCTAAAACCAAGGCTAGACCATGACAATATTTCAGAAGGTCATCACCCTTGCAAATACTACAAGGGAATTTGGGTTTATGTGGTTTTTGGCTTTGCAAATCAACAATCTCCGCACTGGGAGGAGTAATTGGTTGAGACTTGGTTTTTTGTTTGTTTTTCTTCTTCTGAATCTTCCTTTTCTTCTTCTTCTTATCCACCTGACTACTAGTACTACAAATTTCAATAGGCGAAGAGGGAGAAAAGGGAGAAGACACATCTGGCGAAGAAGGAGAGGGATCAACATGAGGTTTCTACTCCCGTGATGAAGGGTGAAGATCAAAAGAAATTGGTGTACATGGGATAACTAGACTAGAGAATAACCAAACAGGTAATTAGATAGTCAATCCATGCAGGCTTACTGTATCCATGAGAGGAGTACCAACATCCCCATATGGAGGAAAAACAAAAGACGTGCTTGGTGAAGGAGTCTCTTGGTTGGTAGTGTTGGAAGGAGAATCCATAACTATGTAGAAAAAACTATCTCTCTCTTCTAAGAAATTCTAACTATATAGACAATAAGCGCTACTCAAACTAAAGCAGCAAGAAAAATATCTGAGAGGAGTTGATTAAAGGCCTAAAACCTCACGAGATTGTCAAATCACCACAACTCACTATATACCATAGGTTCCAATAGTAGAGAGTGACAAGGAGGATTGGGACTGTACCCTTTCCGGAATACCCGACTAACTCAACGGTACGTGCGTAGTAATATCCCCGAGTGCTGTTCTCAATGTATTGCGATGATAGGATGTCCAAAGGGCTATACTTTGATGATTTTAGGATTCCTAAAGGTGTCTCCCGATATACACAAGGTATGTGGGAGCTCAAGTCCATAGTAGTGCTTTTTAATGCACAACCATTCGAAAGGGTCCTTCCAATATACAACTGAGTACATGAAGTACCTTTCGATATACCTCAAGGGTATGTGAAAGGTCGTTAAATATACCAGTAGTATCAGGAAGAACCACACGATCCCTAGGATGCGGTGCAGGAAATAAAAGAAAACTCCTACGCTTAACGACGTCGAAGCACATCTCTAACCTATAACACAAATTGCTACAAATTTTAACCCAAGTCTAATGCTTGAGTTTATCTTGAATGGTTAGGTGGATGCTTGAGTTTATATATGTTTGAACTTTTGAGTTTGACATAGAGTTCAATAGTTCAAACATATCCTTAAAGCATACTAAAATGAGAACACAATGTGAAATATTATATGATGTGATTTTTTTAGTTTAATAATAAAATATTTGTTGCATTTATAAAAAAAAATCTAAGTTTGGCATCAGTTTAATAGTTCAAACAGATCAATTTGAGCATACTCAAAGGAATATAGTTTCATTGTTTTGTTGGTAATAAAGAATGGCTGGAAATGAAATAATACATTTATGTAAAACATGTTTTTCTTTTCCTTTTAAGAAGATAGGTAAGTTTAGGTGCAACAAACAACTTGTGTGGTTTGTATTTGTAAACCACAGGGACTTCACTTAGTGAACATCTCACATAGCACGTGCGATCGTGGGATATTAAAGAATACCCTTAATTTTTAGAGATATTGACTCAAACTCTTTTTGTTGAAACCCCCTCCCAATACTTAAAACCTCCTCCCCACCCCTTTTTATACCTCAATCCTTATAAACCACCCTACCCACCCCCACCCTAAACCCCTCATCCCCCCAATACCTGCAATATATTGGTTCAATTTTTAATAATTTTAAAACCCACAATATGAACTAACGTGATAGGATATTGGTCAACAAGTGAAGCCCCCATGTTGTAAACCAACACACCTACTGTAGCAAAGGTCCTTTTAAACTCTCAACAAATTGGTCGATCTTTGATGAAGAACTTGATATATTTACTATAAATATGCTAGAATTCTAAATTTATTGTGTTTCAATTGTGACTTTTCTTATGATCCAATATGTTTTATAAGAAGCACCATCCTTCCACATTTTAATGCATGAAAGTGCAATCATTGGCCACATCATGCTTTACATATATACGTTCCACATCATGCAATCATTGGCCACAAATAAGAATACATGAAACACTACCATACCAATGCTTAAATGGGATTTTCAACACATCCTCTATTTTAGCTAGTTTGGAACCTATAAGTGTTCTATCCCAACTATAATATTTTGTGAAAAGGTGAGAAATCACCTTTAAACAATAGATTCTATTTCCAAGTGGTTGAATTTGTCTAATTGGCAACCAAATATAAAAATAAATTCACTTCTCTGCAACTCTCTCCTTTTTGTGTGGAACTCTAATCAAATGGAGTCAAGTATTTATAATCATGGATTTGTACAACTGTTTTCTTAATGTATACCAAATGTTGGAATAAAATATGAAGAAGAAGGGAAAACTGCTTTCCCAAGCTCTTCAACACATGATAAGGTTTCTTCTAATGTATTTCTTTGGAACACTGAGGCATCTTCTAATGCCCTAAATTGTTCAGCAAGAGGTTGACATGAATGCATAACCCACCATTGTGTGGCTTCTCTGTCAAAAACAACCAACCTTGAGATTTAGAGTCATAGAGATACTACTTGATGACAAGAAAAAATGAATATGTGAGTGATCAATCTGAACAACAAACTAGATAATGAATTGATGTGTAGTTTTCATCCTTTCCATCAGAAATAATAGTGATTTGATGTGTAGTTCCATCCTTTCCATCAGAAATCGTGCAGGGGAGGCAATTTTCCCATATTGGAGTGTCATTTTTCCCATATTGCAGTGTCTAGATCTTGACATTTTCGTGTACCATTTCTTGAACCCTTTTTTTTGTCTTTTGAGAAAAAAAAATTCTAAACATTTTTGGGTCAATATTTGGATACATTTTGGAAAGAAAGGCCCAATCCCCAAATCAAACTTATTTTAGTTGGATATTTGGTTGCTGAAAACTTTTAGTGAGAAGTGCTTCCTTGAAGCAAATAAATAGATTTTAAGAGTTAGTCTATATTTTTCAGCTTTTGGGTTTCCCTCGGTAACTTTTCCAGGATTTGTTGCTATATACCTCTTGTGGAGGAGATTATTTCTCTTCACATTTTATCAAATGTCATTCAAGTTTTCTTTTTGTTGCTATATTCTTTTAATAGAGGAGACTACTTGATATTAATTGGTTGTTCAATGAAATTTATCTTTTAACTAGACTTTTTAGATTCTATAACAAGTAAATAATTGTAAAGAGATAGTTATTTGTTATACCTTATTTTCATATATATTGCAAAATGTATTTGGATTGCAAGAAAAAAAAATTAGGTTTTTGATCTTTCATTTTTCATTATTTCCTTTATGGTTGATTGGGTTCACAACATGTCAAGGAAAAAATATATTTAAATTACAAAATATAATTAATAGCTCTAATATTTACATTCTTCTCAATGATATATCTACATGCTGCCCAATGATATATACATTATTTTATTTAGGAGGTAACGAAAAGAAAGGGAATAAGTTTCTTTGTGTTCAATTCCAAAACAAGAGCATTAGTGGAAGTGTTTTGATATGAGAGAATAGTAGGACACAAACAAAAAAAAGGAAATAGTGATGTAGTACTTACCACTAAGTATAAGTATAAAGAGATGAAACTTTCCAAAAATGAAGGTTCATAAAAAAAAATGTAGATATAACCACCCCTTATTTTACAAATCTGAAATGCAATTGATGGTGTAATCGGAAAATTCCGTTATTAGGTCTCAGTTTGCCATATCTTTGTGAGGCACAAAATCATATGAAAAATTAAAAGTTGCACTAAATCCTATATAATGCAAACCAGAAGCAAAAGAAGGACAAGTATAAGAAATTTGGAATCTTTTGGAAATCAGCACGAGCCAAACAAGTCTAGTTTCTCTCATTGACTTAAACAACAAGTCACCATTGCCAAGATATATATAGAAAATGCAACATAATTTTGTTACTAATTTAGTACCATCACGAACATACAAGCCCACCCAAGTTCATTCACACCATGCTTGTATGATAAGTTATCGTGACAAAAGCACTACCAAAAAGAAACAACTAAATATGGTGTTTCATCACCTCCAAGAATAATTGTGTCCACATTACCGATTGCAGTACCCTTCAAGATTCCCAAGCAGAAATTACCTTTTTCTGTGCATTGAGATTCCTTCATAGCAATTATCAAGATTAAACAATAAATCACTTATGTGGGAGCATCTTCTTTAACAGTCTCATAATGTTGATACTTGAACATTATCTTATGTTACACTCTCATATGTTGGAAATGGATAGTTCTCGTGGAGTATGTTAGAGCTTATGCATGCTTATGTTGACAAGAAAATAACGTTATCGAAGAATTTCCATCTGTTTTCTTTTTAAATTGGATGAGGTAATTCTTAAATTTAGGTTTTTCATTTATGGTTGACCGGGTTCACAATTTTTCGAGGAAAGAAAAAGATTTAAATTAGAAAATATAATCAATACCTTTAATATATACATGGTGCTACATGTTGCTCAGTGATATATAAGTGTTGGTGTGTAAAGAAAGCATCTGTTAAACATGGTCAACTATTACTACAATGATATTATTTAAGCAACCTCACCAATGTCTTCCACATTATTTTATTTAGGAGGTAAAGACGATAAAGGGATTAAGTTTTTTTATGTTGAACTCCAAAGCATGGGCATTACTGGCAGTGTTTTGATCAGAGACAATAGCAGGAAACAAAAAAAGAGGAAGTAGTACTTACTACTAAGTATAAATAGATGTAAGATTCTTAAAATGCATGTTCATAAAAAAATGTAGATGCAACTACCCCTTATTTGACAAATCAGATAAGTGCTTGCAAAGATTCAGTTATTGGCTCTCAATTTGCAATATCTCTGTGAGGCACAATATCATATGAAAAATAAAAAACGGCTCTAAATCTTCCACATTATTTTATTTAGGAGGTAAAGACGATAAAGGGATTAAGTGTTTTTATGTTGAACTCCAAAGCATGGGCATTACTGGCAGTGTTTTGATCAGAGACAATAGCAGGAGAAAAAAAAGAGGAAGTAGTACTTATTACTAAGTATAAATAGATGTCAGATTCTTAAAATGCATGTTCATAAAAAATGTAGATGCAACTACCCCTTATTTGACAAATCAGATAAGTGCTTGCGAAGATTCAGTTATTGGCTCTCAATTTGCAATATCTCTGTGAGGCACAATATCATATGAAAAATAAAAAATGGCACTAAATTTGATAGAATGCAAATAAAAAGTAAAAGAAGGAGAAGGATTTGAACTTGGGATTCTTTTGGCAATCTGCACGATGTCAGTCAATCTAATCTTTCTCATTGTCATGAAGAACAAGGCACCCTCGCAAAGATATATCTGCAAAATGAAACCCAATTTTGTTAGTTTAACTTAGTACCATCAACAACATCTAGATTAAGAGCCTGCCTCAATTTCTCTAGATACAAGCCCACCCAAGGTCATTCACACCATGTTTGTAGATAACTTATCGTAACAAAAACACACCCAAAAGGAAGCAAAAAAATATAACGTTTCATTACATCCAAGAATATTTGTGTCCACATTATCCATTTCAGTAGATTTCAGGATTCCCATGGAGACATTACCTTTCTTTATGTGCAATGAAATTCATTCCTCAGTGAAAACAATTACCATAGCAGTTATTAAGCTTAAGAAGTATATAGCTTTAGCAATCTCATAATGTTGATGCTTGAACATTATCCTATGTTACACTCTCATCCGGTGGAAATAGATAGTTTTCATGGAGTATTTCAAAGCTTATGCATGCTTACTTTTAGCACTCGAGATGTTCCTGGATACCAGAGTAACTATGCCAAGCACATCTTAATTGATAATATTGTTAGCAAATGATAGTTCTAAGCAGAATTGTCTATCACTTGGAAATTAGAGATGCATTGCAAGCTTATACAACTTATCTTATGGATCGAAGACAAATAAACCTGCTATCAGAGCATTCAATTGGTATCATGAAAGGTGAAAGAATAGGGAAATGGAAAATATAACTGTCCAAGGTAGGAAACATTTATAAACACAAATATTTTCTGATAGTCAACAAAACTATTTGAATAAAATACATGAACAACATGCAGCCACAATATAGTTATACTGTGCAAGAATTCTATCATTCAAAGACAATGGATCTGAACCATCACCATCATTTTATTCAAATAAAAGGAAATGCATATGGTATACAGAGATACAAAGGTTTCCAGGAATTCATTGATGACAAAATGTTCTTAGAAGATGTATTTCTTTGATGTCTATTACAAAATTTGGTCAATCCCAGGATCTCGAACCCTCTCTCCAATATTTGATGCTACCTTTATAACTTTTTGAATGCCTTAACTGCTTCTCAGAAATGTGGATCTACTGCTAGTCCTCTTCTCTTAAATCTGGAATTGTTTCACCTTCAAATCTGGAATATATTCATTTTCTTTAACTATAAATAATTTGAAGATAGGTACACTTTGGAGAGCTTAAAATAAATCGACAACTACCATTTCTTCCATCTTATCCTTATTTGGAAACATTTAAAATGATCTACATCATTTATTACTAGGTTCTCTGCTACCTGGTAAAAACTCCTCTCGATGAATAAGACTAAAATGTTTTCTTTCTCTGTTGAAACATGGGGATGTGGGTGAAGTTGAGCATGATTATGCAAAGATGGAAGAATAATGTGATTCAAATAATATATCGAGAAACGTAGGATTGAAAAGAATCATCTTGACAAACTTAGCATCTTCAACACTAATTGAATTAACCACAAAAAAAAAACAATTATTGAATTATTTGAGTTTTGTCATCGTCCTCTGCCAACTCGATGATGCTCATGCTCACTACCTTGACGCCTATACTAGAAACTAAGATGCTTTTGAAGTGCAGCCAGTGCTAACACTGGGACATATTTCCAGCATTCTCAATTGTGTAATGCCTAAGAGGTGTAATTGAGATTCAATTTCCAGGTTGTTTCAAGAAATAAGTAAACTGAGTGTAAGAACTGCATACTAAAAAGAGCATTCAAAATATTCTTGAAACTTGTGGTATGCTTGAATTTGATCATTACATATTTATCACAATCAATCGTTGTAAAATCCACATCTATCCTAATTCTCTAATAAAAATTGCCTAAACAAAGCCTTGTTTGCAATTTCAACATATAGATTCTCGTTGCCTAAAAGTCCAGGCTTCCATGCCAAGACAATGCGGTCTCCTTTACCTCTTCCAAATAAAGAATGATGCTACTAAACTCTCACTGGCACAACTTCATCCAAGGCAAGGGCATAAAAAAAAAAAAATTCTTTCTAGTTCAAGGGTAATGTATGAAGTGATCACTTCATCATATTGTGTAATCCTTTGGAAATTTAAACCAAATCCCTTGCTCGATTGTATCCCATTACAGCATCATCATAAATTGTGGAAGAAGGTCAACATCTTAAGCATGCACACTACCTATTAAGATCATCGAAAATTTCCTTTTAACAGCCTTCACAACAACTGTAATAAATTCAAATGGATTTGAACCAACTAACTTGAAGAAACAGAAATATATGTTAATTTATTCTTTAGCAATCCTCTCTACAAGAAAACTATTTAACATATTACTTTTGAAGCACAATAATTATCAAGAAATTATGAACTTTGTGGTTGTGCTTCAAAGGTGTCTTTGGAGGTTGCACTGCATGGATTTATGCAAAATTTAACCATTTCCTTGTTGGAGACATTTACCATCATACACACTCTTTTGGTCAAATTGGCCTAGTTAAACCACTATCCTAAGTTTAATTGACATCAGTGGAGCATTAATTGCCATCATCGAGTCACACCCACGCCTACCTACAGTCAAGGAGGCTATCTTAGCCTTCTCCTATAGTCAAGGAGGCTAACTCGAGCACTCCGGGGGTGATCTGTGTGACATTAATGCACCTAATTGCTAACATGTGGTTACAATCAGTTCAACCAGTCATTTACAGTTAGTTAAGGCGCCTCCAGTAATTAAATATATTATTTAATGATTATTTATTATTATTTAATGAACTAGAGTCAACAAGGTGCCTCCACCAACTTCTGATGGTAGTTCAGCTTCAGTTAACCTCATCGGGGTTCATTGGAGTCATGGAGCACTAGCACTTGATGATTGGATTGCTATGACATGTGTTTGATCTCCTTCAGTTGAGATTCAGTCATTTATTGCACTCCGACTTCAGTTAAGGTTTGGTGAGTCAATTAGGGTTTTGGTCAAGTGGTTAACTGAGTGAGATTGAATGGTTGAGAGTCAGTTAAGCTAGACTCACTCACTGAATTCGAATTGTCTCCTTAGGTATTCAAATTCTTCATGGAATTAAGCTATTTCTCAGCATTGGAATTGTAACCCTTTATTGTTTATTAAATATACAGAGAGGAAACCATTTCTGGTTTCGATTATTTTCAATTCATGAGTATTTGTTAATTATTCTTTAATGATTTTGATTCCTAGTTCGTAGATCATGTGCAAGAATTAATATGGTATCAGAGCTTACGGCGGGACGAAGAACAATCTCTCAAAAACAAGATTTTTGACAGATTTCTCCATGACAAGTGAGCAATAGCTCAAAATTCCAGCACTGCACCAGAAGCCAAGGCTTACCACTTAATACCCCAAGTAAAGAACTTGTTGATCAAGCTTGCTTGATTGACTATGCTGGGTGTGATGAAAGCCTAGAATGTGCAGGCTGTCTGACCTTATGTTGCCTTTTCTGTTTTGATTTTCAGGTTTCTACAGGTGAAGCATTCGCTACAGCATATCGAGATGGCCTCCTTAGTACCTATGTTGACTCCATACAATTTCCACACATGGAAAAATAAAATGGAACATCAGTTGCACTCCAAAGGACTCTATAGAGTCGCCATGGACACTGAAGTTGAGCCTGGATCCGCCATTGAAAAATCAAGATTCTTGAACAAGAAGGATGAAGCCTTTGGTTTCTTGTGCCTCTCTATTTCCGATGACCTTCTCTTCCATTTTACGGATCTGAAGACACCGAAAGAAATATGGTACAAATTGGAATCTCTGTATGGAAAGCATGATGACTTGAGAGTTTACCAACTCGAAAATGAACTCATGTCTCTCCAACCTTCCAATTTCGAGACTCTGAATGATTTCTTTACAAAGTTCAAGCATACTGTTTTTCTCTTGAAGCAATGCAAAGTGGAGAAGGAGGATGATCAGCTCATCCTAGCCATCCTCTCCAAAATCAGGGATGATTATTTAGTCTTTGTTTCTACATTTCGTGCGGGGAATCTCACAACCCTCGGATGGAAGATGCCTACACTCGATGCCTTCATTGAGTCCCTAACTAGTGAACATGACAATCTTGTCCAGATGGGGATCATTCAATCTTCCCGTGATCAAGCCCTCCATGTCTCGAGGCCCAAAGATCTGAAGGGTAAAGGAAAGCAGCAGAAAAATAAAAAAAATAAATTTGATGCTCCCAAGCCTAGAGTTGAAAATCAGTAGCATGATGAATCTTTCGGCTCAAGGAAGAACAAAGGAAAATGGCACAATGGGAAAGAAAAGGTCAGGCGTTCTTACTGCGGGAAGGGTTTTCACCCTGAACATGCCTGCATGAAGAAAAATCTTGATGAAGCAACCTCTCTCCTTGAGAGGAATCACATCAATCTTCCAGAGAGCTTTCGGAGGAGAGATCACCAAGATCGGGAACCACAGCATGAGAAAGGTCATGCCCTCATGGCAAGCGCTTCGAAGTCTAAAGCACTGCTGATTGACAGTGGAGCTTTGAATCACATGATGGCTGAAAAAGACTCATTTTCATCCTTGGATATCGGCAAATCCATCCCCATCCACATGGGAGATGACTCCACCATCATTTCCGAAGGACAAGGTACTGTAGATCTAGAAAATGGTTTTTTTTTCTAAAGTTTTGTATGTACTGTCTCTAGCAGCAAATCTCCTTAGTGTCTATCAGATGACACATACAGGAATGCCTAAGAGAGTCACTTTTAGCCCAAATGATGTTGAGATAACAGAAATTGCATCCGGGAAACTCATTGCAAAAGGCCTTGCAAATCATCATGAAAAAGCCTATGAGTTCTCTCACTTTGTTGCGGATGTAAAGCCCACCGCTCTGCTAACTCATGAAAATGAGGTTAGTAGGATGTGGCATGAGAGGTTTGGCCATCTTAATTTCAAATATTTGCAGCAATTACAGAAAAACTCCATGGTTGAAGGCCTCCCGGTCATCAAGGCAACCACGGGAGTCTGCAAGGGCTGTGTGATTGGAAAACACCATGAGCACAAGTTCGATCAGGGGAAGGCAAATCGAGATACAAGCATATTGGGGCTGATACATTTTGATATCATTGGTCCAATGCCTGTCACATCCATGAATGGATCAAGGTACCTCCTTACCTTTATTGATGATTTTTCAAGGTATACATGGGTTTTCTTTCTCAAAAAGAAATCAGAAGTATGTGAAAAATTTTCTGAATTGAAGGCCTTGATCGAAAATGCCTCTGGGCTTAAGATTAAGATCTTGAGATCTGATAATGGAGGGGAGTATGTCAGTAATGAGTTGCTGTACATTTTCTCCCAAAGTGGTATTCAGGTCCAACATTCAATTCCCTACACTCCCTAGTAGAACAGAGTAGCGGAAAGAAAGAACCGGTCTCTCAAAGAGATGACCACCTATATGTTGGAGTCAAAGAAGCTTGCTACAAATTTGTGGGCTGAATCCATGCATGCTGCAGCATACATTCACAACAGGGTTCCACATTCATCAATGAAAATAAATACTCCTTTCGAAGCATACTTTGGACACAAGCTAGATGTGTCAAACCTACGGGTGTTTAGGTCCACTGCATGGGCCCGTATTCCGCTTGATAAAAGAAGGCCTTTGCAACCGCAGAGCATAGAATATCTGTTTATTGGGTATCCTGATGAATCTAAAGGATTCAAGCTGCTGAATATCAAGACCAAACAGATCATCATTGAGAGAAGTGTCAAGTTTGATGAGCCTCTTTACGAGGTGGAACTAGTGAAGGAGAAAACTGTTGAACTTCCTTCCTATTCCACTGAATATTTAGATGATGAAATTGGGGGTGATGAACCTGATTTGAATCCTATGATTTCTGATATTAGTGTGGAACAATCATCAGATACTGAATCATAATATGAAGTGAAAAATCATCTTCCTACATGGGCCCAAAAGACACTCTCCTTCGTAGGAGACAACATTGGAAATCTGGATGATCCAAGGAGAACCCGGTCTGATTTTCAAAGAGCAGGTATTGTGCTCTCTTGTTCTAATAATTTGCTATCCGAAACTTGATATTTTATGATTAGTTTAGATCCAAAATCCTACTACCATGCTCGAAAGGATCCAAGATGGCAAGTTGCCATGGATGGAGAGATGAATTCTCTTCAGAAAAACACTACTTGGGAGCTAGTTTCTCTTCCTCCGGGAAGGAAATTGGTTCAATGCAAGTGGGTGTTTTGGACAAAGGTTGCTGCTGATGGAAGCACCTGAAAATATAAGGCAAGGCTGGTAGCAAAAGGTTTCTCTCAGGTCCAAGGAGTGGACTACCATGAGACCTTTGCACCGGTTGCAAAAATGGATTCCATCCGCCTTGTTTTGGCTATTTCCTCATCCAAACACTGGGAGGTGCATCACATGGATGTTAAGTCAGCCTTTCTACATGGAGATATTCATGAGGAGATATACCTGAAGTAGCTTGAGGGTTATATCATTGATCCATATTTGGTTTGCAAGCTAAAGAAGTCACTATATGGGTTAAAACAGGCCCCAAGAGAGTGGTATTCCAAGATGGATGCCTGCCTTCTCTCACAAAAATTTTAGAGATGTAGATCAGATCCAAATGTGTATTTACAGCAGCATGATGGTCATATAATTATCATTGTTTTATATTTTGATTACTTACTGATCATAGGTAGCACAATTGTATCCATTTCAACCATCAAAACTGCTCTCCACAATGCCTTTCAAATGAGTGATTTGGGGCTTCTAAAACAATTTTTGGGGCTCGAAATCGAGCAAAATTCTGATGGGATTATGGTCACTCAGTCAAAATAAATTTCAGACCTGTTAGTCAAGTTTAACATGGCTGAGTGTAGGCCTGAACCATTCCCTTTCCTTTCAGGGATCAGCCTTGAAGAAGGAAAAAGTACACCTCCCATGGACTGCACTATCTATCGACAGCTGATTGGTAGCTTGTTGTACTTGACACATTCTAGGTCTAATATTTGTTATGCCATGAATGATGTATCAACATTGGAAGGAAGGAAGCCAATGAAGATACATCCTTTTGGCTTGGCCTAGTTAAACCACTATCCTAAGTTTAATTGACATCAGTGGAGCATTAATCGCCATCATCTAGTCACATCCACGCCTACCTATAGTCAAGGAGGCTAACTTAGCCTTCTCCTACAGTCAAGGAGGCTAACTGGAGCACTCTGGGGGTGATCTGTGTGACATTAATGAACCTAATTGCTAACTGGTGGTTACAATCAGTTCAACCAGTCAGTTACAGTTAGTTAAGGTGCATCCGGTCATTAAATATATTATTTAATGATTATTTATTATTATTTAATGAACTCGAGTCAACAAGGCGCCTCCACCAACTTCTGATGGTCAGTTCAGCTTCAGTTAACCTCATTGGGGTTCATTGGAGTCATGGAGCACTAGCACTTGATGATTGGATTTCTATGACATGTGTTTGATCTCCTTCAGTTGAGATTCAGTCATTTATTGCACTCCGACTTTAGTTAGGGTTTGGTGAGTCAATTAGGGTTTTGGTCAAGTGGTTAACTAAGCGAGATTGAATGGTTGAGAGTCAGTTAAGCTAGACTCACTCACTGAATTCGAATTGTCTCCTTAGGTATTCAAATTCTTCATGGAGTTAAGCTATTTCTTAGCATTGGAATTGTAACCCTTTATTGTTTATTAAATATACAGAGAGGAAACCATTTCTGGTTCCGATTATTTCCAATTCATGAGTATTTGTTAATTATTCTTTGATGATTTTGATTCCTAGTTCCTAGATCATGTGCAAGAATTAATATTCCTTGGACACTAGATTAACCTTCAATTATTTCTCTTCCTTGCAAAGTATTTGAATGAAAACATTGTTTGCATAAGTATCAATTCCTTCAACATATTTGCAATCAAGAATTATGCTTTTAAGGACAACAATTAACAACTTGTCTTTGATGATCTTTCTCACCATGCTCATGTCAAACTAGTTGATGGCTATCATGAATTCAACGTTAACACGATGCAAATATTTAATCCCTATGATGTTGAAACCATTTTTCTTTTTAATATATACTTGGCACAAGCATAACTGTAATGTCCCCAAAAATCGAAAAAAAAATATATATATATAGGTTAGTAGAAACTACTAGGAACTCTATGTAACACCTAAATTTCATGTCCCAAAAATAGAAAAAAAAAATAGGCTAGTAGAAACTACCACATTATTCACTTGAGGAACTCTATTGTACACTTCACGTACAACTATTTATTATGTTTATACTTTTGTTGCTTATGTGTCATCACTAGTGTAAATGCTTCGTCCTTTCTGCATAGTCATATTTTTTAATTATAAGGTCCTAACTTAACTTTGTTTGTGGAAACAAAATGGGCGGAGTGGCAGGACTCATTTTCCCATGACAGCTTGAGAAGTAAAGGTGTTTATTTGTTTGCGAGCTTACTTAGTTCTATGAACTAAGTCACATGTTCTATTTCACATGCAGTTCATACTTTGGGACGGGATCTTAAAGAGCATACTGCTGGTGGACTTTGGTTCCTTTACCGACTCCAATTTATAACAGGTATACATCCTATTCTTGTCAATTTTAACTATTAATGCTAGATTCCTGTTCAATACTTATGCTTCCTTATGGTCTTGCAACTCTTTATTTCACATTTTGGTATTAATTATGGTTTATGTTTTAGTTTATTAAAACTATTAACAATTCTTATGTTTTCTATTTGCAGGTTAAGTACGTGGCCTTCAAAACCAAGCCATTGATTTTTATGAGGGTTACACTATTTAACATGGCATATTACATATGCCATGTTCACTAAGCACAAGATTAGGGCTTAATTGTATGGTGTTAAGTTTATGGCTTAATGCCTAAGGTTCACATGTTATGAAGTCTTAAACCTTTAGTACACACAATATATTAATACATAAATCTTGGGGTTGACTTAACGCTAGCACAGACCATGTATCGACTCTACACTTAAACCTTATCATTGTAATACATTAACCTTGTTATAATGTATACATTGTAATTGTTACATGGTGATAGGAAAGGGGTAGCAAATATAACATATGGTTGTACCATATGTCAAAAGGATTTAAGCTTTGTATTGGAGGTCACTATAATACAATGAGATTGAAACTATGGAGAGTGGGTTTTTGGCTTGATAATGGAACCAGCTGGAATCATTAATGCCATTAATGCACTTGGGTTTCATAGCAGCCCCAAACTTAGGGATTTGGCACATGATGGCTTTGTCACTACGCTTGTCATTTGGGGTTTGTGTAATTTGGCTCTGCACAGGGAGAAAACATAGAGGTGACCTTCAAGCCATGAGGTAAGCTTCGTTCTGGGATCTTATGTCTGCACAATGTTTTGGTTTAAGGTTCATAACTTGTCATACTTCTCAACCATATCGTATTCGATTTTGGTTGCAAATGGAAGGGTAGCGAAAGAGGGGTGGCTTCATACTTCGTTGTCAACTTCAAAGTGTTTGCATAGTGGCCACGGTAAGCCTATGAGCAAGTCTATACTTGCTACCTCTCGGCCCTTTTGGGAAGACTACGTTTGCATTTGTTGCTTGGTTGGGGTTGTATGCTGTGGGTTTCGATTTTTCCTTCGAGCTTAAGGTTACAGAATTGGGTTTTATTATTTTTTCAAGGTGTTAAGCCATGAATTAAATCGTAAGCCATTCGAATCTGTGTAAATAAGTTTGGGTATGAAAATTGTTATTTTGATTTTGGGCCTTTTTTCCATGGGCTGCACCATTGCTTGTAATGGTGCATTAGCCCATTGGCATGCCTGTATAACTTGGTTCTTGGTCTTAAATGGCGACTGTGTAGCGAATCCTGATACCTACTGTGTAACTTGATAACTACTATTTTTATGTGATTACCATGGGTACAAGATGAATATAATGCGCTATTATGTTTGTTAAGATGGGTGTCTAACAAGGAATTCACCTGCTCTCGATTAATCTGTATAAAATGATGTTGTTTATTTTTTATATTGTAATTCATTAACAACATGGGTATAGGTCATGTCGTGAATGGCATGAGCCTTTCCCATAGTGATGCGATAGCTTAGTGTAGGGTTTTAACTTGCTATTAGTTCTTATGCGATGAGGACTATGAAGAGCCATGGGTGAGGAACCCATGATGGTAAACGTTTACAGTAGGGTTAATTAAAAAAGACTGTGTGGTAAATTAGAAACTTTGGCTGAGGCCGTGAATGTAGTTAGGGTCTTATGGCCTTACTGTTATCATATGCATTTGTTTATTACATAGCATTTGGTGTATTTATAAATTGCATCTCGCATACATTAGATGTATAGCGTGACCCGTGTAAATATGGTTATACGATTTTCTTATTGTTTGTGTATAAAATGCTATGGTTTGTTACTATTTTTTTTCCTTGGGTTTGGACATCCATAGAAATTGATGTCGCGACCTTTATTGGCAAAATGGGTTTTAATTATTAATTGTTTAATGTTATGCGACGGGTGTGTGTAGATTTAGATGGGACCGTTAAATATTTTATGTTTCATGTATGAGAAGGATGACTGTAATAATATAAGGGATCATATCTTGTAATAATAGGAAATTAGTTGATTGGTTGAGTGAATAGTGGATCTCTCATTATGAGATGGTTATCTTCTTCTCAAAGAAGTTCATGTATAAAAGAGAGTGCTCTCTCTTCATTTGTGAGGGATATTATCTTAGAATATTTTAAATCTTAGATTATCTTAGAGAATAGTAGATTGTAGAAACTAGTCTTGACTTTGTAATATGGAGAAATGAATTCTTAGCTTTTGTTCATAATCTTGGTTTGATGCTTTCATGATTTATGATTGATTCTTGTGATGTAAATTAAGATTGCTTTATTGTTGATGTGAGCTCACATGTGTTGTCTTGTTTCTCTTCATATGTTGTCTTTCTTTTATGCAATTTACTTTCAGCCATTTTTTTCCTCTTCCATCATTAGATTAGCAATTCCTTGTTTCAGTTTAAGGGGGGTTAGATTAGATCAGTCTTAGTTTCACGGGGAGTTATATTAGCTTAATTTCACTTTAGTCTTGCATATACTTTGCAGGTGCTTCGTAAGCCTACAAACCTCGGATTGACAAATTAAATGGCTGGGCAAATACTATAACAGAATTAAAACAACATTAATTCGGCCCAATATTTTGGCGCCGTTGCTGGGGAAGCACGATGGATTGAAGTGTAGATTTCAATTCTTGCAAGTGTGGTGGTGTAGATTTCGATTCTTGCAAGTGTGGTAGCATAGATTTCAATACATGCAAGCGTGGTAGTGTAGATTTCAATTCCCGCAAGTGTGGTAGTGTAGATTTCAATTTTTGCAAGAGTGTTTAATTTCTGCAACTGTGAAGAGTTATTTATTTTTTAGAGTTTTTTTTTACATAAATGGTTTTTTTTTATTTAAGATTTTCAAATTTCAGTTTTGGGTGTTTTAAGAATCCCTTTTTCAACATGGTTTAACAATGAGTTTAAGTCTGGAACTACTCACTCATGCCTTGGAAAAAGATGGATTTTCCTCTTCCCAGGAAGAGGAGGTCTTCGCAACAATAAGAGATTTAACTACTCCTCCAAAATCAAACGAGGAATCATCATCCGAAAACTCCTACGCATGTGAAAGTGAACAAGTATTTGAACAAGAGATCGATGAAGACGAACAGGAGATCAAGGAGGACCACGAGAAGTTGCAGCGTGATCTGAGGAGTGAAAAATATGCCTACAAAATCCCTATCAAACGATGGTTTCAAGCAAGTATGGGGTTAGAACAATTTAGTTTTTCTTTTTTAGTTATGTGACAGCCACAACAATTAAATTTGTTCATCTTTGTATATTTCCATTGTTTATTCATGGGATTGAAAGATAATATATTCCTATCACTGTTGCGTGTATGGCTACACTGGCTATTTGATTACACGTAACTATTTTCTAATTCCCAATTAGCATAGAGTATGTAGGATTTTATTTCTATTCTTTTCTTTCATCTAGAATAAATATGCTCTCCTCCACGCTTCATGCAATTGCGAGGATCAGAAAGTAGGATGTTTTATAAAAAAATTAGGGATGAATAATTAATGTTTTGCAACATGCTTAATTGATTTCATCTTTATTTTGCAATTCATTATCTCCATTTGCTAAAATATTTTTCAATTTTTAAATAAAAATAGTCTGCAATTTCATTTTTACGCTGAACAGCTATTGCATTTTTTTTGGCATTTTGGCTTGTTAAAATTCGCTAAAACACAGTCAGGATAGTCCTATTTTTAGGGACCATAAGGGCTTAGTTTTAAAACCTATTTCTATCCAAATTATCCATTTAATTCTAGTTTCCAATCCAATTTGAATTCTTCAATTTGGTTCTAAAATGAAAAAGATATGGTCAAAATACTGATTGGAGGTGGAGTAGGCAGCTCAAGAACACAGTTGAGACAGTCACTTTTTGGGAGACCTAATGGATGAATTTTAATTTTTTTTTTATACCGCATACTCTTTTGTCAATCTAGTTTACAACACAATTTGAATCATTTGATTTTGATATCGTACAAAGAAGATGTGCCCAAAATACTGACTACCTATCCTAAACCTGCACTCCAAAAAAATCTGTTTTCTCAGCTATTCATTGGCATATTTGACCAATCAATTCTTATTGTATTCAAAACCTATTTCTATTTGCAATACCTAGATGAATATATTTTCATATCCAACTGGAATCACACCAATCCATCTTTTAACGAAAAAGTTGTACTCAAAATAGTGACCGTTGGTCTTGGCTGAAACTCACAAACAACATTAGGATGCAGGCTGTTATTCAGATTATATGACATACCATACCATAGAATTTTTAAAACCTGTTTCTACTAGAAGTATCCCTGTGAATCCAATTTATTTTTTCTTTCGAATCATTTAAATCGAGCGTGAAACAAATAAGTTATTACCAAAACACTACCAGGTAGTCTACGTCGGCCCAATGTGCATCCTAGATAAGAACACCTTGGATTGCATCTCTATTTACGGGCATATGGAAATGAATTTTGAAAATATAAGACATGGGTTTTGTGCATAACATCCTCCTTTACTTGAACCACGAGGAAATTTCCAAACAAAGCCACGATTTGCGATATATAGCTGGTTCTTTGGGAGGATATTTTCCAGATTTACTATTCCGGCCAGTTCCAAGCAGCTGAACATAGTTCTGTGAAGGCTGAACATAGTTCTATGATGGATAAAAATAGTTTTGTAAAGGATGAACATAGTCCTGTGAGGAATTAACATAGTTTTGTGAAGGCTGAACATAGTTTTGTGAGGGCTGAACATAGTTTTGTGAAGGCTGAACAAAGGCTGAACACAGTTTTGTGAGGACTGAACAAAGGCTGAACAAAGAATCAATTGAAAATATTATAATCGTAGAAGCAATTGGACCGGTCTTAACACCACAAAAAGGAGGAAGGTGAGAAGCAAATCGATATGGGGTAGCTACTCATGGTTGTTGTAGCTCGTTGTTGCCACTGTGTGTTGCAGTCGTTGCTGTCGCAGCTGGATGGGTTGTTACAACTATGATTGGGTAAATTTAATTTTGAGTGTTTTTGCCATTATTTTTATTTTATTTTGGTGTGTTGTAAAAATAAAACAAAAACAAGAAAAATATATGAAATTATAAAAATTATTTCTTTTGTTTTACATTTTGTAAAAGAAAATAAGAAATATATATATTTAAAAAATCACAAAAGGTTAAAAAAAATAAGAGCAACCAAAACAAAAATAAAGTTGCAAATGGACGTTTTCATTTTTCCTGAAATTGCTTTTATGATTAACGTTGAATTGTTTTTCTTAAAGTCACTTTGACAATAATCACAGATGAAACCAACACAGGAAACATATAATTTTCTTTGCATCTTATGTACTTCTTTCTACATGATATGTTTTCTTTTACGAAATTCTCACAATTTTTATGCTAGGTTGCATGAGGACATGCAACCAGATCAGTTGGGGAGGGGGAACTATATTCAATAAATATTCACTAATAAGTTTTCATGCAGGATTTTGTACTAAAGTTTTTTTTTCCAGGTTTTAGAGACAGCCGCATTTTGTTGCTGAAGTGACTTTTCAAAGAAACACAAAAATTTTAAGAAACATGCTTTGATAGACAACCTAAAGGAGATGTTACTCATGAAGTTTACTGATAAACACCATAACATTGGTTGTTACATAGAAACCATCCATAAATTCATTTGCATCATGATTGTTTATCCATATTTCTCCTTCAAAGCACCTTTACCATCCATGTCTTGAAGTCCACTTTCCATCGCTTTATCTGTCATGACTTCACACATGCCTATCTTTATGAGTTGCATACATCCCTTTATCTTTTTCGGTTCATTTTTACATTCCAGATTTCCTTTTGAATAAAACCAGCTCCCTTTCCATGACTACATAGCCTTAGCATATCCACTGTTTGACTCTGAGATCTTTTCACTAATAGTCCTACAAATATTTTTATACCAACTCGCGTTGACTGATGTGGGATTCCTTAAGGCCCACCTTTCAACAAGTCTTGCCCCATCGACCTCAACAGCTTATCTGGGATATAGATTAGAGTTCATTATTGAGTACTTGGAGGCTTTCATGCCTTAATGGAAAGTTCTCTTGCTGGAAATCATGGGAATTCATCAATGTCCCTTGATCATCAGATCTTGCAAGTGGTTCGACATCAACACATCTATTAGCACTTCGCAAGATGTACTTGGGTACCTTGGCACTCATTAACATCACTGGTGAGTTGCCTCGCATTGGTCAACCGCATTCATCAATGGCCAGTAATCCAATGATTTCTATTCATGCTCGACCTTGACATATTTATTCTCATGACTAGAATTGTACCATCGATTTTTGTAGCAGGTGAAGACTATACATTCTTTATCATGACTCCATCAGCAGTTGCAGAAACATGACTTCAAATCTATGAGTTTACCACAGTTCCACTTTTTTCCTTCCACATTTTCCATTATTTATTAGCAGCAGTTCAGATTCCTCCACTTCACATTACAACAGTTCTAGCAGTTACATCCGCAACAGTGTTACAGTTACATATTCTCCATGATTCAGCAATAGCAGTTTCGATTCCTTTACTGCCCATGATCCAGCAGTTATAGTCACTGTAGCAGTGACACATTCCAGGATCCAGTGGCATCAGCTACATTCTTGTTGCATCGTTCATCTGCTTTTTGGGTAAGTCGGGGTATGTTGTTTTCTAAACTTTAATCATGCAATTCCTTACATACTAGAAATGAATAATTTGGAAAATTCCTTTACCATGCACCATTTCTTTCATAGCCCATGCTAGGTTGCATGAGGACATGCAACCACATCAGTTGGGGAGGGGGAACTATATTCAATACATACTCACTACTATCATTCAATTCTTTTCACCATCATCACCCATTTTTCATCTCATTTACCATTCACAAGCATTTCTTTTCCGACAAATCCTCTATTGCACTTTGCTTCATACACATTGATATACATATTGGCATGATTCATAAACAAAAAGATTTCTTATGCACAATGATGCTTTCTATGCACATTAATAGCTTATCATTTTCAGTGAGTGTATGGTTAAATTATTATGCAGTTATAAAACAGATGACGAAATGAATGTTGTTAACACAAGAACCAACATTTTTTATATTCATGGTTGTCACACAAGAACCAACCATAATAGAAAAAAATGTCAGCTATTACTCATGCATTTCACATCATGAAATGAATGTTGTTAACACAAGAACCAACATTCTTTATATTCATGGTTGTCACACAAGAACCAACCATAAGAAAATGCCAGTTGTTACTCATGCATTTCACATCATGTAATGAATGTTGTTAACACAAGAACCAACATTCTTTATATTCATGGTTGTCACACAAGAACCAACCATAAGGAAATGCCAATTGTTACTCATGTATTTCACACCATAGAAATATTCATTGTTAAAAAGACATCATCAATAAAAGCCAAAGTTTAGATGCCAAAGTTCTTGAGAAGAGCCATGCACGGTTTCATGAGGACATGCAACAAGTTCAGTTGGGGAGTATGTTGGGACGCAGAAATGTCCCTTTTTCATCCACTTTATCTTCCTCTATTCCTCACATTTCATCATCCCATTAACCTTTTATCATACCATTTCCATACATATATGTAGGTTTCACCTTATTATTTCCACTTTATTTATTTTTAGTATTATAAGAGAATTTATGATTAAATATTAGAAAATTAACATGTTTTTCACTCATCTCTCAAAGTATGGATGAGCTTTGTAGTGTGCAAGAATATGTGAAGGATTAATTCAAAGAAAAGACTTCACGTATATCTCCTCCATCATTTCAAGGAGATAGTTATGCAAAGAATATTCCAAGGAGAAGATCATGGAGATTTGGTTGAGAGACATGTGGAGAATTTGTGAAAGATATGTGGAGGATTTGAAGGGATCATATCTTGTAATAATAGGAAAGTAGTTGAGTGGTTGAGTGAATAGTGGATCTCTCATTATGAGATGGTTATCTTTTTCTCAAATAAGTTCATGTATAAAAGAGAGTGCTCTCTCTTCATTTGTGAGGGATCTTATCTTAGAATATTTTAGATCTTAGATTATCTTAGAGATAAGTAGATTGTAGAAGCTAGTCTTGACTTTGTAATATGGAGAAGGGAATTCTTAGCTTTTCTTCATAATCTTGGTTTGATGCTTTCATGATTTATGATGATTCTTGTGATGTAAATTAAGATTGCTTTATTGTTGATGTGAGCTCACATGTGTTGTCTTGTTGCTCTTCATATGTTGTCTTTCTTTTATGCAATTTACTTTCAGCCGTGTGTTTCATCTTCCAGCATTAGATTAGCAATTCCTTGTTTCAGTTTAAGGGGGGTTAGATTAGATTAGTCTTAGTTTCACGAGGGGTTAGATTAGCTTAATTTCACTTCAGTCTTGCATATACTTTGCAGGTGCTTCGTTAGCCTACGAACCTCAGATTGATAAATTAAATGGCTAGGCAAATACTACAATGGAATTAAAATGACATTAATTCGGCCCAACAGTTCTTGCTCAGTTTCTGAGGGTTTATAGGTTTTGATGAATGTTTTTCTTGCTCAGCAATTGTTTGGGGTTTGCGATGAGTGAGAGAGTCGCGCTTGTCACATTTAGGCCCTGAACTCAAGGGTGGATTTGTAAAGCGCGAGCCTATGGCTAGGTGGAAAATATCTAGAGGAGAACCATTCTGCAAATTCGATCCCAAATTAAGTATTTGCTAATATGATGTTTATGTGGATACACCCTTATTTCCCTATTCCTCCTTATTTCCACAAGACATCATCCAAGTTGTTTTTAGTGTACATCCTGTTACTACCTATATTACATGGGTTTCCACCAAGGAGTTCTAAATCTTTCCAGGCATAAAAGAAACATGTAGCAGCATTCTAGCCATTAATTTCTAAAATCTTAACATCCCAATGTGTGTGGAATATCAGCAACAAGTCTGATCCCTCAAGTCTGGGAAAACCTTGGTGTGAAAGAAACCTTAATTTTCCATGATTGTGTATCTAATCCGCAATGAAGAGCATCATTTTTAAATCTGGTTCAATTATAGTTTCGAGGAGGACATCAGTTTCGAGGATGAAATTTAGTCTTTAATACTCGTTTCCTACCAACATCATTATATGAGCCTCGAGGTATGCCTAGATCTGAAGTACTATCTTTGTTGTGAATTCTAGGGTAAAATAGCTAGTCTTAAATCTCCATATGTTACCCACCAACATTGAATTTTGATACTTGTGTGGAGCCTGCATGGACACTTATATAGACCTACATGGAAGAACTACACTATGCACACTTGCTAAAGAGAAGTGTATCTCTTCTGTGGTGGTGCACTCCCTCTGAAATGTGGTCTCTCTCACCATTAGCTAGTCTCAAACAACTCACCAACCTACTAGTATTTGGCACCACTGGTGAAACTTCTAGATGCAGCAAGTTCCTTATTAGTTGAGTGCATGTGAACAACTTGTGGAAGAAATCTACATTTATGAGATATTATTCTTCATCGATTATGAAGATATATGTGAGAAAAATTAAATAGCTTGAGATGAAAAGACCATAAAGGTTTGAGGGGGAGCAATTAGTCTACATATTGATAGGAAAATCCGCATGGTTAGATAAAGAAAAGAAAATAAATTGAAACAGCATTGTGATGTTGTCATTGATGCATGTTTACCTTTCATGAGTTTACTAGATGACTGTTGATACATTCATTATGAGGGAATGTCCTTAGATGTCATGGGAATGTCGCGCACTTGAGATTAAAACTGCATACAGGTCAATAGAAAAATAAAAACCCCCATAGAGAAATAGAGTAAAAATTCCCACAGCTTGTAAAAATTCTCGTAGCTAGTTAAATATGCCCACATTTAACTTTCGGAATATATTTACATCAATTCTCCAATTTGGATAAGCAGTTGATTTGGGAAAATGTCTGCAGCCAGTTGACAAATTCCCTGTAGCTAGTTTGTAAATACATGTTGGACTAATAAAATCCCCATGCTACCTTATAAAATTCCCATAGGTGTCAAACATATGCACACATGTCTAGACAAATGCCTGTAGAAATGCACAAAATGTTGAAAAATGCTTGTAGGAAACCATAGCAATAAACGAGGTAAAATGCATGAATAAATTAGGTATAGTATGTTTTTAGAAATCTACAGTTATGAGATATTACTTTTCATCGATTCTGAAGATATATGTGAGACAAATTAAATATTGTGAGATGAATAGACCAGCAAGGTTTCAGGGGGAGCACTATGGTTAGATAAAGAAAAGAAAATAAAGTGAAGCAACATTGTGATGTTGTCATTGATGCATTCTTACCTTTTATGAACTTACTAGATGATTGTTGATACATTCCTTATTCGGGAATGTCCTTATATTTCACAGGCATTTCAATGATAGAGTTAAATACTTGACATGTACAACTAAAGTAAAGTTGTTATGGGAAGCCCAAGATTATAAATATATTCTTCAACTATATTGTAATACCACTCGGATGTAGATGAATTTCCATAAGTCCTTGATTTGTTTGAATTGTATGCTTGATCATGGCATCGTAGGTGCACTAAAAATTCCCGTAGTTAGTTAAATATGGCCACATTTAAGTTGTAGAATACATTTACATCAATTCTCCAAATTGTATAAGCAGTTTATTTGGAAAAATGTTCGCATCCTATTAAGAAATTCCTACACTAAGTTTGAAAATGATTGTTGGACTGATAAAATTACTGAACTACCATATAAAATTCTCTCAGGCCTCAAACAAATGCACTCAGGTCTAGAAAAATGCCCGCAAAAATGCACAAAAAGTTGAATATGTTTAGATAAAGAAAAAGAAATTAAGTGAAGCAACATTGTGATGTTGTCATTGATGCATGCTTACCTTTTATCAATTTACTAGATGATAGTTGATACATTTGTTATGCTGACATGTCTTTACATGTCGCAGGCATATAGTCTCCATGTGTGGGTGCTTGCATACTTATGCAGGCAAGTCCTTACATGTCATGGGAATTTCAATGATCTGCTAGCATTTCAATGATTTACCTACGGGCATCTTTCCACCTCTATTTCATACATTTTAGGGTTCAGAGGCCATTTATCTATTACCCTATGGGCATGTTTAACTAGCTGTCGAAATTTTATCTTAGTCTTGCATGCATAATGAAATACTTGTGGGAATTATGTACATTAAGTGTGACCTTTAAATGTATTCAAAAGATTTCACTAACTCACAGTTATATTTGGAAGAAGGGTTGATAGGGTAACAATATGCTTAGATAAAGAAAAGGAAATAAAGTGAAGCAACATTCTGATGTTGTCATTCATGAATGCTTAACTTTTATGAATTTACTAGGTGACTGTTGATACATTCATTTTGCGGGAATGTCCTTAGATTCCAAGGGAATATAGTCTTCATCTGTGTGTGCTTTCATACTTATGTGGGCATGTCCTTACATGTCACGGGAAGTTGACTTACCGAAGACATGTCTGTGGCAAAAAAATATATTTATACTGGATCTAATACTAGTTTTTAAACACACGGTCATGAAGTTGCCTTAGCCTATGCTTTTCCTGATTCCTTAGTAACCTTCACCTTTGCTTATGGGTTGCGATCTCAATCTTCCAATGTACCTCAAAATAGATTTTGGAGATGAAGGGGTTGGACATCCTTGAGGATAGAAAACCACCAAAGCTGGGATACCATCAAAATTGAGCTAAAGCCTAACACCCGCCCAATAAAAAGTGATATGTAGGAAGAACTCATACTATAAAAATTGAGTCAAATAATAAATTTATTTGTGTCAGGTACAAATGAAATTTTGGAAGATGTTCCAAAAAGGGAATGGACTTTAATTTCTTTGGTCCAAGTTTCAGACATAGAATATCAAACAGTGACATGTGGCAGTCCTTACAACTTTGCTATGCTGAACAGTCCTGAATCAAGTCACCTTGGGAAAATGATCATAAGTCCCAATTGGTGAAACGAATTTTGATGAAACCTATGGTGTTGGAACAGGAACATGCGAGGCTATCTCAATGAGATGTTTCAGACATAGACAAACAGTAATTTTGGAGATACCACAGAAGCAGTATTAAGAATTTTTGCAGAAGAAATTGGAAAACTAGGCCTTCCTGTTCCGGGAGCTTCCCTCCATTGTTTTTAGAAAAGGAGTACATTGGACAGCTCACCTTGAAGATATATATCTTTCTATACAACCATATCTGAAAGATTCCAAGTTTTGAAAATTAGGGTTTCTCTGACAAACCCTAGATCATCCAAATCCAGAACCAGGATGGGCACCTCAAATTGGTAAAATCTAATCTTTTGCTATTTTCATTTTGAGGTTCTCATTTCAAAGTTATCTATCACATCAGCTTGATGACAAGCTTGGTGAAGTTGACAACTTCCAAGCATGGAAGTATATGATCTATCTAAAGAAAATGAATTGGACACCTACATGAGTAGAGAGGTTCCATTTCCATAGGGAGATGAGGCTCAAAGCCTTACACAAGAAGAACTTGGTCAATGCCAAGAAGATCATTTTTTATTCAATCACAGATCAACTTGTACCACAAGTGTCTTCTTTAAAGACACCGAAGATGTTTGATTCCTTGACCAAGCTATTTGAAGGGAAGAACATAAATCAGAATATGAATTTAAGAAAATAGTTGAAGAATGTGAAGATCCAGAATGCATAGACCATACAGTCATACTTTATGAGGGTATCTTAAATAAAATAACAACTTGAAGTGGTAGAAGAAGAAGTGGAGAATGTAGAAGTGGTGATAGCCACCTTGAATGGCCTTCCAGGATCATGGAATTCATTCATGCGAGGAATGTGGGCCAGAAGGTAGTGATTACTTTCAGCGGACTCTGGGAAGAAAAATAAACTCGACTCATAAGAGAAGAAAATATGGGAGCATTTGAAGATCAAGATCTCACCATCCAAAGAAGATCCCTCAAGCGATGAGGAATACGAAGGACTCAACTCTTGAAGAACCTCTTATCCATCTTGATCATTTGGATAAGAAATGATGAAGTCATAAATGAACAAGATGATGAAGCGGAAGGATCAAGAAGGAGTCTACCCACAAAACAAATGAAGATAAGTATTCAATTGTCATTTCATGATATTGTTTTATTATGCATTTGTTTATATTCAGTTGATGTATTATGCATGATAGAACGTTTGCATTAATGACAGTGTACTACTAATATGCATGTGATGGGTAAGTAGCTCATGGTGCTATACAACTCTCCATTGCTACTTATCTAGAATGAAACCTCTTTGCTAACATATTGGATTAGTGCACAATCTCAATGTTGTCCTGGTAGAGATGGAAGGCATCTAAAAAGTTTTCGTGAGATATGGATGAATGTTGTATTGGCTAAAGTAGTTGCATGATCATATGTTTATGCATAAGAATTTTTCATTATGAATATACCTTATGAAATGTTTCTAACCATACAACTAATGCATTTGACTTGTAGGAAATATCACGTAAGATCGCCTACAACCAAAGAAGGATGAGGCTTGTTCCAAAGAGAAAGTGACGACAGTTCAAGATGAATAATAATATGACGAATGCAATGACATCATTAATGTATAACCTTCCATCCATGAAGAAGTAACCAAGAAGAAAGGGAAGACCAATTCAAGAAGAATGATGTCTAGGTTGCAGTATCGATACCTGAAGAGAAGTTCGTAGTTCCATCATGCAGTAGATGGAAACATCATGGGATACAAGGAAAGATTCATAGCACGAGGCATAGAAGAGACATTTACAGCCACTAGAAATACACATGACAGGAAGAATCATGTCTGCAAATGAAAGTAGGTATTATATGAGCTCAGAAGACACCCATGGGGTAACACATACACATGGTCTTGAGGAGCTTCATGAAAGTAGGTCTTGAGGAGCTTGATGAAGATGTGAGCCTTTTCCACAAGATTGAAGATGAAATTCTATAGAGGATGAAAAACTCTCAGATGGGTGTGAGAAGAACCTTTGAAAAAGTTCAATATAGAGGATCTTGGTATCCAATGATCGTGGATGGATACTACTTATCACTCCGGTACATAATGTTTCAGTGCATAGAGAACAAAAGAAAGAGGGAGAATGATGCTCTGCTTCAGAGGGAGTGACTGCAGAATATCCTCAGGTTCAAAATGGTACAATAGGATGGATAGATTACTGATGACTCTAGGATTTATTGAGAGTAAAGTGGATTCCAACCTTTGCTTCAAGGTTGAAGGCGGAAGACCAGTGATGCTCCCGTTATGTGTCGATGCACTATTTTCTAGGCATGGAGGTGTGGCAGAATGTGGATAGAATATTCCTAGGACAAGGCAAGTATGCAGTAGAGATATTGAAGAGGTTTAGGATGATGGACTGCAAGTACATGACCACACCTATGGCATCGAACCTGAAGCTCTTGAGTGTTGCTTCATCAGAGTCGGTTGATGCCATGATGTATTGTCAGATGATTTACCTGACAAATACGAGATCGGATATGTTCTCTGCTGTGACCACATTGAGACATGTTCACCTGATGGTTACAAAGCATGCAGTGAGGTACCTAAAGGGTACAGTTGATTATGGGCTCAAGTATGAGGCAAATCAGAATATTAACTTTGAGGGTTATGTGGATTCATATTGGGCAAGAAGTGCCATTGATAGGAAGAGCACTTCAAGGTGCTACTTCAGTATTATATCAAATATCACTATATTGGGGATATGGTACAGAAAGGAGCAGTGAAGATCCAGTATGTTGCAACGGAAGAACAGATAGCTGATGTGTTGACAAAGCCATTGGCCAGAGTGAAGTTTGAGTACTTCAGGGATAAGCTTGGTGTTCTCGGGATCGAGGTCCCCTCTAAAGGGAAGTGATGAGACTGAGAGCCATTTTGACATGGTGAGAGGAATAGGTTCCTTCCATGGTCAGATCTAAGGGCTGAGCCATTCTGTCATGGTGAGAGAATTTGGTTCCTTCCATGTCATATGTGAGTACCGAGCCATTCTGATGTGACTGTAGGATTGGTTCCTACATGATCAGATATATGTGTTGAATTACATTCTTGGAATGAAAGCACCTGGTTAGTTACCAGGAATACTCAGTTTGGGTTTGAGTTTCCATTCTCTGGGAGAATGGAGGCACCTAGTTAGTTACCAGGAATACTCAATCTGGGACTAAGGGCCATTCTGATATTACTGTAGGATGTAGTCTTACATGATCAGATGTGAGTGCATGGCCATTTTGATGTGATTGAGGGATGTGTTCCCACGTGATCAGATATAAGGGTTGATGCCATTCTCTGAGAGAATGGAGGCACCTGGTGAGTTACCAGGAATCCTTAGTTTGGGACTGAGAGCCCTTTCGATGCAGTGTTTTTGAACATGGTCAAATGTAAGTGTTGAGCCCTTCTGATGTGGTGTTTTTGAACATGGTTGGATGTAAGTCCAGAGCCCTTCCGATGCAATGTTTTCGAACATGGTCGGATGTAAGTGTAGAGCTCTTTCGATGCGGTGTGTTCACACATGGTTGGATATAAGTGCTGAGCCATTCTGGTGCAATGTGTTTACACATGGTCACATGTGAGTGCTGGGCCTTTCTAACAAGATGAGGTCATATGTGAGTGCTAGGAATGCCTTTCTGACAGGATGAGATCATATGTAAGAGGTGGGTGGGCCATTCTGACTTAGGGTTAGATATAAGTGCTGAAGACCTACATGAAGTGTAGGCCTACAACCAGCATGAAAAAGGGTTGGCTCTGTAGAACTTTCAATGACGAGAAGAATGAAGAGATAGCACCATCTGATTGAGATATCAGAAGTAGTAATGATGATGATGATTCAGTGATGATCCAACTTTGATGATGATCTAGATCAAGTGATGATACAGACTTGATGATGATCTAGTAGTGATGATCTAGATCAAGTGATAATCCATACTTGATGGTGATCTAGCAGTGACGATCCAGATCAAGTGATGATCTAGACTTGATGATGATCCTACAGTGATGCTCCAAATCAAGTGATGATAGTGACGATCCAGATCAAGTGATGATACAGACTTGATGATGATATACCAGTGACGATCTAGATCATGTGATGATCTAGAGTTGATGATGATCCAGCAGTGACGATATGGATCAATTGATGATCCAGACTTGATGATGATCCAGTAGTGATGATCTAGATCGAGTGATGATCTAGATTCAGTGATGATGATTGAAATCGAGTGATGATCCAGATCGATTGATGATCTAGATTTAGTGATGATGATTGAAATCGAGTGATGATCCAGATGAATATGACTTGAAGATGAAGATGACCTGAAGATGAAGATGACTTGAAGATGAAGAGAACTCGATGATGATCCAGATGATACAGAGAAGAAGACTTGTGCTGATAAATTGTGTTGAGAGAATACCTTCCTAGTTAAGAGGGAGTGTTGATGTAATTGTAAATTTGGAATGTATTCACTTGTATATATTATGTATTATACCCCGATGTTTATTCCGGGATGTGTTTGTAATGTAATTCAGTCATTTCATGCCAAGTCATGTCAAGTCATTGTGGATAACCCTCCTATCGAGAGTTTCTATAATGTGAACAAGTCATGTCAAGTCATTGTGGATAACCCTCCTATTGGTCAAGGGTTAAAGTCCCCGCA
The DNA here is from genome assembly GCA_001517045.1 of Pseudotsuga menziesii. NCBI lineage: Eukaryota > Viridiplantae > Streptophyta > Pinopsida > Pinales > Pinaceae > Pseudotsuga > Pseudotsuga menziesii. The sequence continues at coordinate 265,279 of LPNX011039952.1, forward strand.
GTCGTGGGGCCATAGGGTTATTAGACTATTCTAGAGAAATTGACCCTAGGTGAGTCATTGTAAGTCGGGGCAATGGTCCCCACCATTGTGTTAAGGATAACCCTCCTTGTTGGTTGGACGAGGAAAAGTCCCCACAAGTTGTGGGACACTAGGGTTATTATACACTCCTAGAGATGTCGGCTCTAGTAAGTAATTGTTAAGTGAGGCTGACATGTTGGAGTGGGTTTCAAGTGAATGAAAGAATATAAATAGAGAGTAAGCCTCTCTATTTATCACACACACACTCACTCATTGAGGTAGATGAGTGAGAGAGGAGAAGCTCTCTCAAGTGTGAGAGAGAGAACAAGCTGTGGAGATCATCTTTTCTATTGTCGGGTTTTATTGCTGCCATTGGTGCTCATTCTATCTCTGAGGAAGTTGTGGGGTTTTCTCCTTTATGGTTTTCTCGAGGAAAATTCTTTGTGCCTCTTGTCTCTTATGTTTATTGTTGTGCATGTTATTCTCTCAGTTAAAGATCCTAAGATAATGCTAGCTTGAATGATAAAAATCTAACATGCTGAATGAACAAGAGTTGCCTCCTATTAAACCTTGGAACCTCCTATGTGACCTTGGGCCTAATTCGTGGGTGAGGGAACTAAAAAACCTCCTCTACAACCCTAGAAACTCCTTTGTGACCTTGGGCCTAGTTCGTGTGTGGCGTAAGTAAAAGTTGTAAAATTTATTGTCCCGACATGGGGAAGGTAAGATGGATAGTTTTAATTGTTTGGTTTTTTAATGTTTATTAATTATCGTTGTCGACGAAGTCTATGGGATTATCATTATCATTGTCTTTATGGCCATCATCGTCATCATAGAGAGCATCATCGTCAATAGCAGGGATAATTTTAGGGGAAAAATTTAGCCCATGGGTTATTTTTCCATGCTTTTCTCCCAAAAAAGATTCACCATTTTTGGATTTTTTGAAGCCCTGTTTCCCCCAATTTTAATGGGGTAAACAATTTTCATGCTAAAAATCACCAAATTAATATATAAACGATATAAAATCCTCGGAAATTAAAATATATTTTGAAAAATATTGCCAAGCATTTTATACTTGGTTTTTTAAGAATTGGTAAGATTCGCCAACATTTTTACACTTTCAAATATGTATGGTTCCTTAAAATCATCCTTGGTCAATAGAACCTTTCTTGAAAATGATTTGTCATATGAATGTAATATGGTGACCATTTCGAAGTTTGACACATAGAAAATTATTAATAAAGACCATCTCGTGGTTCTTATTTCTTATGCCATTGTCAAAGGCCATACTACAACATGAAAAACAAAAATAGTGGGTGAAGTTATGAACATTAGAGGAAATTTCAACTCAAAATGGGCCTCCTAAGAAAAATAATAAAATCATATTTATTAATTTTGGAGGAAGAAAAGAAAAAAACTACTTTTTTGTTCGTATTTTCGACATATCCCCCTGTGATTTTACTCAAATTTCGATTGGGAGAAATCGTGGATGTGAAATTAAATTTTGCATCCAACAAGTACCTACTCGGTGTACTTTTGATGGATGCCGCTAACCCAAAACAAGAAATAACTAAAAAATGTGATGATGACATCATCATCACGTATTTTCAAGTATTTCTTTTTTTTGGGGTAGCGGGGTCCATCAAAAGTATGCCGAGTGGGTACTCATTGGATGCGGAATTTAATTCCGCATCTAGGGAGCTCTCTCGATAGAAATTTGAGTAAAAACACAGGTGGATATGTCGAAAATACGGACAAAAAAGTAGTTTTTTTATGATACCTATCCCCAAATTTATATTAATAAAATGTTTAAGACCTAAACAGTATTTCAAATGTAATGAAATTTCATTGGCTAACACATGATGACATGGAATTTGAATTAGGGCTAAAAGGCCCATTTTGAGTTGAAAATTCCTTTAATGTGTATTGTGAACTATGGTGGTTATTTTTGTTTTGGGGAGTTGTGAGTATTGGAGGGATTTCTTTGGGGATACATCCACTATGAAGAAGACTTTCAAAACATTTAAAGGGACCACAATATGAGTGCTGATGTTTTATCCAAGGAAGCACTTTCACTTGAGATGGGAAGAATCTCCTATATTGAGATGTTGGATGGAGAGTCTATTGGGAGCGATATCATCATGTTCTTTTAAGTTATGCTATTCAACATAACTACCATGTCTTACTCAACTTTCTTAGAAAAGATTCAAGTTTTTTTGATCCTTTGATTATTCTCTACTGATTTCTCCTTTGGATGTGTTGTTTTCATGGAATATAAATGGCTTACTTTGGGGGCGGAAGGGGGGGGGGCTTTCACTTTAACCCCTAGGTGCTTCCTTGGATGATCCGTCAGGGCTCATTATGTGCCTCTTTTGACTGTGTGGAATGTATTTTGGGTGTTGGATTGAGGCTTGATTTTGTACACCCTTTGATGATGGGATGTAGGATACGTTTTTGACACAGACTTGGTAATTTGTACTGACATAAGTATAAGATATAAGATATTTATGAAATTATTAAAACCAAATCAAAATGTAATTTTGAATTTATAGAAAGTGCTTGTTGTTTTTACTAGTTGGGCCATACTACAACATGAAAAACCAAAATAGTGGGTGAAGGTATGAAGGTATTGTTAACTAGGGTCATTTATTTTTGTTTTTCGGAGCTATGAGTATGGGAGGCATTTATTTTTCGTTCCTTGGGATACATCCACTATGACGAATAATTTTAGCACATTTAAAGGGAGCACAATATGGGTGCTGATGTTTTATCCAAGGAAGCACTTTCTCTTGAGATGGGAAAGATCTCCTATATTGAGATGTTGGATGGAGAGTCTATTGGGAGTGATACCATCCCGTTCTTTAAGTTATGTTATTCAACATAACTAGTGTGTATTACTCATCTTTCTTAGAAAAGATTCAATTTTTTTTTAGCCTTTGACTATGCTCTACTGACTGCTCCTTTGGATGATCTATTTTCATGGCATATAAATCCCTTACTTCAAGGAAATTTTACTTTACCCCTAGGTGCTTCCTTGGATAATCCTTCAGGGATCATTATGTGCTTCTTTTGACTGCGTGGAATGTCTTTTTGGTGTTGGATTGAGTCTTTCTTTTGTACACCCTTTGATGATGGGTTGTAGGATACGTTTTCGACATAGACTGGGTCCTTTGTATTGACATAAGTATAAGATATAAGATATTTTTGAAATTGAAAATGTAATTTGATTTTATAGAAAATGTTTGTTTTGTTTACTAATTGGGATTCCATGATTAAAAAAAATTCTCTGTATCTTGTTGATGATGTTTGTTATTTATTATTTTAAAAGTGGATTCAATTTTGAAAAAGGTTACAGTATTGATTCACCCGCCCCACCCTTTCAGTATTGTCCAATATTCTAACATTTAAATTATTATCGTTATTAATGTTTTTGTTTTCATTACTTTAAATATTATTAATGCATCTCTCTATTTTACAGTACTATGTTGATTAAAAGAATTAATATACCTATATTTGTGCTTTTTTACAATTTATATGTGGAATGTTTGTTCATTTTTTTTGCATAACTTATTTTTTAATATGTGTGACATATTCCAAGGACTATGGTTATCCTAAAGGGGCTAGCCACCCCTTTCTGAGTTAACCTAAGGAAGATGAGATAACAACATGATTTTCCTTATCGAGTGATGATGATTATGAGATTCCACTCTTTGCATGAGACATATGAGATGTATGAACACATATAGTTGGGAAGGCCAGGTAACCTACCCTCACATTGAATTGATGTCCAAAATGTCTTGTCATTTTTTCCATGTCATCATCCTTTGTCATAAAACTTTATATTCCTTTTTGCAATGTCATCATCCTTTTCCATCAACATCCTTTTTCCTTTACTATTGTACCTATTATGGGAATCCTCCATCAAAGTGGTCGTACAATATAGTTGGAGAATATCTTTATAACATCAGGCTTCCCATAACATATTTACTTTTGCTGTACCTGTTAAGTGTTTAACTTTATCATTGAAATTCCCATGACATGTAAGGACATGCTGACATAATGAATGTGTCAACAGTCATCTAGTAAATTTATAAAAGGTAAGCATGCATCAATGACAACATCATAATGCTACTTCACTTTATTTGTTTTTCTTTATCTAACCGTACTAATCCCCCTAAAACCTTGTTGGTTTGTTCATCTCAAGATATTTAATTTTTCTCACATATATCTTCAGAATTGATGAAAAGTAATATCTCAAAACTGTAGATTTATGAAAACATATTGTACCTAATTTATTCCTGCATTTTACTTTATCTATTGCTATCACTAGTACAAAATAAGGAATTAGCTACTACGTGACTAAAAATTCTAGTCACCACAGGTTTTTCAAGTGATTTACTACTAAATATGAGCAATTTTGATTGACTCAACTATAAATGACTAAAATTAACGACTAATTTAGTCACCAGTTAACAAATATGACTAGATAATAAGTGACAGAGTTAAAAATGACTAGCATAAACGACTAATTTAGTCATAGAATAAAAAATGACTAGCTAGAAGAATATGAATTAGTCATTTATGTTAGTCATTTTTAATTGTGTCATGGGAAATTGCAATTTTGAAAATGAAGTGTTACAATTTATTATTTTTTGTAAATTGTCTACCTTCTATCTCTGACCATGTGTAGGTTAACAATTCTAAATCCAAAATGGAATTTGTGGGGTTAGGAATATCTAGTTTTTTTCCCAGGTGGTCGGGATAGTGTTAGGGTTTTGTAGATTATTGCAGACGATGTGCATTAGATGTTCATATTTCTTGCTAGATATAATATTGGAATCATAGATCTCAGATGATATATATGTTGGAAAACCCTTTTTCTGTAATGGTGCCATGCACCTCGATCTCGGAAATCCAACAAAGCAATTGAACGAAATTTCTCTTGACCATCTTTATCCCTGCTGCACCATTGAAGCAAACCGTTAAGCGCCAAAGGAAAATTAGGTTCCTAGAATTACGAATTAGGACAGAGAACCAGTAGCATATCGATACCTAGAAGCATCATAGCTATTTTTTGATCCTTCAATGTGAGAGTCCTAGCCCTAGTCCCATACTTAGGTGCTTTTGTAACTTCAATATAGCTATCATGATCTGTGACCGTTGAACTAGCTGCACCAGTCGACGTAGCTTCACCAGGATCAGTTCCTTTAAACGTTGTAGTAGTTGATCCAGTAATTGAACTGGTGGAATCACCAAGAACAATATTTTAACCATTGAAGACTCAATTATAAACTGGGGTGCTGGCCCAGAACAAGTGAGCTCAAATCCATATGCAGTAAAGGTAGAGGCCCCATCTTGGAGTTTTAGGTAAATATTTTGATTCCTCCTCTTATAGGTATGACCTCGCATAATATGATACTTATAATGTAGTGATGGCGTTTCCTTATCACTATCAAGGTAAACCTCCTTTTTGCATCATTGTCCAGGTAAATTTTGGATATGACGTCACCACCCACCTGATTCACGATATACACAACTCTTCTCCAACATCTTCGATCCAAGCTTATTATATATACTACTATAAGAAAAATAACATTAAACAAATATTATATAATATTAAAACAAATATTATATTTATATAAAACATAATTAATTATATTTTATATTAATCTTATTTTATAAAACGAAACAAGTTTTATATTAATCTTATTTTGTAAAACTAAACTAGTTTTATAATAATTATTAAACTAAATATAAAATAAAACAAATTAACAATATATATAATTATAACAAGAGCCACAAGGTGGCAATATCCCCGATTCTTAATAATTATAATTAGTAAAGATCTAAAAAACAAGTGAAAATTTATGTTATAAGTGATATAGTTTTGTTTAGGTGATATATATTGAAACTAAGTTATATTCATTTTCTTACATAAAAAGCTAATAAACCAAAACAAAAAATGTTCCATATAAAATATTAATAGACTATATAGCAAATGATAACCATCAAATATATACAACCCTTAGATTGTATTAATAAACCAAAACAAAAGATGACCCACACTCGACTATATGGCAAATGATAGCCATGAATTAGATATAAAGCTAGGATTGAATTACTAAGTTGATAATAGCATTATCTATGAAAAATTTCATATGCAAGAATGCAAACTAATGTAACATTCTATTTAATGTAATACAAGATATTATTACATCTAATGAGCACCTATACCACAACTTAGAAAAACAATTAGAATTTCCAACTTCTAATAAAATAATACAATTTTGTAATATCAAACAATGATTGTTATTAAAATTTCCTAGCAATTCTTAATGATGCTGAGGAAAAGTATGAAGTGTAAGGAAATGGAAGTATCTTATTAAACAATTAAGAAAATTTCTTGGCTTGCATGCATGATGAGACTTACTTTGCAAGAATGGATGTGGGGCTGTAAAAATAATTGTGGAGGTTTATTTTTTTATTTACAAAAGTATTAAATTGACCAATTTTGATCATTAAATCCTAGAGCTATGCTTATCCTACAAAAGAAACCCATCGTACTCTTATAAAATTCATTATTTTCCAATTTGAAAATTTATGTAAAATACATTTTAAATTTTATATATTTAAGTCTAGGTAATGCAAGCTAGTGCAAGCACATGACTAAACAAGATAATAATGAAATAAATATTCACATATAAAAAAAATTTATAATTATAACCAGAGATAAGTACAAGTGGAACACCAAGTACCTAGGATGTGTCTAGAAGAGACACAAAACCGTAGCCATACGAGGGAGGACATGTAAGATGCAATGCCATTGTCTATATGTCAATATTTAACCAATGTAACTAATAACTAAATAAATGTATAACCTAACCATAATTGCTTCTAATTGGAAATACATTACTTCATATATACAGTCATATCTTGGAGGACTGATACAACTACATAGAGATTATAATTATCGCTTTAATGCAATATCTAAGGCTCTAAGAAAAACAAACGACTTTGAATGAATGATATTATTAATTAATAGAAGAATAGCGATGCATAGATAGTGATGGAAGAAAGGTTTGTATGTGGTACAGAATAGGAGCAGTGGCTCCTTTCATCAAATCATCCTTCTCGGATCAGAGGACAAACTGACCAAAGGAAATGTTAGTCAAAAGTTACATAAGTTGCAATAAAAGAATATATACAAGTTGATATGTGATTTCGTAGTATAATATAAAAGAAATGATTATCTTGGGAAGATCTTCTTGATCATCATAAGGGAACAATGGGATGAAAGAGCATTAGTATACTCTAGGTGGTGATGGTGATATAGTTTCCTTTCCAGGATTGCGTATGCCAATCCACTGAAACCATTGTGGTAGTCAATGTCTCCATTCATTAGAGCCATACAAAGTTTGGATGGGAGTGATAAAATATATCTTAAGTGACTGGTTCTAGTAAGAGCCATAAAACCAAAGGGCACTAACTAAAACAATACCAAGTGGCAGCCATTAGTACAACCACATCACTGGTTGGTTGATAGGGGCCGAGGTGTCAAACAATGTTGCCACTGCACTCCATCGGTGACCATTTCGCTTGCTAGATTAGTGGATGCGATCACCGAGTGCTCTAGTTGTAATGGGTTTTCCTCCATCAACACCATATTGTCATCCTCCATTGCCATTGGATCTTCATTCTCAATAGATTCATCACAACTTTTTTTATTTAACAACAACTGATCTGTAGACCTCTGAAACTGAGAAGGTACCCAAGGAACAACTGCAAGGCGATTATCAATAGGTTTAATGTCTAACGTCCTTCTACTTACAAAGACTGATGCAATTTTTTCTCTATTTTTTATAAACAAATACCATGACATCTCTTAAAGAATTATCATTACCTTTACCCACTGATTTGTTTTGGAATTTATTGGAACTTTTCTTCTATCTCGTGTGAAGCACCTCAAAATTTATATCATAAGACATTCTCAGTTTATATGAAAACAATGAAATAGGTAAATTTTGAACCAATAACACAGAATTAAGTACGGGAATACTGAAACAGTATTCTCTGGTCCAGCATTGTCAAAATAATAAATGATAGACATTTCACTGTTGATTTTGAGATCCTGGCAGAAATTCTAAAAGCTCCTCTACTAGATCTGGTCCAGTATTGTCAAAATAACAAATGATAGCCGTTTCAGTGTAGATTTTGAGATTCTGGCAGAAATTATGAAATATCCTCTATGAGATCTGGATGATAACAAAATAATTCTTTTATTTGCAAATAGACAAATAGAATTAAACTATATGAATAACATATTTTATGACAATTGCAAATAATATCAACATTTAACATTTGTAATGCATTTTGGGGAAACAATATATAATACCTCTTGATATGCTTCATCGACAAACTTCTTCCTTGAGGTCCTAAACATTTTTAGTATATCCAAAAGCATCTCATACTCTATTTCTCCATTTTGGAACCAAGTTTGGAAATGATAAATTACATGTCAAGTGAAAAAATTTGATAGGTTTGAATATTGGAACTATTAATGGGCTTCCCAAGTCCGGGTCATTATTTTAAGAGCACATTTGATGTTTGTAAATAGAACATAGCTTTCAAATGTTAAAAAAATTTATATGTCATCTGCATTACCTCGATCTTGTGAAGATACTTCAAGTCTTTGTCAAAGCCTAGTGGGAAATTCCTTGTTTGGTTTTCCTTGTAAGGAAAAATAATTTCATAACCTTTCGGCAAAACGTTATTCAATATCTCGACTGCTTCCTGATGAAGCTCAACCCTAGTGGTGGTGGCCTCCAATTCAAGTGCACCCATGCATTCCATTAACTGTTGCTGCTAATTTCTTTTCTTCTTGACGGACTCCAATTGCTGCGACCAAAGTTCTATGGCGTGATAATTGATATAAACCTCCAAGCTAAATTGCAAAGAATACCCTCTTGAACGTTATAGATGTTAAGCAAGAATTAGATCAGAGTTAAATTGCAAAGAATGCCCTCTTGAACGTTATAGATGTTAAGCAAGAATTAGATCAGATTTTTATTACAGAGAATGTGGCATGGCAGTGAAACCTTACTAGGATGTAAGCCACAAACCTCTCGAAAGTTCGACAGCAATCTCGGTATAGCGTTGTAGTTTAATATTCTATCAAGTGTCGATAATCCATGAGATTTGGTTTAATTCAATTCATTCCAGCTGCTGCATGCCATTAAACTCGTTGTACTGCCATGCCATTAAACTCTGCATACTGGCATTAAACTATTTGGTTTAAGTCAATTCATTCCATCTGCTACATGCCACTAAAATCCACATTAAACTTTTCCTACTTCCATTAAACTATTTGGTTTAATTCAATTCATTCCAGCTGCTACAGGCCACTAAACTCCACGTACTGCCATGCCATTAAACTCCGCGTGCTTCCATTAAACTATTGCTGACGGTAAACATGCCGCCAACGCTTAGGGTGGGATTCCCCAAGCTGACGTCACTTCTTTTGAGCTAATTAAAATGCAACAAAATTGCATTATTTAGAAAATTAGTTAAATAATTTTTTTAAAACTTTAGTATGACTTTATAAAATCAATAAAAAATTCAAACCAATTAATCCTACTTCACCATTTATAAATGTCACCGAGAGACATAATAATTAAAAAATAAAAATAAAAATTTAAACAAAAATCTCTATGATTATAATAATAAAAATAAAAATACATAAATTTTAAAACAAAAATCTCTATGCAAGTGCACCTATCGACCCATGATTTCTTGATCCTCTTCTGTTTGGGGGCATCCATGGCTGATTTTGAAACCCATGGAGTTTTCATCCTCCAATTTCACAAAGGACTACTCAACCAGCCCGTTGGTGCCAAATAACATGTTTGGCGCCAAATAACCTATCCAAACGGACTAAGGATTCCCTAGTATTCTAAGAAACGTTTTGCATATTTGGGTTTGTTCACCGAATAACCATCATTAAATTTTTTTATCTAAAATATTTCACGATGTTTTACCCCTTGAGAGTGTCAAGACCCTCCTATTTGGGCTTAATAGATAAAGGTTCTGTCTTACCCCCATTGGGAGTGTGAGCAGTTCCTTGTTCGGCCTTGAATGCCTTATCAGATAGAGGGTCTATACCTCTAGTCGAAACAACATCTGGAACAGTAAAAAATATGGTAGAGGCTCCCAAGAAGAAGCTAAAAAGTTCAAACCCACTAAAGGGAAGTTCCTCTGCCGAATGAAGAACATACCCCCATTGGATATTTGATCTGTCCCTATTTTGGAATATAAAAGAAAATGCAGTTACAAACCCTAACTCAGCAATATTAAGCGGAATTTCTCCAGCAGAGTAGGGGGAAAGATACATAAGCTGTTAAAAGGAGATGTATAAAAGACATAGGCCAAAAGGAGGCTGCAGTCACAACAAAGCGCAACTTTGAACAATGTATGTACATTGTAGACCCTAGCTGCTAATATCAAAGTGTAAGAAGATTGCATTTTTCATTTGTAAGAAAACACTATATTTCATTCTTCTTCCCATTGATATAGTCCTTGAGTTTTTTAGTCCATACAGGGATTTCTCCAGCAAAATCCTGTGCTTAATTTATGGTGTGTTTTTTTTTAGTGTATGGTTTCTTTTTATTATCTGGGCACAGTAAATTTTCAGTCTGTAGCAGAGTTTTTTGCTCATATATTGTCAGTTGTGGCAGCAATTAATGTCACACATAAATACTATAGCATTTTCCAAGAAAACACAATGTTTTGTCTACAGTAATTCTATTTAGCATAAATGGAAATAACATTCAGTTTGGGGCAATGTGTTAAATTCTAAAATTTGTTAAAACCATTGCAGATTTTTTTTTTCGCTAATTAAATCAGATAATTGTTGTATCAAAGCATTTTCATCTTGGAAGTACAAAGGACAGAACAGAGATCCATGACCCACAGTTCAGATGCTAAAACCTATAATTGTGGGATTAAAGCATTTGTATCCTGGAAGTGAAAAGCCCTCGACAAAGATCCAATTTCCAAGGCCCAGAACAGATATCGATGATCCATACGTTAGAGGTCAAAATAGATAATTTTGGTATCAAATCACTTACAACATCAGATAAAATGATCACAAAAGTAAGACAGTCAGACAAAAATATACATCCATTGTACACAGTTTGTATACAAGAAAGCAAATCCGAGTTAATATTTAAATTAAGATAATTTTTAGAAAAGAAAAAGTTTAGCCTAGATAACAAAGGTTATATAAATGTGTCATAGGTGTAGTGATACATATATAACATGCACACAAGATGGAGAAATTCATAATCACTTTGTCTAACTAAAACCAAACACAAAGATTATATACACATGTCATAGGTGTAGATACATAGCCTGCACAGAGGAGGGATAAATGCATGTTTGAGGCAGGCTTGCTAGAGGCAACGAGGGTTTGGTGGGCTGTGAGAGGTAGTATAAGAAGAAGTAGAAGCAACTATGGAGAGATTGCAAAGGATATTTTCAGGGGAGGCCCTATGCTCGATTCATTTGAGTAGGTCTACATTTATTCGCTCGCTCTTCTAAAAATACTCAAACCTGATACCTATTTCTCGAATTCCGTCTCAATACATCCATTTGTTCTCTCCTGGAATATGTTTACAAAATCTGGAAATGTACCTTTTGTTGATGTTATTGCGCCCTAGAAAACTATTCCTAGATTAAAACATATATTACATTTACATTATTTGAATTTACAGTTGTTTTCAGGATTCCCTAATTTTGAATGAACATTATTTGTGAAAATAATGTGGGATTATAAGGGGTTTGGAAATTGTACTCTCTTGATCATGCCCTTCATTTGCAATATAATGGAAATTTTTTGGAGAATAGAGTAGAGCACACACAGCTGTGGAATAAGGGGAAAGCCATGCTGGAGGCTTCAAGGGGAGTTGATGCATATATACAGAGGAGTTTGTTCCAAATGGAAGACATAATCGTGGATAAACTGGCGGCTGTTCCTGTCCCAGTAGAAGCTCTGGACAATGCACAACAGTCATTGGAATCAATTAATAAGGATGTAACTCATGTTGCCCAGGGATTGACCAAGGAAGCTGCAGACAGAATTAAGATCCAGGTTGCTGAAATTTTTCCATTTCTTTCTCCCAATCAGACTAGAAAGGTAACTATCAATTATGCCAGTGCCCTTTTCCATATATATCTGAGTAACTAGCACAGACCCAACTAACCCGGTGTCTGAGATGCAACTCAAGCTTCTACACATTAGATGTGGATTTATATATTGGTCATGTATTAGTGTCCATATTCAATGTATACAATACACCTTGCACACTCAGACATGTGTAGCCATGAAGAGTTGATGAATCATCCCACTGCCACTCGGATTGTAGATTCTAGATAGCACCTCGCTTCTATGGATGCAACCAGTTGGTTTTGCTACAAAACTTTATCATACCGGTTAATCACATCTATTATATTGATGTATTGGACTATATTACCATGTTTTTAGCAATGTTTGATCTAGGATCTGTGTCATTGGATTATCTAGTTGGAAGCATCATTATCCATTGCATATAATTGTTACAGTTGACAGCTATTTCCCACTTCCCTATGCTAGTCCTTGATTATTGCAAGTTGGTGGTATTTCAGGAGTCTGTTTATTTTGATTCAGCAACAGTAGCTATGAAATCCCTCATGTTCTTCCTCTAAATGAATTCTTTCTTGAAATTACTTGCAATAAGCTTGAAGAGATTGTTGTTCTCTTTTTCGAAATAAAATTTCTGCAGACAAAAAATAACAAAATGAAAGGAGAAATGGTCGGTTCTCTGATAATTTCTGAAATTAACCTCCCAAAATTTCTTTTCCTAAGCAACGGGAGGATCATAAAAAGCTAGAAAAACTCTACATGAAGCAAGGTGCTACATTAAACAAAATAATAAAAGATATCGGTGAAAATAATAAATAATAGTTTTATTTAAATAGCTTCATGTTATCACGATGTGGCAAGAATGCCCTTCTCCAACATAATGGGAGTATTACAATGAGCATAGTTGGCTTACAACATTCAATGAAGAACTACTTCCTTTGGCTTAGAGGGGTAATTCCTTGATATTATTCTTAAAATAATAAAAGATACCGGTGAAAATAGTTAATAATATTTTTTAAAATAGCTTCTTGTAATCACAACGTGGCAAGAATGCCCTTCTCCAACACATATTTGGCTTACAACATTCAATAAATATTCCTTTAGCTAAGATGCCATGGGTTGGCGGTATCTATTATGCCAAAGTCGCCCAAGACTTCCTCTTGGTCCTAATCACATGGAATGACGTGCTTGCAAGGGTAAGACAAAACACAAAAGGGGAAATGTGTCTTTGAGGGAGTTGAACCTTGGGGGGAACATCACCACCCGTACTTAATCATGGAAACAAGGTCCAAGATCCTATTGGCATAAGTGAAAATAGTTGCTTGCTAGAATTATTCAGAAAAATTACTAAGGAACATTACTAAGAGATTATGCTCCAAGAAGTTAAATTATATTTAGGTATAGAAGTTCTCTCTATATAAATACATTTTAATAGTAATGAGTAGGGATTATATTATAAAAGCAGCGCTGCATCCATGCCAAGCAGCTGGCAACAAAAAACACATAGATCCGGTCAAAGCCATAGTCCAAATTACAAAAATTAAAAAGACTTCTTCCCTGAGAACCGGGCCTTCTAAATATACCCTACGCTATCTTTCCATGTATATCACTCATCTATTAAGAAAACAAACTACTCAAAAATATGTAGAAATAACATTTTAACAGAAATACTAGTGTTTAGGCTAAAGTTGGGAATCTCCTAGCTGGTGTCACTTTTCCTTTGTTCCTTGACACCGAAATTGCATCTTGAAGATTGTTTCCTCCATCCAATTCTAGCTTAGGACGAATTTGGGGTTCCTCCAAGGTCCAAGGGAATTTTTCTGAAGGGGAGAATTCTACCCTATGATGAAGATCATGAAGATCAAGGTGGGATACAATTTACCCCACGAGTTGTTTCAGCAAATCTAGCTGCTCAGAAATATCCAAATTTTATGGTGCTGAGCACCTATGAATCTATCAACTTCCTTCTACCATTCCCTTGGGGAAACCACATGTTTTGTTGTGTTAATGGCACAAATGTCTTCAATCGCATTGTTTCTTCAATGTCTTCTTCTTAAACTCATTTTCTTCTCAAACTCTTCCCATTTATTCCTGGCATTGGTGATGCCACATTGGGCTTTAGCCATTTCTTTAACTCACTTCTTCATACCTTTTTTGCATTCACCCAGCTCATAGAAATCACAACACCTGAATTTTAAGTGATAGTTCATCATTTGGGATCCCAACAAAACTGTTTCAGACCTATAACTAAGAAAACCGAAGCACACATTCAGAAGACACAAGTGGGACTCCCTTTACTGCTAGAGTGGGCTCTTAGCTGTATAGGCATATCAACTAACACCAGAGCCAGGGAGAGCCACATCCCTGAGATAAAAAAGAATCATAAGCCAAGCCCTTGCAGTGAACCCACATCTCTTACTGGGCTGGATCACCATGCTTCTCATAACCATTTGCAAAATTGAATGGAATGAAGTCATGAAGTACCACCTCTTCTTGTCATGTTGTCATTTCACCTTTGTAATTACTGCTAAGTATCGAGGAATTAAATATCCCAATAGTTCTAAGAAACATTATGATGGGAGTTGAAAATGACTCCCTTGGAAATTTTACAACCACCCAAGCTAAGGGTTGAGCCCAAGTTGGCTTGCTCATTCGCAGCTGAATTTTGATGCCCTCAAGATGTGATAGAACTCTACCTTCTCAAAACATTGCACTTTTTGAAGAATTTGTTGCACTAGATGCTATAGATTGGGTTCTCTTGGGATCGAATTATGTATAATTTCTTTTGGAATGACCACGAAGTATCCTACAACTGATGCATCCTGGACTCAGTAGGATTTAAGGAGAAAATATACATTTGAATATTGCTAGGGAATTGGCTTCATTGTTAGTAACTTAGTAGTAATCCCATATCCCCACTCATATTTTACTTCTTGATTTCCATCAAAGTCAATTATGACTCTGCCCGCACCTGCCACCCCTATAATTTAAAATAGGATATCGCAACTAGAATCTGATACAAACTCTGTTGTTTTATGGGGTTTTAACAGCATTGTTTGAGCCTAAACTTGTATGGACACAAGGAACTGCACTAACTCATATGTCTATAGTAACAAATCCAGTACATCCAGTTTCCCATGGAAGAAAGAACAAATTGGGTAAGTTGTAGTAGACCAATATGATCAACATTAAATTCAGCGATATGAGAAGGATAATAGCACTTAGAAACTAGACAATGTGGCTTAATAATCTTCAGATTGAATTGATTGAACACCAGTTATAATATGTAGCAGAATATGACCATCATTGAATCTCAAATAGCTCTATAACAGCACACAAGACAAAGAAAATTTTCTTGAGAAGGTTTGCAGTCTGGACAACAACCCTGGTTGTCTCCAAGAATAGATGGTTGTTGCACTTGACTGTATATAGTCCCAAATAGTCTATCCATTGAAATGATTCATGAAACTTATACTACTTTAAGGCCTAAGAGCCTATTTATGGATAATATTCCCACATGTGCTTCTTTATATTTGAAGCATGGGACAAATGGTTTGAAATATTAAGTTTCTTCAAGTAAATTTTGCTTTAGTAAGTTATCTCACCAAAATGATTACATACATCCCTTTAGTGTCTCTAAAAATATGTGCTAGCCCTTCTAATACAAAATTAAGTTCCAGCTTTCTCTACATTTTTATTCATTGTCGGCGTTTCTTCTCACCTAGGGATACTACATTGTTTTAATGCATTGTGGCATTCTCTTGTTTTCTAGACCTTTGTTCTACATGGGCCTACCTAATACTCACATTTTCTATAAGTATTTTATGGTTCCAATATCTAATTGATTATTTTTGAATAAATTTTGAATGATTATTTGAACATGATTATAGTTTACCACAACCAATTTGTCTAGTGAATTTATAGTTAAAAATGATTATTGTAGGAAAGCAGGTTATAGGTTTCTTTGTTGGGTATATCATTGAAAGGGCTTGAGGCTCACATTGTAACTAGTCATAGTAGTCAAACTTGCACCATATTAAATTACAAAGGTGACTTTAAATCTAAAGGTTTGGATTGTGCTCTTGTACTTTTTTGTCATTTGTATATATTTTGGAACATTGATTACACTTTTAGACTTTTAGAGATTCTATTCATACATATTTATCTTGACATTAATTAATTTTATTTTATGATGTTGTGCAGGGATGTTAAGTGTTCCAATATATTGGTTTATCCTAATGGGAAAGTTAATCTTGCTGAATTTGGCGTTGCTAAATAGGTGAAAGTTTTTTTTTAATAGATGGAACACTGCACTTATTGAGTAGTTGCCTTTTTTCTGAATATCTTTTGCAATTTGCTACGAACTTATATTGAATGTTGGCTTCAATCTTTAAATTTATATTGTTTTCCGTTTCTTGAAATTTGGCCATTTGGTCATTTCGTAGTTATCAATTATTAGCCATTTAAATTTATATAGTATTTGCTTGTGAATTGATGTGTTTGAATTAATTATGAGATAAAAGTGATGGGATATTTGGGTTTCATGAGTAACTCTATCCAAATTTGAGTCGCTTGTCCAATTTTTCCAGCAACCAGACCCATTTCTATTTTTGGTAGTCATTACGTTTAATATAGAATCCCAGGAAGTGTAAACCCTCCTCCAAAGCTGCAATATGAAAAGGGAAAAGATCCAAAAGGACCAGTTCTTCCTCCCTGGGATTCTAAGACCCTCAGCCACCAACAGGAATAAGAGTGGTGACAATGGGAAACCCTATCGAATCCCGCGCTCTACATGGAAGAAAGGAGAGGCAGCACCATTGATCAGAACCGAGAAGGAGATAGTTGTGAAACAACTCATAATCCATCTGATAAACGCAATATCAAAACGCAGGTGTGTTAATAGAAAATGAATAAAAAGATAGCTTACCTTGTCAAATGCCTTTGCCAGGTCAATTTTGAAGATGGCTCCTTTAATATTTTTTACTTTCATACTATGTATACCTTCTTGGGCCACCCCAATAGCTTCATGAATCAGTCTACCTTCCAAGAAACCAAATTGTTCCTTTGAAATATGTTCCAAAAGTACCCGCTTGAATCTACTGGAAATCACTTTCGAGACCACCTTATAGATGCAGTTACATAGAGAGATAGGTCTGAAATAATTTAGTGGTAGAGGGTTGTCCACTTTTGGGATAAACACAATGAAGGTAGAGTTGAAGCAAGCCAGGATCCTACTAGTGATCCGAGTGTCATTCACCACCTGTAAGAGATCCAGACCCAGTAGGTCATAGAGTTCCAGATAGAATTCAATTGTCCAACCATATGGACCAGGAATTCTATCCTTTTGGAAACTATGCACCACACATTTTAATTCCTCCTCTGACACCTCCTCCACAAGGGCTTGATTTTCTTATGGCCCCACAAAACTCAGAAACATCTGCGCAGTTCTGATGATTTCATCAAGAGTAGTATGTGTAGGCACCTTGAATAGTTTTTTGAAATGTTCGACCCCCAGGGAGGCCATACCATCAAATGTGTCTTGAGTGTTTCCAAGATCGTCTACTAATATATAAACGGTGTTGGAAACCTTCCTGCCTTTTGCAAAAGCATGAAAAAATTTAGTGTTTTCATCCCCTCTTTCAAGCCATGTAGCCCTGCTCTTCAGCCACCACGTTTCCTTCCTTTCTAGCAGAAGCATAATCCTCTATCTCTCCAACCTTTTCAGAGCAGCAAATTCTTCATGTGTCTTGAGACCACCACCCTCCTGAGCAAGAATTGCAGCAATATCAGCTTCAACCTATGTCAATTATTGGGCATCCCTTATTCTTTTTTCATGACCCCATGGCTTGATCAAAGCCTTTAGATGCCTTATATTTGCTGCAAAATGGAAAGAAGCCGAGTTCACATTCCCTGGCCTATAGTTGACCCAACCATCAGTAATTAGGGCAATGAAACTTTCATCCTGGAGCCAAGTTTTGTTGAACTTTAAAGGGTAAGGCGGTTTGTTTGGCCCTTCTCTAAGTTCCAAAAAGATTGGAGAGTGATCCGAGAGGCCCCCTAACCCAATCCATTGACGAACAAGGTGATGATTGTCCATGATTCTTTCAGAGATAAGAAATCTGTCCAATCTCTTCACCACCCTGCCATCCGCACATCTATTGTTTTTCCAAGTGGGCTTGAGAAATACCGACTCCACATCCAGCCATCCTTTATCCACAAGGAGCCTAGTAAAGTAATAAAAAAGTAATTCAGGTCTAGCATGAGGCCCCCAGACCTCTGCCTAACCCAAAGAGAAATTGAGATCCCCACCAATAATCAGATTTTCTCCCCCAAACAATGAGTGTTTGGTGAGAGTATCCCAGAATGGAAATCTATTCAGATAAGGACCATAAATATTAATCACATCAAAAGTATCAACCATATCCAGGGCTTTAATAGAAATACCCAGTACCGATTCCATCCCCCAGACATTAAGAACCTTCACACTTCTAGAGTTCCAGCCAATAGCCAGGCCACTTAAACGGCCTCAAACATCCAAAGTTTCAAAACACCAACCCCCAAACCAGCTTTCAATCTTTTTCTTCACCTCCAAACCATCACCCAGCGTTTCCTGCAGTAAAATAATCTTGGGCTGGTCTATTTCAACCACCCGTCGCAATGCTGATCTTTTATGGGGACTGGCAAGACCCCCACAGTTGAAAGATAGAATCTTCATCTATGACCCTTTTTACGAGCATTCATAGATCTAAGTGCCTTGTCAATCAGAATTTGTTTTCCATCTTGAACATCATTCTTTGCACGGGATTGTGCCCTAGCTAGGTGTGAAACATGGCCCCTCCCCCTAGTGGCACCCACCGGATTTCTTCCCAGGCCTCTGGTGCCACCTTTGGTGCAAGAACGCAGGAAATAACCCGAGTCAGAGGATTCGGTTGGTGAGAAAACCGATTCAGGTAGTGTGGGTTCGATAACCACACCAAAAGGTGAATTCTCAATGATAGCAGCAGAGATGGGTGGCCATAACTCAATAGAATTAAGGGATAGTTTCTTTAGTCCCTCCACCCAGTCAATACTAGAAACATTCAAATGTCTAGTAAATAAATGTAAAGACGAGGGAAGGGAAAAATATGGAGTACTCAGAGCACTGACCAGGAAGGGTTCTCCGACCATATGCTCCCGAGCAGCAATCTATAACTCTCCTGGAGGTTCTACTTCCGCAACACTGCCTTACACAGAAGGTAAATCCAGACCTACCAGTGAGATCGGTGGTGATGAGGGCGTAGAAATGTCCCCTTCTCTACCCGATACAGAGTTGCTGTCTTCCTTCTTTCTGCTGTCCCTGCTATGTGTTGTGAGAGGCAAGTCAATAGCCGGGTGTCCATACTCATGACATCGACGACAGCGGAAAGGGACATTCTCGTAGTCCAAAGTTTGTAGGTGCGAGTAGTCCTTCCAAGCTATCCTCATAGCCCCTGGAAGACCATTTCTAATGTTGATGATAACCAAAATACGAGCCACCTTCTTTAATCCAGTGCTATTGAAGGAGAAGTCCACCTCTAGAAAGTTACCCAGAAGGTTGCCAATGTGCATGAAGTGTTCCATGGTCCAAAATGGAAGTGGAAAGTTGGGAAGTCTGACCCACGTTAGAACCACATCAACACATTCCCAGCTGGCACTGAACATGGGGTGCCACTTCTTAATCAAAACCGGAGTCTGCTCATAGGACCAATTACAGTTTAATACCTAATTCAAATGTTCCTCACGCTCGAAATTGAAGGCAAACCAGCCTTGCGCTAGTCCATCTACTTTCGGCACCACCCCCAAATCCCCCATCGAGCAGTCATTCACCCACCTATTGAACGCTCAGACCGACATCATTTTTCTCATGAAACACCCAACAAGAGTGAAATTAACCAAGGTTTCCATCGATTCCCAACTGATATCCTCCTCGACTATGTAGCTTATAATCGGCGTCATTTTTGGCCATTTTCACCTGCGCTAGCCCTTACTATGTGAACTGGAGTTGTCTTCATTTCCACTAGCAAGCAAGGGATCAGTGATGGTCAAGCTCGGGAAGCCCCGCTACTCCCACGCCCCGAGAGCTCTACCAACAAAGCCCTCCCTCGATTCCTCCACCTCTTCGCTCACTAGACCACCTTCAACAAAGGAACCACCACGTCTCAAATCAACCTGTAGCCCTATGCCTCCGATCGCAAGGAGACCTCCCAACAGACCTTCTTGCAAAGGTGAAACCCCCGAGGGTTGATAAAAGGGTTCTTCTGGCAGCACAATAGCCATAGGGGAAGAAATAATAAACCCTGATAGTGAGAATTTTTTCCCCACGAGCGGTGGAGGGTGATTAAATAGCAACAGCTCGTTCCATTCACACCCAGAGTCTTCCGCTAGTTCTTCAGGACCACGCGAGGGGTTAAAAGAAAATATGCCTTTAACCATTGAGTCAATGGAATAATCAACCAAATCTTCAACTGGCCCCATCCCGGAAGACATACCGGTATAGTAAAAAAGTAAATAAATCGAGGGCAGAGGAGAAAACGATACCGGTGAAGAAAGTCTCTGATGTCGCAAAAATGAAACCCCAACAATTCTCTGATACTGACAGGTCTGCCTCTAGCCTACCATAGGGCAAGAGCAGAGGGCTCAGGAACCTACCAGGACCCTCATGGGGCTCGTGTTCCCAAACACGCAAGCCTCCCCTGCAAACCCTCTCCCTCGAAACCCTTCATCCAAAATAGCCTCATATTCTGCTTGTACAAATATCAAAATAACAAATGATCCGAATTATGGTGCAAAATGGAAGGATGTCAGTATGTGAGAATATTTTCATGTCACAAGTTGTCTTCATTGGATGTGAAAAAGCTAATCTATTGACAAGTATGTTACCATACTGGAGCCGAACACAGGGTGTTTACTAAATGTATTCGTTTAAAACATGTGCTTGCAAAGACAATTATTAAAGTCCTTCCGTGTACATTAGGAATCAATCTAAAACCCCTTTGAACCCCATTTCTGTAGAAATTTTATCTTTAAATCCCTTTTTACCCCTTATTTCTTCTAGTAACCCCCTCGAGAGCTGAATGTCTCAGAAAATATGTAGTTCTATCCAAAATATGAGATCAAGACATCCGCTATAGGTTCTCTCATTCCCTTTCATGGGAGAGTAAATACCATTATAGATGCATTTATTGTCTAGTTATTTGTGTGAATTGAGCTAATGATGTTAAGAATCTAAGATTATGTTTTAATCTAATAAGTGTTTTTATTCAGCCACTCTTCATAGCCTTCTGGCTTACCATATAATGGGGCACAACCTCCTATTCCAGAAACAGTGAGGTTGAGCATTTGCATGCTAGTGAAGTGGTGTTTATTTTGATTTCTTATGTTTGAAACTATTGCCAATCACTGTTATATCTAAATTGGCAATGGCAATCTCCAGAATTGGGTCATAGGCAATCTCCAGAATTGGGTCGTATGACCATTGACATATGATGAATCCCAATTTTCTTTCATTATAGAGGTTTAGTTTCCCTTTTAACATTTACATTCATCTCCTATGTCTTTTGCGTGAACTTGACTGTAAAGTTATGTACTGTTGCCAAAACCCAAGGGCTTTGCAGGGTGGGGACAAAAAAACATTCATGAATTTGGGAATGCAGCTAAGAGTTTATATTTTACCTCTTTCTTTGGTGCAGCATGTAATGAGAACCAAATATATATTTTAATTCTTTCTTTGGAAGATTGGATAAGAAGGTTCATCAAACCCATAGCAGATGTTTCAGTTATTTGGAAGGCTCTGGCTCTAGCCTTTTGTATCATAGGGAACTGGCTACATTGGAAAGCAGGAAATAGAAGGCACAGAACAAAATGGAAGGCACATAACAATAGGTATTTATCCATGGCTGGGCTGCGAGGGCGAGCATCCAACTACAGGTTATCAGATGAGTTTATTGAGGACCTAAGACAGCAGAAGATATTGGAATTAGCTGATATAGCTGCACCAAAACAAAACTCAATGTGTCAACATGCATGGAAAGTTTTAAAAACTTTAGGATTAGATGGTCATAAAACAGAACAGTGGACTTCCTTTATTCAAAAATTTCAAAGCTATTATATCAGACTGAGCTTGGAAGATGTTCTGATTTGGTCAAAAATCCCTGCATTTGGAATTATACCACAAGTATGGGTCATACTGCCAATTTCTTGGGAATTGAGCAAGGTGAAGCATGCGGGTGGTGAAATCCGCTGTGAAAACTGAATGCACCCCTAAAATCTAGATTATTCTTTTGGTTAGAAATATCAAATAAAATTCTAAGCATAACTTCAGATATACTGAAGGGCTGAGATTTTATGTTCTTCAGAGAAATGATGAAGAATCAAGATCAGCATATTGATGTGTTGATGGACTCTCCCTTTACTAAAGAGGTATGGAAGGAAGCTCTGTCCGTAATAAGAGGCAAAGGAAGATGGGATGGTTCAAATCTAATGGAAGTTTTGAAGAACTATATGGAATACGTAGCTGTAACAAAACATGAGGATGTTCCCAGTGTAGTTACTTAGATTTTTGGATTACTGGAATGCCACTCTTTTAGAGGATAAAGCTTACATTCCCTTGGAAGTTTCTCTTTTATCAAGTATATCTATAATGCCATTAGGAAGACTCCTAAAAATAAACCTGAAACAAATAGGGACATTACAGACTGACATATTTAGTCCAGGATGTTTATGTGATGAAGCAAGTCAAGGAAATATTGGGACTTGTAGAGCCGGAAGTGTATTGTTTCTTTCAGCTTGGAGAAAAAGGTAACATTCTAATTCTTCCATAAAGTTTTCAGGAAATCCATTAATGGGAGGAATTAATTGTGCACCTATAGGCTACAACCATGAAACTCAACATATTAAATAGTAAAAGTTTATTTTTATTATTTATTAGGTCATTTCAGGGTCCAAGAGCACAAACAATGTAAGGAAAAATGATTGTCAAAAAGTATGCCATATAGACAAACCATTTACTCATTTCAAATGACATCCAATTAAAGGAAACTACAAATGAAGTATCAAACAATACAGGCCTATTTTGATTGCTTCTCTAATGACTTAATACTCATGGAGCCTAGAAAATATGTAGAAATTTGAAAATCAATAATGCACTTGTCAACCAGAGGAAACACCATACTAACATAAGAATGGGGTTTGAGAATACCCACTAATAATCTGGCAGAACAATATGCTCTGTTCATGGGCATAGATTTTATTGTCTCCCTCAATACTTAGAACATCTTACTTGTTGGGGACTCCCTCCTTGTCATCACACAAGCCAAAAAAATAATTTGTCATCACACAAGCAGAAACTCTAAATTGTGTGAGAAGAAGAAATACTAAATTTTGTGACAAGCATAAAATCTATTTCAACATCAATTTATCTTCCATTTAGGTCAGTGATTTATGCCCACTTAGGGACACCACTCTCATTAAAATGGAAGAAACTCAAATAGTATAGACTGTGCTTAGCTTGTTGAACTTAGATCCCAGAATAGATACTTTGCTTGCCACAGTAGCACTCTGTATGTATTCCAATAATCAATGCAAACTCAGAACTTTGATAGTTTCCAGCAATGGAAAAACTATATCAATAATGTTTAGACTGATCAAGAACTAGTTGTATGAAAAAGTGAAAGGGTAAAAGTGCTTGCAAGTGCACATTCACATAGTAATACTCCAAGGAATCTAAGGACAAATTCAATTGAGCAAATAGTATCCATAAAGATACAAAAATGAATATATTAAATGTTCCTTAGAAAATCTAAATTGTTGCAAAGTATGTTTACTACTATGAAAACAATGTGTGGAAAATATACAATACCAATTGATATATGATAGAAATGTAACCCCAATCCTTAAATGACTACCAATATGTGACAAATTAATCAAGCACCAATTGTTATCAACTTATAAACACTTACAATCCACTATGACAGAGTTGTGACACTTTTTATGAGAAATGCAATCTCCAGTAGTAACCACAGTATGTCAATAAACAACTATTATTTGTATCTTAAATAAAAATTGTGATAAACAAGTGAAATTATGAATAAGAGTGTTGTGGCCTTATTTATTTGTGGACTGTGAGTAACTTGTAGGACATCGACAATATGTGTTGCTAGATGCTTCTTGAAATCTGAGACAAGACTATCCCAATGTTAGGATTTATGACCAGAATGCAACTAACATTCAAGGCCTGCTAATTACATGTTATAACAGCTATGACCGAGGTGCATCATGGTCATCTTGAATATGAGTTTATGTAGGGTCCCATTAGGGATATGTTGCTTGTTAAACACAGACTGAAGGGTATGGGACTGTTTTAAATAGTTACAAGAACAACGGGGGTCTGAGATTTAGTTTGTACAGAATTAGGAGGGGGTTTAGGAAGCATATTTATGACTATACTAAATATACAACACCCAAAAAATGGAGGAATGTTGGGTGTTTTTAGAGGAGGGCCAAGAAATTTAGGATGAGTTCTAGGTAAAGGTCCAAGTCTAGATAGCGAAAGGGGAATGCCTCAATTCTGAATGAGACTTTTATTTCTCTGATCTGGACTTTTATTTCTCTGATCAGACTGAGGTATGGACAAGGACAAAGAAAAGAGTCCAAGGGATTTTAGTTTATGAATTAGTAACTAGGGCTTAGTATCTAGGTTATCCAGGGCTGTTAGGAAATAAATGTTTCCTTGACATGCCTAAGGGTAGGACAGAGGATAGGGTTTAGTTTTGGGAACTAGGGTTGTGTAAGGTTCTGTCCTAAGGTTTGTAGCTAGACTGCAGGTTAAGCAGTCACTTAGGGTAGGCTAGGGATTAGTATAGGGAAGAGGGTCGAGACTATTGGGTGAATTAGGTTATAGTTTAAGTTTGTATCAAGACTCTATGGGATATATAATATCCCCAAGAAATAGGTCACAAGGAACAACAAAAGTCCTTAGGAAAAGTGTATGTATACCTTGATTGTATAGTGTATCCCTATCTGGCGACTCCATATTAATAGATATTATGATCAATCAAATTAAAGCACCTTTTGTGCCCTCGAAAGGAAATTTACCCGTCATAAGGAATTTCCTGGAAAGACAAAATCTCGTATTCTGTTTTCATGGTGATACCATGCATTCATATATTGATATAGAAAATGCTTCAAAGGCATGCATTGTTGTCAATCACAAAATCAATTACAAGTAAAAAAAAAAATACCATTCTCACATAATATCAGGTCGTGTATATATTTATCTCTATGGATATATCTTTTTATCTCGTACCAATGATAAAAAGGAATATAAATGAAACCATTGAAAAATGAACATTATAAATGTAAAATTACTGTGGAAACTCATCCTATATCAACATTACAAGGATTACCTGCATGTTGTAGCCTTGAAATTGGCCACCACGTACAAACTTCAGTTGAGAATTATGTAGTTAGGTTTGCTCATGTTGAAAGAGTGGATGGATGTTTAATGGGACCAAAACAGGCACGGGTAAATTGCCCAAGGGGATTTTTTTCCCATCTTCAGCACTAACTTATAAATTAGAAAAAAGAATTACCTGCAAGTCAGATTGTTTGAACTTTGTACACTGTATTCCTTGCTTACATCAAATATCAAATATGGCATTTCCTTGATGTCTTCCAGAATAGTATGCTCAGGTGAAACAACTGAATGTGTCTGATTACTCTCATCTAACAAATATTCTGGGCTTCCTCTTATTGTTGCTCCTACAATATCCTCTTGGATACCTTTTCCTAAGACTCCTCTTAATTCATCCATAGAAACACAATCCTCATAAGGCTCAATGAATTATTCCTCCACATTTTCTTTCTTATTTTCATGTAATAAAAAATCTGGCATCCCTTGAATCTGAGTGTGTTTAAAATATTTTCTCTCTTGATGAGAAGATACATCCAAGGTAGAATTGCCCAAGTGATTGGAAATACTGCAATTCTTTCCGTTTTGCTTGCTCCTTTTTGATCTAATTAACTTTTTCCCTCTCTCTTTTTAATAATTTTGGGTTTTCAGTGATTATCAATTACTGAAGCTTCAGTAAAGCACACCAACTTATAATATTATATAGCCTCGGTAACAATATAAAAAATGTTCATGGACACATATGTAGAGACATATTTCCTCTCTTATAGAGGATACACACACTTGACCGCCTACCTGCATAAACATGTATGCATACATAACAATTTTTTTCTTTCTCTTTTTGTATAGTTTAATGTTATATGTTGATTAAATGAGTGAGATAATGATGCTTGAAGATCAATACATGTCTAAAGCTTGTTCCCTAAAAGTGCTAGGTTAAATGGGGAATTAAACCATATTTTAGAAGTTGATGATTCTGTGACCTGTCCATGATTCTATTTTTGTAAAATGATTAACCTATAAAAGTTTGGACTTCTGAAACATGTTTTGTTGGAAAAAATTTATGGTAAAAATTCATGTGCCTTGGACAGAAAAATAGCTAGATTATGAGACGTGTGCATGGTATGGCATTGGAAAAAGTTTTATTTCATGGATAAATTCATTTAAGAAACAAATCAATCTATGCATAAAAGTGATAGTAATGTATTCCAGACACTTATTGATTTGTAGCTATCAGTCTTCAATTGCTGCAATTAGTATTTTAAATTTAGTGAATATTCGAGAGATTTAAATACACACACCCTGGTGTTATTGGTTCCAACTCCCAAGTCCTTCACATAATTATAAATTTGCCTATAGGTTGCACAACTGCATGAAGTCATCCTGGTCAGTGAACTCATTAGAATCCTGAGGACTATAAACAAGGAGAGGAGTTCCACAACTTGAAATGCAAACATATTATTTTAAAAGACTTTTGTGATATTTATACAGGTTGAAATCTTTACTTTGCTAGTATTTGTGGTTTGACATGACAGGATAAATTTACATTAAAATCATTTGTATTATTTTAAGGTTATAAGAAAGTTTGTTGTAATGGATGTGTGCAGATTGATTTAGGAAGGGCTAATAACTGCGAAATTATGCTTACCAAGGTCAAAATGCCATTACCGGATGTAATGGTAAGCAATTTAACACTGTGATGGAATACATGTTGCAATTATGTTTATTTAAGGTTTGATAATGGGTAGCTTGTAATTTGGTAATCATTTTATAGATGATAATTCCAACTAAATATTAACTTGGAAATCTTCTCTATGATTATAATCAAGATTTTTTTTACTAGTTGACTGTTGGCAGCATAAGCATGTAACTTGTAATATTAGCAAAAAATTAGAAATTTCTTTTTGTCCTTGATATTCCATACCTGAATCTACATGTTTGTTTTTTTCCATGTTAGCATTATTTTCTTTCATACTTGCATGATCTCCGGGCACCTTGAATTCATAAGTTGCCAAAGTCAATGTATTTTAATTTTTTGCTCAACCTGAGAGGGGAATGTTTAAATGTCTTATTTGTTTGAATAGGAAATTTCCGTCTAGTAGTTCCTTACTGTCAACGTAGTTTGTCAGGATATTATTTTCTAAGTTCTATTCCACTATTTTATCTTTATGATTTTGCAGTTCTGAATTCCAAGTAGGTTATATGAATGAGTGTACTTCGAAAAAATGTAAGGGTTAAATCCATAAAGCAATATGCAACTCTTTTCCCTTTCTATTTTGCTGATTATCTTTCTTTGTTGTGCTATGGTTGCAGAGTGCAGTACTGGCTTTGGATGACACAGTTTTAGATATTGATCAGGTAGAAAACCTCATAAAGTTTTGCCCCACAAAAGAAGAAATGGATCTCCTCAAGGTAGGCACCATTCAGAAAAGTTGTTGCAAGAATCCTTTTATTTTATGGTATGCTACGTGTCTCACCGTTAGATACATGGATGCCTCTGCATCTTAGAATTTTTCCAATTAAATATCTGACTGTCGGGATTTTGTACTTAATCCTATAAAGGAGCAACAACAAATAATCCTTTCTTCTGCAGTTTGCCATAATATTTTCCATTTGATTCCTGATTTACTCTTTGTTTTATTGACTTTACTTGGCTTACAATTATAGGGATATAATGGAGAGAGAGAGAGAATCTGGGAAAATGTGAGCAGGTTTGGACATCTCTTTACGTTTGAAAACATATTATTCTTAAAGTTGATCAAGGAAAGTGCTTGTTTTTTCTTGTATCAGAGGTTAAGAAATTTATTAGCATTGGTGGTGGTGTTGCTGTGATAACAGATTATAATGCATGCTATATAGTTGCTATTATCTTCTGATTTGGGCTTAGTGATTGCTTAGATATTGTTCTTTCCTGAAAGGAATAAAGGTTATTTTGATGCTAGATAGCATGCACTTGGAGATGGCTCAGTTTCAGGGGGTCTCATGGTCCATGTCCATGTCACTTGTGAAATCAGGAGCTTTTAGGATTTTTCACATATTTGAAGGCATATCATCCTTTGGAGGAGTGTTGGGATTTGGAAGACAGTTATGGGGTAGGTCACACATTACCTGAGTCATTGGCTACATATTTGGAGGAGTTCTAGTCTGGAGGATGTCCTAATACTATCTTCACACCTCAAAACAGGGAGAGTATGAAGAGTGCCCTTCTTGAATAAGTGATATGTGGGACCAAGCCACATTCCTTGCATGAAAAAATGTAAGAGATGGCTAATAGCCTAATTTAGGAGCACTAGCTTTGAGGAAAAGGAATGTGGACCCTAATCACTATTTTGCATATGTAACTAGGCAAGAAGACCCTATTTTGAGGATATTATAAGGGGTTTTATGCCTTTTTCTATGGAAAATGGGTCAAAGTGCACCTACCTAGAGGAGCTCCCTACTTTGAAAAAAGTCCCACTTGTATTTTCCCTTGATGATCCATCTTTCTCACTTCGATCCACTCTCCAGCTCTATTCTTCACCCTCACTGTCACTATCTCCATCAGAGAATCTAATCACAAGGTTATCATCTTTCTCTTCTGTTGCAGGAGATCTAATAGAAGGATGTAGATCTTGTAAACTGGATAAGAAGACATCATTTTCCTTACGACCACATAATGGAACTAATAGTGCACTAGAAACTTGTATTTCTGTCCCATTTCTGTCGAACAAATTATTTGTGGAAATAAATTTCCCAGATGAGAGTGGGTGTGGCGATGGCTGCTTTCTCTTCCTCTTCTTGTTGGGCATGGAAGCCATAGCCCTTGCTCTCAGTTCTTCAATGTCCATAGTGCCGAAGTTGACTTCTACACTGAACTTCTTCGACTTGGCAAGTAAAAAAGGTAATTGGGGAGGTCAAACCCTCTCTTACACTTACCGTCTGCTCTACCCTACCTCTATCCTCCCGCAAAAACATACCCTATGTTATAATGCTATACTAATGGTAGGTTTTGAACAATTCTTCATGAACCTTGAACTTTGTACTTGTAAATATAACTTCACACCAAAATACGAGACCCAGGTCTTAGTGAGGGTCTTATATTCCATTGAAGAAGCAACACATCCCACGTGGGGAGTCAGAGTGGAAGGCGTAAACATGCCATAGGGCCTGAAGAGAATTGGAACTTAAAACTAATTCATAATCAAATAATCAGGGCAGTGCAGTTTCACATTCCACTCAAGCAGGATGGAGACATGCTTTATTACCCTTACGAAGAAATAGTTTCTTGTAGGCTGTTCAAATGGGGAATATGAACCTCATCATGATTTTCTCTATCCTTTGCTTCATCATAAATGTGAATTTCATGGTCAAGTAAATTCCTTCATTTTGAAAGTCATAAATATTGATAAGAATATGCCTTTATGCAACTGTGCATTATAAGAACACTGTAGAATACCAGTCTCTCCAACCTTTTCAATAGGTTTAGTCAATCTCAAAATATTACTAGAATCTAAATTTTAGTGTAGTCTTATTTTAGGTGACCATACATTCTAAGGAAATTTTAGTTCTTATCAATGGTTTTTTCTCTCTGTGAACTATTGTCCAATCATCATGGAAGTTGTTTCAGATCCTGTACATCTCAACATAGAGCTGATATATATTTTGTTATACCTAATAGTTTGCAAGTTTTTCAAGTTTAATTCGTGCTTAACCAGTTGTCCTACCTTTCAAATAACTGGTATCATCACCTAGAAGCCAAATATACAACCCTTTAAAGGTTTCTCTAAAGACGCAACATTGTAGGAGCAGGGTATTTCTCTGTATATTTGCAACATGACTCTTTAATTATTGAATCCACTATTAGGTGCCCTTATAGCCAAGGATTAATGATTCACAAAGCATAACTCCTCCATAAAAAATGGTACCTTTGAAATAGTAAATGATTCAATGCTAAATACTTGCAATACTTGCAATTCCCCAAGTCAAAATACTTGAAATTCTTTGAATTCTAGGTCTAGAGATCATTTTTTCAAGACATTACAGGGCATAGGGAGTCGTCTCTAATTTTGAAAATGATAGTCGTTGAGTCTCCATTAGCAATAAGTTTCTAAATCTGCCTAGCTCTTAGAATGTTTATCACTTGATTTAAAGCTAAAATAGGCTTCACAATAAGAGAAAAAACATTTTGCAGTTTGATCACAACCATAGACCTGCTTATTATGGAACCTTCTCAAAGAAAATGTGAATATACTTTGCATAATTTTAAGTTTATTAATTATCAAAGCAACAGGTTGTGTTTTAATTTTGATAGCCCATGATGAGGAACATCTGAAACACCTTGAAGCTCGTGGATTCTTAATATTGTAGTAGACAAGAGGGAAAGTTTTGTTTCTGACTCTTTGTTTTTGATGCAGTGATGGCATTGGGCTTCGAAATACTTTCAGGAAGGACTCTTCTTTGGACTATGAGAATGATAGTGATGAATAATGGGAAGAGGTACTCATCACTAAATCTCTTTGGTAAGAGTATTTGTAGTATTCTTATTAGCTTTAGTTATAGGGAAATTGTACATAGCTCTCAGGAATTAGTTTATCATAAATACTAGTTACTGGTAAGTTGTAATAGTAATAATTATGTAGTTTGTAGATTGATATCTATCATAAATTTGTTTGAATATTATCATTTTCAAGTAATAACAACTTCTTAAAGGGTTCTAGCTCAATGGTAGAGCGCCTGCCTAATTATAGGCAGGAGGTTGGTGGTTCGATTCCTCCATGCCCTATCATAAATTTGTGACTACAAAAACGACTAAATTCGCATATATACGACTATTAGTAGCTAATTTCTTGTATCTTAGTCGTATTTAGCTTAGTCATTAATATGTTAACATCTAGTAGTTTATTTAGTCGAATATTTGGTCATTAACGGTTGCAATCAGTGACTAAATCAGCGACTAAATCAATGACTAAATCATTAACTATCAATGACTAAATCAATGACTAAATCATTGACTATCAATGACTAAATCAATGGCTAAATCAATGACTACTAAGTCAAGCTATTAATGACTGGTGAAATACGACTAGCTATAAGATAGTGGAAATTTGCTACTATTAGTCACCGACTCAAAAATAGTCGTTTATAGCCTGATTTTAGTCATCTTTTTAGTCATTAATTTCTCATTTTCTACTAGTGTATGGAGTCCTGCAAGATTTTTTCAACCTTTTGTGCCTTTATGCTCGCATAATGAATGGATCAATAGTCATCTAGTAAATTCATGAAAGGTAAGAATGCATCAATGACAACATTACAATTCAACTTCATTTTATTTGTTTTTTTTAATCTAATCATACTGCTCCCCATGAAACCTTGTTGGTCTGTTCATCTCAAGATATTGAATTTGTCTCACATATATCTTCAGGATTGATGAAAAGTAATATCTCACAACTGTAGATTTTTTCAAAGACATTGTACCTAATTTATTCCTGCATTTTACTTCATCTATTTCTATGGGTTCCTATGAGAATTTTTCAACCTTTTGTGCATTTCTGCGGGAATTTGTCTGGGCATGCATGCATATGTTTGATGCATGTGGGCATTTTATTATTCCAATGAGCATTTACAAACTGGCTGCAAGGAATTCCTCAATAGGCTGCACACAGTTTCCCAAATCATCTTCCTATACAAATTGGCTAATTGATGTAAGTGTATTTTGAAACTTAAATGTGGGAATATTTAACTAGCTGCGGGAATTTTTAGAAGCTGTGGGCATTTTTACTCTATTTCCCTATGGGAATTTTTGACTAGATGGGGGGATTTTTACTTTCAAGTGCGGGCATATTTGATGCTTGAGGATATTATTGATTCTTGGATGGAATTTGTCGACTCCACTTGTGGGAATATAAGGAAACTCCTCTTGCAACCTTGCATTCACCTTAATAGCCCTAGTTAGGTGCCATCGACCATATCGCTACCTTATATGACATTTTTTGGAGTACTTTGTTGTCATTTTTTATTGCGATTTTGTCGTACTGTTGTGCTGCTACTTTTTTTTTCATTTGTGAGGGTTGGATGATCTATTTCACATTCTTTTCTAGTTCTTGGTTCTCTTTTTTGACAAGTATGTTGGTCTAGTTGAGTCTCGTGCAAGTAACCTAACGGTAAGAGGTTGAACACTGTTTAGAAATGTTCTTTCTTAGGATAAGGGAGATCTACCCTAACATCTTATGTTGAGCTTATAATTGGTTCATATATGATTTATCATGCTACTGTTATGTGTTGTTGTATTTCATTAATAACTTAATAACTTATCCTTATGTGATTTATCACTACTCTTATTATTGTTATTGTTTTAAGTACTTTAATGTTTATTGTAACTCATTGTTTCTAGGACATGCTGGACATGAAGGTTATTGAAGTATGGCTTTTCTATGTTGGACATACTTTTCTCAATGTTTCATCTTTGAGTTTGAATAATTCATAAAAATAATTATAAAATACCACTGAGTTGAATCTACTTGAGAGTTTGTAGCTTTTCTCCAAATGAGCTGAAATTTGCATTAGACATTTTTATGGATCTTGTGTTTTACAGTGGCGCCTTCTATATTCTAGTGAATTGAAAGACAGAGAAGGTTATGCTCCTAGTATAGGACTAGGATGGGGTGATACCGAGGTAAGTAATTTTGAATTTTCTCCTATTGGATTCCTTTGAGCCTGAACTTTTGGTGAATTTTCAAATATGGAGTGTGACATTTATTTTTCATTGTTTTTCACTAAGTTTCCTTCCTCTACTCTTAAGGTATTTCTAAAAAGGGTCAAATTATTAAGTATATGATTACTTACTTTGATTGATTCAAAATCTCATTGGTCATGACTAATTACTCAATTTATGGAATTCCAAGTCTATGGTGAGTATCAACAGCTCATTCATAAAGTTCTCATTTTAAGTTCTTTCCCATAAGATTGTTGGTTAGTTGTTTATTGAGAGCATTTATTTTTGTGAAGCTGTAATTAGTTCTGTTCTCAGTGTTTGGGTGAAAAAATAACCATCATCATGGGAAAATAACCGGTAACTAATACAAAGATGTATGCCATCATCAGTTGAAGCAGCATAATTTCTAGGTAAGTCCATCATCACAACTGTAAGTCCTTTCTAGAATGCAAGCATGCCTAGAATGGAATCACATGGAATTTTGAATGTTTTCTTTAAGAATGTGTGTAATTTTCAATGCAAGTCTGACTTTTCTTAAATGCACACATGCCCATATTTTATGCTAAATAGCTTGGATGTGAAGTTCAAATGAATTCCTATTCTGCTGTGTGATGAAGTGTCTTTGCCTTTAAGAAAAGAACAAAATAATAACTCAACAGAAAACATTAAGTAAAATCACAATTGCTATGGTAACCAAATAACACAAAATAGCATAACTCATTAGATAACATCATAGTTTCTTTTTCAAAATGCCAAACCCTTTCTTTTGGAAAACCTGTGAATTGAGTTATATTTTTCATAAAATGAATGAAATACTAAACTGTTAATTTTGAATTTTCATATCCTGGTAAGAAGATTTTGTTCTCAGAAGTTTAACTTTAAAACTATGAAACTTTAAAGTTAAACTAATAAACTCTTATCAAAACTGTAAAATATGAATGCTAGATTCTATGAAATTATCACACTGAAAATAAGAACATATAGTACAAATATGAATGACCGAATCACCTTCTGCAATAAATAGCCATCATGCAAACTTCAAAATTCCTAAACTAGAAACTCATCTATTTGTGTGCTTTGCAAACTTAGAACTAAAATCATACTTAAAATAAAACAACACTTCTAATTCTGTAAAACATACTAGACTAGAAATAAACTAAGGTTGTTGCATTCTAAATACGCCATCTAACTCTCTCTATAACCACACCTCTTCATAATGATTAAAGTGCCCACACCCACATTTCTATGCCAATATCCACACTCTTGTTCATAGGAATCAAGAGGAATGGGGACTTGCTGCATGTGCACCTCTACTGAAGGTGGACATGGATTCAGAAACATAGGAAAAAAAACTCTAACACTCCCTCTTTGTGATGAAATTGTTCAACATCAAGTTAAGGATCTCCTTCAACATCTCAAACTTCCCTTTAGTGATGGGCTTCATTAAATCTTGCAAACTATGAATCTGATGGGACATACTCAAAAGCCACTGCTCCCTTTTGAACTCTATCTCTAAGGAAACGGTATAAGATATTTATGTGCTTAGAGAAAGCATGAAATATTGGATTTCATGCCTTTTAAATATTTTGATACAACTCTAACTATTACAATATAATATCATGTGCTTCAACATTTGATCGATAAATTATGCTATCAATTTGTGAATCCATATGGCTTGACAGCTAGAGTAGCTGGCTGCTATAAGTATATACTTTGCTTTTGTTGAATTGAGTGCAACTAATGCCTGCTTCCTACTAAATATTTCTACCTCTTGCTACCAATTCAGAATTAATAAACCATTCAACATCAAGTCATCATCTCCCACACTCCTCAACCCAATATGAATTGCACCTTTCAAGTATTGGAGCACATGCTTTGCAGCACTCCAATGAATTTTCCTGGGCTCAACGATGAACCAGATCGAAGTATTAATCACAAAATATATAGCATATCAAGTATGATATTTTCTAGATAAATAAGGGAACCAATCAACATTCTATAAACAAAAAAGTATCTACCAACATTGAGTCATCAATGTATAAATTCAGATTTGGAACCATGCATGGGTTACATGTCACGTAATCGATCCCCCACTTCATAAAGGGGCCCACCGAGACAACGGGAAACAATGGAGTAGGATGTGACAGCATTTGTCTGGTGTAAAGCTGGCAAGGATGACTGCGCTTCACCACTTCCACACAATCTTTGAAGATTGTGGGCCAAAAATAACCGGCACGTAGTATCTTCTAGGTCGTTGCTAACCCAATTAAATGACCCCCACATGCTCCACTATGGGAATCATTCAGGACAATATCTGCTTCCTCATGGGTAATACATCAACAAAAAATGGAATCTACCCCTCTTCGATATAGAGTATCACCTATGATGAGGTAGTTCTTAGCATGAAGGCGTAATTTACGTCGTTTCTCCCATGAGGAAGCCGCAGGATACTTCAAAGTCTAGAGATAGATAAGTATATCTCCGTACCAGGGATTAGAGGTGGATATCAAGAAGATATGCTCATCTGGGAATGAGTCATCTTCAATGACTACATCTTCTTCCATTGGAAATTTTTCTATAAGCTTAGAAAAAACTAAGGACTTTTTTAGACTTAGCGGACTGGAAATCCAAGTCAAACTCTTGGAGAATGACTATCCATTTATTGAATTTTCTCCCAACTATCTGTCGGGACAAAACATACTGAAAGGGATTCACGTCCGCCACTAGTGTTGTAGTACTCCTCAGCAAAATGTAGTGGTGTAACCTCTGAACAACATAGACAGTTGCTAAAGCCAATTTCTCGACGTGGGAGTACCTGAGTTTCGAGCCGACCAAAGAACGGCTAAGATAGTAAATGACATGCTCCTGGAGCTTATCATATTCCTAGATAAGGACTACCCCAATGGTTGACTTAGACGTGGCCAGATACAATATAAAATCCCGAGAGTAATCTGGCAGACGCAATAAAGGTGCCGACAACAAAGCTTTTTTCAATGCCTCGAAAGCGAGTTGTGCAGTTTCATCCCATACAAATGGGGTGTCCTATTTTAGCAGGTGCATGAAACCCTTGGTAATCTTGGCATAGTTAACGATAAAACATTGAAGAAAATTAGACTTGCCCTGCAGGCTTTGAAGTTTCCTAATAGAACAAGGAGGAGGTAGATTTACAATGGCCTCTACTTTTAATGGATCCACCTGGATGCCTCTATTAGAGACAATGGATCTGAGCAATCTCCCTGACTCGACACAGAAGATGCACTTGTGGGGATTCAAGCAGATCTTATATTATCTGCATCACTCAAATATCAACCATAAGTGATCTGGATGGTCAATCCTCTTGCGAAAATGTGCAGGCAGATCATCAAGGTAAGGCTCAACAATGGATTTGATATCGTGGAAGGCAAATTTCATAGCCTGTTGAAAGGTTGTCCCAGCATTTTTTAATCCAAAGGGCATCTTTTTGTACACGAAGGTACCCCAAGGACATATGAAAGAAGTTTTATGTTTGTCTTCTGGTTTTATTTGAATTTGATTGTATCTAGAGAAACCATCCATAAACGAGAACACTTCACTTCCCGCGTAAGAATCTATAATCTGGTTTATAAATGGTGTGGGATAGTTGTGCTTAGGATAGAATTTATTCAAATCTCTAAAGTCAGTACAGACGGGTATTGTCCCTTGATTCTTATCAACAAGAACAGGATTGGATACCCATTCCGTCAGAGCTATGGGATAAATGAAACAAACTTTCAATAGCTTTTCAACCTCAGCCTTCATAGCTGCTGCTTTATGCGAGTTAACAGGTCTTAACTTCTACCGAATAGGTTTGGCATCAGGGTATGTTTGGACCTCATGTTCAACTATTGATGGATCAATGCATGGCATCTCCTCATATGACCAGACAAAGACATCATGAAACTCCTTAAACAAGGCCGTATAGATGGAAATCTCTTTAGGAGAGTAGTTTTTACCTATATATATATTTTCCACATCTAGATTCACAGAGATGTTGATAGGGATAGTAGTGGAAATATTTTCTATATTCCCCTCGACAAACATTCCTTCCCTAGGTAAGGGATTGATGGGTGTACCAACATCATCTGACAAACTCATATGAAACTCTTGATTTTCTATCCTGCTTAGCTTTGGAAGAAAATATGATCAATGATGAAGATCTTCATAGATTTTATCACGTCTGCTCAAGGCTTCCATAATGCCTTCATCAGAAGGTAAACCATATTTAAACAGTCCGTAGAGTGCGAATATTTTTCTTTCCAAGCAGGCAAATAGACTTCTTCCAGGTCCTTTGAAACTATGAGAGGGTCTAGAATGGGATCAACAGTGGTTTGGGTGATAGCTTGGTAAGCTACTTCCACTGCCGATAGGGGCACTTTCGATTCATGGGGGGAAGGGAGAACCCAAGGATCAGTCCTATAAACAATCGTGGCTATGGAATTCCCCACACTAGTAGAACCAATATAGTTAATCGGGCCTGGAATATCAAATGTACCCATCAGTTATGCATACATTCTAGCCCCCAAGCTCTGTGCAACAGGTTTGACCTGATCAACCAATGGCATAGTGGACTCATTAGACTCCATGTGGCCTTTTTGAGTAAAATCAAGTTGGTCAATAGTAACCAACTTTCCTTCATGTGGAAAAGCTACCACCCGAAAGATGGCCGACGCAATAGTAGACATGGCATAAGTCCAACTTCTTCCCATAAGCAAATTATAGTCCAAAGGTGCATCAATCACTTCCACTTCAATAGAAACTGGTTTCCCTTCCAGCTTTATCTTAAAATCCAGTAGGATACCATGTTGACAGAATGACCTTCTGTCGAAAGAAGTAAGCAGAGTGTTTGACAGGACCAGCTCTAGGGATCCGAGAGATTTCCAACATGAAAAGGACATAATGCATGTAGAAGCACCCTCAACTGCCCTTCCAATGGTATTTCCACCATGGATGACATCTATTAATAAGGCTACATGGTAAGGTAGGAGAATTTTGACATCTGACAAGTGAAATATCGCCATGAGACTCGACGAGTCCATGCTACTTAAGGCTGCTAAGAGTGCATCCCGCTAAGCGGTATAGCTCTGTAGTACCTCTAAAGATAACATTGCACATGGGTTTTGGGCTAATTATTCAACCATGGAGTAGTTTGAAGCATCCCTAGCATTAGATTTATGCAAGGTCTTCTTAAAGACACCTTTCAGTATCTTAGGCATAGTTTCAGCAGGCTTCTCGATAGTGAGAGGGTTAGAAGTTTCACCTATAGACTTACCCTTCTTAGAAGTATCTTTCTCATAATTTTTATTCCTAGTCTGTAGCAAAGTTGAAGATCGAACCATGTTGATATAGTTAGGGTCAGGGGCACTTGGAGTGCCCCCTACTACATTAGAAGCTGAAGCAGAGTTCTTCCCTTGGGGAAATGGATCCTTCATGACAATCGGTTGTTGAGATTTAAGCAACTTCTAGGCTTGTTCCATAAGGGGACAAAGGTGAGTGAGGTGATCCTCGTGACACAACCTACACGTAAATTTGACCTTTTTCTTTTCTTTCTTGCCCCCATCAGCATTGTTCATGGGCCTCTGCTTGTTTTGATTTCCCTCCCCTTTCTTTCCTCTCTTCTTCTTCCCATCGAGCTATTGATTTCCCTTCTGAGAGATCTGTGCAAAAACATTTTCACTTTGGGGTGAGGGGGCATCCTTTTCTACCTCCACTGTAGAATGTTTGACAGACAATTGATGAAGCTGTTTGGCCAAAGACTCTATATTGGGAGAGTTTATGGACCCAACCATGCCATCGGCATGGGGTCCAGGCTTAGGTTTCTCCACATCGTGGGTAGGCCTCGGTGCCTCAGGCACAATATCATACAAGATCCTAGATTGTGAATAAATCAAATCCAATTGTTGGGCCCTGAGAATGGCTTCTTCTTAATTCTTCACTCTTGAAGTGGATACGCCCTTAGATATGTAAGGCAACAAAGATTCAAGGAAACACTCTAGTAATAACTCAAA
Source organism: Pseudotsuga menziesii (assembly GCA_001517045.1). Classification (NCBI taxonomy): domain Eukaryota; kingdom Viridiplantae; phylum Streptophyta; class Pinopsida; order Pinales; family Pinaceae; genus Pseudotsuga; species Pseudotsuga menziesii. The sequence continues at coordinate 304,611 of LPNX011039952.1, forward strand.
AGGAATAGTGGCTTTATTAAAGCTCTTTCACCTCCTCCACTCCTGGATATGATCCAAGATGTGGGTATCCTTGTTATTCCTAAAGGTAGATAACAAGTCCTTTCTGAAATCATATCGGACTAGAAGCTAAAAGTGGCTAAGAAATGCACTAGCCAAGTCCTAGAAACTACTGAACGCAGTAGAAGGAAAATCAATCTACTATTTTGCTACAGTGTTCATTAAGGTTCTTTGGAATGGCCTCAACCTAACTAAATATTCATTTAGTGAATTAAAAGAACACCATAAATGAAATGTGGTGGCATGAGCCCCAGGATATTCACCAACTTTTCCCTCGAATTTAGGGATGTCCGATGGCAATTTAGTGGGAACAGGTGGCCACGAGGGGTCATTCCTCACCGGGTCATTCATCAACATAGAAAAATATGGCAAGTTTAATGTTGCCAAGAAAGGAATCTTGGGTCGCACTGGAGCACTAAAAGTGCCATTCTGGGGATTAGAGGGACTTGCCCCTGAATGCTCATATGTAAAAGTGGGGTTGCCCCCTGCCACTGGTTGTGAAGTGGATGGATTACTTTGAATCGAATTCCATCCGTAAGCCATAGGATTGTATGTGGGGGGTGCAGTATAAAAGGTTCGGGTTGTCCCAGTTGAAACTAGGGTTTGAAAAAAGGGAGCAGGTATCCCTTCGCTAAATAACAAAAAGGGAGAGCTCATGAATGGGGCCGAGACAAGAGTTTGAAAACCTTTCCCTTAAGAGGTAGTGTTTCCAAACTGCACTCCTACATAAGAAGGTGATGGGCCTACGTATGGAGTGGATAGGGGAATATGACCCCATTCCAAAGAAATCCTTGGATGAAAGCTGAGGATCCTACCGGACCGCTCTGGGCAGTGTATGCAAAGGAGGAAGGAACAGTAGGTATACTGGGAATCCTAGTAACCATGTCACTAGAAGCATCTTCTAGGATTATGGGAACTGGTGGTTGGACCACTTGGCTCGCTAGAGTCAATGGTGTAGTAGGTATGTTAGATATAGGGGCACTTACCGGGGGAGGTAGTACCCTTTCAGCTAGGAAGGCTGAGGTGAAGGAAAAATAACTTTCTCCCATAGTAGACATTATCCTGCCCATAGGGACACCTAAAATAGGTAAATCAAAAGGTCTAACCTGGATGATCATAGGATCATTTAAGTCAGTCAAGGGAGTGTTAAAATTCCTTGAAAAGTTGTCAGCCTGCAAGTCTTCTATCTCAACTGTATTAAAATCAAAATGGTGAGCTACAAGTGTTGGTTCACCTGGAACTTCACTTACTCCTACCAGTTCAAATGAACCATCTGTGTCCAATCTCCACCTTTGAGGTGGACGTGGAGGCTTCAATGTGATGAGAGAAGGAAGGTTTTGCAGCCTTCGTGACCTTCTAATAGGTTGGTCCTCCATGATTGTAAATTTGACAATTCAAACTGTAAGGTTAGCTAAACACAGACAAACCACAAATCACTCACTACGAAAATTCCTAAAGTCTCAACAGTCAGCAAGGGTAAAAGATATGCTTTCCCAAATAAAGCTAAAAAATAGTTACTTGGCATCCTTGAAGAGGTTCTTAGGCACAAGTGGAGGAATCACCCACCTCCCTCCTACACTTTCAACAAGGGTTACCTTCCAAGCCCATCCAAGGTGAACTAGAAATAGCCTTTCGGTTTACCTAGGTATGAACCCTAAATGTCAAGAGACTAAAGGATACCTTAGCTATACCAACATTCCGAGGGGACAGTCGCTAGCCTGACTTGTATGCATGGGTAGGGTAGCTGAACCCAAAACTCTGTCTAGGACAGAATCCCCAGATGCGTAAAAGTCATGATTTACGTTTTGACAAGGAATTAGAGGGTTATCTCCTTGGTCGAATGCCTCCATGTGGCCTCGTGCTTGACTCCTGTTTGAGAGGAGCTCCCCAGATACAATTGATAAAGATAAGGATTTACCTATTGAATGGTCCACTATGTCTGAATTTTAAAACTTATGGGAAGTTTACACTTCCTAGCCCACAAGTATAGCCTAAGCTAGTAGGTGAATGGCCCTAAAAAATAAAACTTATTATTAAATTTTAATTATTGCATTCATTTTAAGGGCTATTTCTTACTCAGAATGAAGTGGAGTGAAGTACTATGATGTTTTTGACTCGATAATAAATGTGAAAGTAAAGGTGTATGATTTCAAAGCAAATTATCACTACTAAAGCAAACTTCTTTTTTATTTTTTGTAAATATAAATTGATGAAAAATGCAACGATAAAGAGAACACTTAGACTATATTTTTGTAGTTTTTTGAGATTATATTTTAAAAATTGAAAGTAAAACTACTCTATGCAAAAATCACATGCAAAAGCTTCAAAATGTTTTCTTTTCACTTTTTAAAATGCTCAAAGACTACTATGTAATTAAATGCACTAAGCTTGAGTATGTTTGAATTAAATCAACTGTATAAAGTAAGAAAAGTGAAATAAAATGGATTAATAAGACAAAAATCAACCAACAAGGGAAGACTTGGAACCCTAGCTTGGGTGGGCAATGACAAAAAATCACTGAAATCACACAAAGGAAAGTGACAAACCAATCACTATACAAAGATAGAAAAGAAAAATAGTGTCCAGAACCTTGATCACTGATTCAGACAACTAACACCTCAACCTATAACCCAAACAGGAAAATCCACTTCAAAATGCAACCAGAAGACAATCCAAACAAAAGAAACTCAAGGGATTTACAAGAAAGCACAAAGGGTGGCCAGCAAGGTCATCAAACCGACAACACAATGTTTATAAGGAAGACCAACCAACAAACAGAACTTATAGAGGGATAGGGACAAGCAAACCCTAACTCAAAAATTCCTATGCTAAGGCTTGTACGTGACTGTGTACAAGGGAAACTCGCGTACTGTACATGACTGTCTTAGAGAGAAACCCGCATACACAGGCCTCTGTACGCGACTGTATGCAAAAGCAACCCGCGTACAGGTAGAAAATTTTCTAAAAAAAAGGAAATTGTTTCAATGTATTCACACACTATCCTAAGCATGAACCAGGACAAGATACTACACACAAACTCAAGGCAAAGACTATTCAAAGGTAAATAGAAATAACCTACAGTAGTCTGGGCTCCCCAGTGGAGTCGCCAGTTCTATTGTTCAGGAATAAACACCCTTATAATCGAAGGTCTAGGGTTACCAACGTACTCTTAAAACTTGCAGACAATCAGCTTTAAAGTATAGAAAGGTTAAAGGAAGATAGAATGGACTCACCTGATTAACGACGGTTGATCCAAGCTCTGACTTCTCCCGCTCTGCTTCTTCTCCAAAGCTTTCAGAGATGCACCTCCTTCACTTGCAACGAGGAAATCCTCTAAGTACAAACTTATGCATGTATATATGACAAGTTAGATAAACAATATATAGAGTGCTCAATCATAAATATTCATCAAACCATGACACATGAAAATGACTCAACATAAAGTTGGAAGAAGGATTCTCTTTATTAATAATAGTGAATGAGATAAGTGTACAACCCAATGCCTAAAACAATGATTCCTCTGTAACCAAAGGATTCTGAGTTCTGTTGCTCCAAAGACTTCTGAATAGATGCCACCAGCATAACTTTGCTCTCCAAGTGTGATTGATTAATGCCCTCCCTAAGGCCTCTATTTATACTTAAGGAAATAGAGAAATTTCGAAGGTTGAGGAGGTTGAGACAGTTAATATACTTAACGATTAAGGCTTAAGAAATCTCCATTAATCGCATTTTATTATTTTTAATATCAAATGAAGATGTACGCGAGTGTTGATACTGGTAGCCTATGTATGACACGCGAGTTTCTATAAGGGAAACCCGCGTACAGATCTATACGCAGGTTGCAATGACAATACTCACAAATAGTATGCGATATGCTGTAGGAATAGTCGTGTATGTACGCGGGTTGTTGTTATAAGAGTCGCGTACAACATTCAACATGTAAAAAGGTAAAAATGGCAAGATAGGTGGATAGTGAATGTATTTCATAACATGCCTATCTATAGTTTTTTAGGCAACCTTCAATCCATAAATGTCCTTTTGTGCGCCAACATATGAAGTGTCGGCACTCAGACAGAGAAGTGCCATTTGGGTTGATAACATGTATGCAATCCAACATTTAAAATATCTTCAAGATATTGACTGTATACTTACCTTACCAAAGGAAGACCTCATTTATATCTTCCAAATGTCTATATCTAGAAAAAATGCACAAGGCCAATGTTAGTCATGTCAAATTCATAGGCCAACTCTGTTTTACATGATGCAATGACCTCATTTGAACTATCTGTAAGTGTCAGGGCATCTACATAGGAATAACACAAGCATATTGATTTGATCAAATAAGCAATAAAGGTTAGGATATCCAGTAGTCTTGGTAAAGTTGCTTATCCATCCTAGAGAATCATGCATAGGGTGCCTGCTTCATTGTTTTATGTATACTTCCTCCTCGATTAGAGCATCAAGAAAAGTAGTTTTTACATCCATCTACTGTATATACCAACAAAAAATTGATGCTAATGCATAATGTTTTTGATGGAATTATATCTCGAAACTCTATAAAATGTCTTCTGATAGTCAACTCCATCTCTTTGGGAGAATCCACTTGCTATGAACTTGTCCTACATTTGAAATACAATCTTTGCTGTGAATTTTATATTTAAAAAAAATATACAGTAAACGTCACTATAACGATGTACGTCTGGTGCTATCGCGACATAGAAAGGTTACTATAGCGACGATTCAATGCTTAGTTGTTTCTAAGTTGCAAAAAATGCTCGTCGCTATAGCGACACATTGTCATCTTTATAACGACAATAGAACGTTGCTATAGTAATGAACAATGACTTGGCCAATTCTTGGTGTCAACATACTTTCTTGTCTATAATGACATGGTTTTCTTGCTATTGCAACCAACCTACATCTCTATTGCGACTAATATACATCGCTAAATTGAAGCGAGATGAAATAGTAGCTTGATTTTGTGACAATATTCCGTCACTCATGCGATGGAATATGAAAAAGTCCCTGGTTTTTGCTACAATCTTTCGTCACTATAGCGATGCCCAAACAATGCTCAATTGATACAATTTGACTTAGTCGCTTGTTTTTCCCACAATAAACCATCGCTATAGCGATGCGGAACCATGGCTATAGAGACACATACCGTCACTATATCAATGCTTATTGTTTTTTGAAGCAAAATCCACAATCACCACGTGTTATCGATGTTACGTCGCTATACCGACAGAATATTAGAAGAGTGGCTAATGTGAAAATTATTGTGCGAAAAAATCTTAGGCTTCTAAGCATCACTATAGCGATGGAGATGTGATTCTATAGAAACTATTTTTCATGGGAAAAAGGTTCACATGTACTAGTGCCAATTCACTGATTTTCATAGCTTCTCCACTTTTCGCGTATATTGTTCATTATGAATAATCTAAGAAGTGTCCAATTCATTGAGTTCCATAGCTTCTCCACTTGTCGTGTGCATACCTTGAGTTATATCCCAACATACTTAGTGTTCCATAAGGTGACAAGAAAGTTCTCAATACCTATGATCTGTGGAATTTGAATTAATGAAATATTCATATCACAATTCAAGTTGTGAAGTCTACATCACTCTCTAACTTAATAAGTTTTTTGTAGCACCAATCCATTCAACTGTGAGTTCCGCATCACATGTATCTTTCACATAGTTTTGAGCCATCATATTATTCAATAACATAGCTTTCTATAGAATATAATTTGGCAGCATAGAATTCTATCGTGTAGTATTCTACGACATACCATTCAACAACATCTTTCACATAGGGCTAAGTCATCATAAAATACAGAATTTGGTAGCATAGAATTCTACAATCTAGTATTTGGAAACATATTATTCGGCAGCATAACATTCTGCATAATATAATTTGGAAACATAGCATTCTACAGCATATTATTCTATGGCATACCATTTCACAACATATGGAAATAACACATTCCTACTGAGTTACTCATGAAACCCAAATATCCCATCACTTTTATCTAATAATTATGTCAAACACATCATTTCTCAAGCAAATAATAGACAAATTGAAATGACTAATAATTGATAACCACAGAATGACCAAATGGCTGAATTTAAAGAAACAGAAAACAATACAACTTTAAATATTAAAGGCAGCATTAAATATAAGTTTGTAGAAAAATGTGAAATATATTCAAGAAAAAGGAAACTACTCAATAAGTGCAGTATTCCATCTATTAGAAAAATCCTCTAACCTATTTAGAAACACCAAAGTCGGAAAGTATAACGAGCCCATTATGATAAACCAATATATTGGAACACTAAATATATCTACACAACAAGATAAACAAATTAATTAATGCTACGGTAAATATGTATGAATAGAATCTCTAGAAGTGTAACTAATGTTCCAAAATATATACAGATGAAAAAAAAGTACAAGAGCAAAATCCAAAGCTTTGGATTTAGAGTCACCTTTGAAATTTAATAAGGTGCAAGTTTGACTACTATACCTAGCCCTAGCCACCATGCATGTGTCATTCATGTGCATGTTGGTGAGCTTGTTTTCTAGTCTTCAATCAATTGTTTTTCATAGCCTTCAAGGATTGCAAAGGTAATTGACTATGTGAATGCTACATTGCTTCAAGTCAAGGGTATACTAATATTTATCTGGTGTTGTTTTCTTCAACATTTACACTTAACTCAACTAGTTCATGGAATTGATATAGCTACATCATTAGTAATTATGGACCTGGAAAATTGTTGTTTCATGGAGAATATAGAATTCTATGATTTCGACCCTAGCAGTGCATTAAAATTCTAAATTTCGATGGTTTTGATAAGTCAATATGGCACAACTCCAAGTGAGGTATATCAAGCTCAATGATGGATATGGATTTCTTGTCCCTATTATGCCATTCTACAATTTTGTCATGCTATGCAGGTTCTTGTTCTGTGTCATTAAAAATTCTTCATATGTTTTTATGCATTAAATTATTTTTAGTTTTGATTTTCTAGGTTTGGAATTTATGACCAGTTAAAATTTTCAAGTGGCACACCCATTTCAATAAAATATACCTCCAAGTTGTTTGCTAAATATTTCAAAATTTTGAAGAAAATAAAAGAAACATGTATGTAAGTGCGAATGTGTTTTCAATGGTGACTACATGCTCTAGTTTTAGGTGTATGTAATTTTTAATGTTTGAAGAAGCCCATTCAGGGTTGTTATGTCTCTTTTTTGTCTTCCCATTCATTTTTTTTTTCAAACCGGTGCCACAAACTACTCACCTTTTGGGACATTTTCTACAACCCCATATATAGCTTCATGGGTGACTTTGTACCAATGATGTGGGTACCTTTCCAAATTCTTGGGTATGATAGTTGGTCAAGGAATCATATCCAGAGGTAGTTGATATTGAGTTGGTTCTAACCCATAGTGCTTCTGTGGCTTTGAAATTCCACACACATATGTAGGGGTTGAATTTCTACCAAATAGATGTTTACATTGATGAATTCCTCAGTTTAACATTTTGGTTAAGGATACCTATGCATTGATAGTTGTATTTGATGTCAATCCCCCCTGTAATTCCTATGCATTGTTACAAATCCATAAATTAAATTTATACCAATTACTTGATACCCTGTTGAATGGTTCAGTTTGGAATTTTTGTCAAGGACCTACATTTGAAGTCAACTTTTTTTATGAAGTTCGAATGAGATTCAACTTTAGAGTTGTTTCTCTCTTTCTCGCTCTCTATATAGATTTTGAATTTATACCAATTACTTGATACCATGTTGAATGCCTCCATTTGGAATTTTTGTCAAGGACCTATACCCATAAGTTAAGTTATATGGTTCGTGTTTGAGTTTGAAAACCATTTAATTACATTTGAAGTTGATTTTTTTGATGAAGTTTGGATGATAATAAAGTTTAGAGTTCTCTCTCTCTCTCTCTCTCTCTCTCTCTCTCTCTCTCTCTCTCTCTCTC